>OY720449.1:61225464-61340464 GCA_963082715.1 Harpalus rubripes | reverse complement strand
TACGTAAAAGATAGGAATAGGAATCTAGAGCAAAAAATGTTATAGGGCAAAATTAGACAGTAGCAATATGGGAAACCTTTTCCAAATCCCAAAAAGTCTTCCAATTATAATTTTCGTTTTAAATTGGCATTCATTAATACATTGTTCTACACGATCTCGTGGACATGTAAATGGTATAACTAAGTATGAACGCAAAGGATAGTCACTGTCACCTAAAAGAATATCACACCCCATTTCTCCATTTACAAATTTCATTCCTATATTAGAAGTTTGAAAAATATTGCTGTCATGACTTGCTCCCGGCCAGCGACAAACATTATCTCTTATTTTGTAATTAGCATCTCCAACAACCTGAACACCAAACTTCCATGTCAAATTTAAGCAGGAGTACCAGCGTACCTGTACTCTCTCCCTTACATTAAATGAGTAGATATTAGATGAGGAAGATGCTGGTTTAATGCCTGTATCTTTTGGTTGGAGCGCGTCTAGTTGGATACTTATTCGTCGTCCTAGATAAAGTTCGGTCGGTGATTTCCCATTCGCAAGTGGTGTGGCTCTATATCGAAAAACAATTTCTTGAACTTTTTCTTATAGAGATATTTTGGACGAAGCTAAACATTTCAGTTTATTTTTGTATGTTTTTACATTTCGTTCGGCGAGACCATTAGTCGCTGGATGCCCTGGTGCTATAAATTTTTGTACGATACCATTTAGTTGACAAAATTCTTTGAATTCAATGCTTTTAAAAATTGTGGCATTGTCTAACATAATAATTCTAGGATATCCATGTGTACTAAAAATGTTCTTTAGTAATTTTATAGTTGATAATGATGTTGGAGCACTTCGTTTTATTTTAACTTGATTTTTATTTGGTGTCTACTAGAATTAAAAAATAATGTCCGTCGAATTCACCAGCATAATCAATATGAATTCGATCAAAACTGTATGCTGGTTCGTCCCATGCATGAACTTAAACCTTTTTTAGATTTTTCTTGATTAAAGCACACCAACAGTGTCTTCGAGCAAGTTGCTTTATTTTTACGATTCCAACATGAGTTCGGTGTAGCTCTTGTAGTACTGCATATTGTAGGTTCTTTGGAATTACAGCCCGCTGGTTTTTGTATATTATTTTATTGTTAATTTCGTACTGTATGTCGCAAGAATTTGATTTTTTAGCTTTGATAGTTCTGAATCGTTTGCAGTTTCTTCCGCAAGCGTTTTAAAAGTAATATATTTTGATGAAATTTGGTTAATTACTTGATCTGCTAATTCAGTTACTTCTTGAGCAAATCTGGATTCTATACTTCCCATAAATTTCTCTGTAGTTTTGACCCTTGAAAAATAATCCACATGTATATTCTTGTCGGCTGGTCGATGTTCAATTTCATAATCAAAATTTGCTAGAAAAACGGCGTATCTCTGTAGTCTGCATGCTGTCATTGCTGGTAATTTTACTTTTTCATTGAAGATTCTTGTAAGAGGTTTATTGTCCGTGATAAGTTTGAATTTTCTTCCAAATAAGTAAACGAAAAATTTATCCACCAAAAAAATTATAGCCAATGCTTCTCTATCGATTTGACTATAATTTGATTCTCCTGCTGTTAGAAATCGTGACACAAATGCTATTGGACGTTCAACTCCTTCGATAATATGTGAGAGTACACCTGCGATTCCTGTAAGAATTGCGTCGCATGCTTAGATTACTGGATAATTTAGATTGTACGGCGTTAGAACTCAATCACTCGCAATTTTATTTTTCAGTTTAATGAACGTATTTTCGCATGATGCAGACAATACCATTTTTTATTATTACGTAATAACTGTCGTAATGAATACGTAATGGATGATAAATTTGGAATAAATTGATTATAGTACGTTACCATACCATAGGAATTTGCGAAGTTCATTCAAATTATTTGGAGATGTTGTAGTTAGAATTGCTCTGCTTTTGGCTGACCTTTTTTGATTGTATTTTGTGATATAATATGTCCCAAATATGTGATTTCTGTTTTGAAAAATTCACATTTTTTTATGTTGACGTGTAAATTATATTCTTGAAGTCGATGTAGAACAGCTATTAGTCGATTGTAACATTCTTTTTTACTGGAGCCATGAACCATTATGTCGTCAAAATAGAATGTAACTCCGTCTAGGCCCATTAAAATTTGATCTATTATTCGGTTGAATTTGCTTGGTGCAGTTTTTATGCCAAATGATAATCGATTCATCTAATACGTTCCTCGATGGGTCGAAATTGGTTGTATTATTGTGTTTTCTTTATCAACGGGAACATGTAAATAAGTCTTATATAGATCAAGTCGGCAGTAAAATTTAGAGTTCCTTAGAAAATTTATTACATCTTCAATTTTCTTGATAGGATAATGATATCCCTTTAATTGTTAATTAACATCAATTTTGTTGTCTACACAAAGTCTAGCTGTGCCGTCTGGTTTTGGAATCACGACCAAAGGAGACCCCCAATCGCTGGTTTCAATTTTCGAAATAATACCATCTCGCTCTAGTGAATTTATTTCTTCTTCTACTTTCTCTCGTAGCGCATATGGTATGTTACGTTCTTTGTGGAATACGGGTTTTGCTCCTTGTCTAAGTTGAAAGGAACATGACATATTGGGTAATTTCCCGACCTTTTGTTGAAATATATTTTTGAATTTATTACTGATTTCTTGAACAGGGTCAATGTTGAATATTTGTTGAATAGTTGAATTATCCCGTTGTTTATATAGATCTTGTAATTTAATATTTAGATGTCGAATCCATGTACGTCCTAGTAATGCTGGATATTGTGATGGTATTACAAACATAATTTCGGTTGTTTTTCGATTTTTGTAAGTAACTGGAACTTCAGCTACGCCTAACGGATCAAATATTTCTTGAGTATACGATTTGAAATGAATATTAGTCTGTTGTATTGGAGCTTGAATATTTAGTTTCTCGTATTGTACTTCTGGCATTCATGTAAAACCTACGCCGGAATCAACTTAAAATTTTTGAATTTTGTTTTCAATCTGGATGTCAACATAATATTTCTCTATGTCTTTGTTTAATGTATGACATTTATTAATAACATCAACTATTAGATTTATTCCCAATAACTCTTCTGTTGATTTTGCTTCAAAAAACCTATCTTGATCTTGATAACTGATTTTACCTGAGTTTTACCTTTTGATATTTTTATTAATGTATAAATACAAACTTTACCTATATGTCCGATTCGATTACATGAATTACATTTCAGCTTTTTTTTGGATCTATGCGACAATCTCGAACGGTGTGATTTCTTCTACCGCATTGGATACATAATTCGTTTATTCCTAATTTCTTGTAATCAATTGCGGTTCTTGATTTCCATTTTGGAAGGTTCTTAGTTCTTGAAGATTTAAGTCGATTAAATTTTGCAGTAGAATTGAATTCACTGGTATTAGAAGAATGGTTTCTTGAGGTTACTGCGTTTTTTCTTGAAATTTAATTTATTGAACTCGTAGAAGTTGAATCATTTGTAGAATATAAACGCAGTTCTTTGCTCTCTTCTTTTGAAGCTACCAGTGCTGTTACTTCTTCGACGGCGGATTGGAATGATACATTTTTTGTTTTTAAAATTTGTTCTCTGGTATGGTTATCAGATAATCCTCTGATAAATTGAGTTCGGAGTAACATATCGTTTACGTTCTCACCACATTTGCATTTACATTCGCACTCTTTTCCAAATTCACAATCTTGTATTTTAAATTTTAGTGACGCAACGAATTCAGCGATTGGTTGTTTTTTTTTTTTTGAGCACAATTAAAAAATCTATTTTGTTGAACCACTATATTTACTTTAGGACAAAGATGTTTTTCTATTTTGTAGGTATATGTCAGAAATTTATGCAATATTTATTGTTAATTTATATTTTATTTTGTAAATAGATTTTACGTAATGTCTGAAGTTACTAAAAATTACGAAAACGTTTAAAACAGGAAGAATATCACAATCGATCGAAGGGTAAATGTACAATATTAAAAAGATAAACATTATCATCTGTCACATTTGATATGTTAATAACAAATTATGCATGCCGTACCGGTTGTTCTTTTCAATGATAAAAACATTTAAATATGTAAAATTGAAGAAAATAACGTAAGGATTAAACGATTGCATAAGACTACTGCGATAGTCTAGAAGTAAACATGCTTAAAGCAGAATATGTGTTTAAATTGAACCCAACAAGATTTGGTGATAAACAAGATTAACTCTACAGAATATAAATACTTGGGATTAAAAATAACGATTGAGGGCACCATAAAACAACTCTGTACAGACCGCAAAAAGAAAAGAGGGAGACCTAGAAGAAATTAGGTGCAGGAGTCCAAGAAGGAATAAGAGAGAGAGGATATATGAAGACCTATATATATATATATATATATATATATATATATATATATATATATATATATATATATATATATATATATATATATATATATGTAATGATTTTAAGACATGTTTATTGTTAATTCATATATTTTATTTCGTAAATAGATTTAACAATGTCAGGCTGACAAAGATATAATGAACACCACAATCGATAAAGAGCCTATGTACAATATCTAATACGTATTTAGAGGAAAGCATAAAGATTAAATCCTACAAGAAAATCATATCTTAAATTCTGAAACAAGACAATTCAATAATTTTAGATAGTATGTTTCAATCTGTTCTTTTTGTGCAATTAATTTTCTTATATTACGTTTAAAATTATTTTAGATCATACATAATTCGATATCTATCTTGAACTGTACATAATTTAATCTACATTTCATTTTCTTATATATGTCGTTTAAAATTATGTATATTAAAATTCATTTATTGCAAATTATTGTATCGTACTAATAAAAAATCTTTTAAATTACATAATCATACAGCATGAGCTAGAAAAGTCATTTTGTATACCTATGATTTTTGCATTTTCCCCCCTTAATAACAATCCAAACTTTATTGATATACAGGGTGTTACAAAAATACTCTAAAAAAATTAAGGGTATATATTACTGACCAAAATGAGTAAAAAAGCTTAATGAACATGGGGTAAAGTCTTTCTTAGTATCCGATATTTATTTATATACATACATACATATATACCGGGTGTCTTAGGCCAACCGACACATGGGCGATTAACATGTAAAATTAGTTAATTGTGAATAGTATCTCCCCAGTGTAAGATATTAAGATGAAATTTTGCATGCTTATCCGGGGATACTATTTCTATGGATTTCAATTCAAATCAGTCAATTTACAAGTGTAATATTAGAATAAATTAAGAAAAATTGTAGAAGTACCTTGAATGTTATTCATATCTTGAAAATAATAGTATCTAAGCAACAGCTCTGATAGAGTAGGGGTAACGTGCGCGCTTCACAATTTAGAGAGTCGGGTTCGAAACCAACCGACAGCAATATTTATTTTTTAATTTTTTCTTTTCAAAATAATTTTTATTATTAATATGTTTTTAATCTTTTATTAATATTTAATTTAATAAAGTGGATACATTGTACGTAACAAGATTTATTTATTTAAAAAATATTTTATTATTTGCTTTATTGGTTTATTATAAATTAAATTTCTTCAAATTATAGTTAGCCCTGACGAAAACAAAAAAACGAGAACATTTGATTACGTACAATGGATCCACTTTTTTAAATTAAATATTAATAAAAGATTAAAAACATATTAATAATAAAAATTATTTTGAAAAGAAAAAATTTAAAAATAAATTTTGCTGACGGTTGGTTTCGAACCCGACTCTCTAAATTGTGAAGCGCGCACGTTACCCCTACTCTATCAGAGCTGTTGCTTAGATACTATTATTTTCAAGATATGAATAACATTCATGGTACTTCTACAATTTTTCTTAATTTATTCTAATATTACACTTGTAAATTGACTGATTTGAAGTGAAATCCATAGAAATAGTATCCCCGGATAAGCATGCAAAATTTCATCTTAATATCTTGCACTGGGGAGATACTATTCACAATTAACTAATTTTACATGTTAATCGCCCATGTGTCGGTCGGCCTAAGACACCCGGTATATATATATATATATATATATATATATATGTATATATATATATATATATATGTATATATATATATATATATATATGTATATATATATATATATATATATATATATATACATCCCACTATCATTGTAGCGTCCCCTGTGTTATTTTCTACATTTAAAGTGACGTCCTTGTGCATGGGACGTCCAGTATACGGACGTCACTTTAAAATGCCTTGTAAATTTTTTCCTGGCATCAGGGTGGCTCTAGTATCGAATAGCAAATTTTGCTATGGACGTCAAAATGATAGCGGAGTGGGAAATGTATATTTTTTGTAGTTCAAAAAAATTACACTTGCGGAGCTAGTATCGTCCGGCGTATATACACTGTATATACTGAAGCTTCATTCGACCAACATTCTGAACTCCGTACACTTGGCAACAGTGGACGTCGGGTACAATATTAGCGCAACTCAATCGTATTTAAATCTATATTGTGCTTGCAGTTGAATAGAGAATTCATCGTGACGGTTGGTTTTTGCTTCGCTCTGCATTTTTTTCCATATTTTTGTGGTATTTTCTGGAGTTTTGAGTATTTTTTGGTATCAGTTTATTACTTGAGTTATGTTCTATTTGTTTTTAAGTGCTTCTTCGCAAACAAATATTACAGGGGTGAGTTATCTTCAATTTTTGTTATACGTATTTGGTTTAGAAGGTGTGGTTAATTTGTTTGTTTATTCGTGTTAATTCTTCGTGCGGGTTCATTCACCTATATCACCTTAAAATTTATACTGGGTGCTTTGTGTAATTTTGTCATACTGGGTGTTTCTTTCGTTTTATTTTCTTTCCTATTATTTTTTTCTTTTTTTTTGAGTATCTATTATTGCAATAATGGTTGCTACATGCCATTGTTGCAATAAAGCATTTGATCAACATCGAATAATTACTTGCCATATTTGTAAGAATTCATTTAACATAGATTGTGTGGATATCTCTGCCTCTGAAGCTAGACGACTTAATTCCACTAAGACAGGGCTCAAATGGAACTGTGGTAAATGTGAAAGTTTGTGTGATGATATGAACACCCTTAAAAAAATTATTATTGATTTATAAAATGATTTTATTTCTTTTAAAAAGAAAATTGAAAATTCTTTTAATGATTCATTTGTAGCAAAATATCCTCAGACAACTCTTACTGAGAATATTATAAGCGAAATTAATGAACGGTAAAAAATATCCCGAAACATAATGATTTATAATCATCCCGAAAATTGCACGTCCAAAAAAGAACAGGAGGAAAATGATCTTAACCTTGTAAAAAAATTATTAACAGATTGCCAGATTCAAGCTGAAAATTTAAAACTCTTACGCTTAGGTCGTTTTGATAGTAACAAACGTACCCCGCGCCCCATTAAAGTACAACTGCAGTCTACTGTCACAGTTGTCAACTTCTTTAAGGAATTTAAATCTGTTAAATCTGAGGATAAATGGAATACTATTTCTGTTTCTCCTGACAGGACTCGTCAGCAAATGGATTATTACAAATCACTAAAAAAGGAATTAGATGAACGTCTTGCAAATGGTAAAAATAATTTAAAAATAAAGTACGTTAATAACACACCGAGAATCATTTCGGAAAACTGAATGATCCCAACAGAAGTCCACATATCTTAAGTATATACTACCAAAATTGCAGGGATCTTAACAGTAAAACTAATATATTTTATGTTAATTGTTGTGCAGTGTCTTTTGATGTCCTCATTTTGTCTGAAACATGGATTCAGAACTTCGTAACCAACTCGGAACTTTTTCCCTCTAATTATAATATAATTCGCTGTGATCGTAATTTATCAGCTGTTGGTAGGTCTACAGGTGGTGGAGTTTTAATGGCGCTTTCCGATTACATACGTTATGCAGTTCTTGACGTTACCTTCCTTAGGGACATTTGTAGCCTAATTGATTTTGTAGCCTGTAAATGTTATATTGCACATTTACAATTTATACTTTGAGCCATATATATTCCACCTGATGTTAATTCTTACAGCTTTGTCTTATTCTTTGAATCTTTAGAAGAACTCCTAATTAATCATAACATAATAATAATTGGCGACTTCAATGTAGCTGATTTTACCGATAATATTATTTCATCTCAAAAAACATCATGTCTAGCTAATTTCTGTAATTTCCTTGGTTTACGTAATGTAAATAATATAAACAATATGCTTGGCAATAAGCTAGATTTGATATTATGTAATCTTAATAACTCCACAAATATTAATAAAGCGTCACCTCCCTTGGTACAGGAAGATGTTTACCATCCAGCATTAATATCCGAAATCATCTTGTCACATTCTAAATCATCTAAATTTTCTTCTAACAATAATGTCCGTTATAATTTCCGAAGAGCTAATTTTCATCAACTTTACGAAGATCTCTTTTCTTGTGACTGGTCCTTTCTTTATTCATATGATGCAGTAAATGAAGCTTTAAATGCATTTTATGAGTTTCTATATACTTGCCTAGATAATAATGTACCAAAATGTAAAAATTCAAAGTCAAAATTTCCGATTTGGTTCACTTCTGAAATTATAAGAAATATTAAAACTAAGGATTATTACAGAAGAAACTGGCTGAAACACAAGAATCAGAATTACCTCGAGGAGTTTAGAAGATTGAGAACCTTGACGAAATCACAAATAAAAAGTGCTTATGAATTATATTTGGACAAGGTTCAAACCAATTTTAAATCAAATCCATCTGAATTCTGGAACTATGTTCACTCGAAACAGGGCATCAGTCGAATTCCAGCTATGCTAAAAGATGATGCAACTGTTTACAATATTCCGCAGGAGATTGTAGATGCATTTGCGAACTATTTATCAGGTTTTTTCCAAACAAGATATTCTTGCGACGTTTCAGAAGACTCAGTCTACTCTTTATCATTTTCCATAAGCAGCGTTACTGAGGATGACATTTTACACATAATGGCGCAATTACCTAACAAAACATCAGCAGGTGAAGATCAAATACCTACATATTTAGTCAAAGATTGTTGATTTGCCTTAGCACAACCTTTAACTTTTATCATTAACCTGGCCATCAACTCCCAGTCGTTCCCTGATAGATGGAAAACAACTGTAATTACACCTGTATTTAAAAAAGATGACAAAACCTTAATAAAAAATTACCGACCTATATCTCTACTGAGTGCATTTGCCAAAATTTTTGAAAAAGTAATATATAATGTGATTCAAAATAACACTAATTCTCTTATTTCTCAAAATCAGCACGGTTTCATGCGAGGTAGATCAACTACGACTAACCTTGCATGTTTCACACAATTTGTTTCAAACTGTCTTGATAGGCGTGGTCAAACTAATACTATTTACACTGACCTCTCGAAAGCCTTCGACTCTATAGATCATACAATACTTCTGAAAAAAGTGAGTCAGTTTGGTGCAGATACTAAAATAATTAATCTTTTAAACTCATACCTCACAGATCGAACATGTTATGTTTCTTATAACGGCTACTCGTCATTTGATTTTGTTCCAATATCAGGGGTACCGCAAGATTCTAATTTAGGTCCTTTATTGTTCCTCCTATTTATTGACGAACTCTTACACTTATTCACTTGCCCAGTATGCTTATACTTACTCACTTGCGTATGCGGACGATATTAAGATTTTTTCCAATATTTCGTCATTCATTACAAAGTAACATTAATGTCATGGTTTCTTGGTGTGAAACAAATAAGTTAATGTTAAATGCCGAAAAATGTTATTTGACCACAAACACACGTAAGCAGAATTCATTACTGTGTCCATACAAAATCAAGTTAAATATAATTGATAAAAAAGAAGTAATAAAAGATTTAGGTGTTACGTTTTCGTCAAACTTTAAATTCACTCATCATAATAATACTTGTTCTGCTGCGAGTAAAACCTTAGGTTTCATCTTAAGAATCACTAAGCAGTTCAATGATATTTCAGCTTTAAAAAATCTATATTTTGCATTCATTATAAGTAAATTTGATTATGCAACCATTGTATGGTACCCACTTTATGAATACCAATGTGCTGCTCTTAATAGAATACACCGCCGCTTTTTAAAATACCTTTCGTACAAAGTTGACAGGTCCTATCCTGAACGAGGTGCAAACCACGAAAATCTTCTTCAACGTCATGATATGCCAGCATTGGAAATCAGAAGAGAGGAACAGTCTGCCAGATTTTTGTCCCTTTTGTTGAAAAATAAAATAGATTGTCCCTATTTGTTGGCTTGCATTCAATTACAGGTTCCCAGGCTGTCTTCCAGGTACCATAAAACCTTTTACTTGCCTGCCCCCAATACAGATATCTTGACCAGATCTCCAGTCCATGTTATGTGCCGAAGCGCCGATCATCTTTACGAAGATATCTTCTTGTAATTATTATATTCACTTTCATATTTGTATTTTTTTTCTCTCACATTTATGTTTCAAAAAATTTATATTTTTTTTACTGTTATGTTTCCCTGTAAATGGTTTCTGTTGGGAATAAAGATATTATTATTATTATTATTTTTATTATTATTATTATTATTATTATTATTATTATTGCACTCCTGGTTATATATTTAAAAAATATTTATATAATTAAACCTTTGATTTGCACATATAAAATCCTGTTAGTAAATATAAAATCGATAAACTATGATGTCAAAATGTATGGTTTACAAATGTAATAAATTTAGAAATGGTAATTATATAAAATATCGTATCATAAAGCTGAATTATTAATTACACAATATTGTGAAAATTGTATATAAAAAAGCCAATTGTAAGGATAAGAAGAATAATAATTAAATGTATGGAATAAATATAAATACGATATGCTACGGTGAAATATAAAACAAAATCTTTATATACCTACTTTTGTTCCATAATACCATTCCGAAATTTTAAATAATGTAGAAAAAGATTGTAGAAAATAATTATTAAAAGAAAAGAATATTTTTTAAACAATAATATAAACTATTTATTAAATGTAGATAATTTTTTACTCTGGCACCCAGAGGAGATGTTTAATCAAAGCGAGTATTTATTTAATTAGAAAATATTTTTACTCGCAATAATTATAGTAATATGTCGATTCCTATCCTTTTAGAGACTGGAAAATAACTTTAATGACAATCACTTGGGTGGGAAATAACAGATATCACTTCCACCCGACAGGTTGAAAATGTTTATGTAGGAGTTACCTACCTACCAAGATTGTAATAGATCCTACAATAAAGTATTTTTCCTTATACTCAACAACTATTTTGAAAACAAATTATTTAGAATAATTATTATTTAATCAAATGCGTCGTGTTTGTTTTAAACTAGTTTACTATGATGCGTTGTTAAGATATAATTTATTAATTTATTTTTTATCTAATTTACAAATTATGTAATAGTTAATTTTTGTCAAGATCGTTGCTATGTACTACCGGCCTAGGCCGTAAAACGTACCTCCCGGACTCGTTGCTATGAAGGTAAATAGTTGTTTACAGTTGGAGTACACAGAAAAAAATTAAATTATCAAAAATAATGACTTTTAAAAACTGTATTTTTATTGCAAC
This sequence comes from Harpalus rubripes, assembly GCA_963082715.1. Taxonomy (NCBI): domain Eukaryota; kingdom Metazoa; phylum Arthropoda; class Insecta; order Coleoptera; family Carabidae; genus Harpalus; species Harpalus rubripes. The sequence continues at coordinate 61,328,797 of OY720449.1, read as the reverse complement.
CTACACGCTACTTAAGAAACACAGAGACGTAAGTTCTTTATGTGTATCAACTAAACATCAATGTAACAAATTTGTGTGTATATATGTGTCTTTATGAAATATGAAAAGTGACAATATGACATCAAATATCACTGCGGAATAGGTACTTACAAATATTTACTAAAAAAATCTCTTTCCAGGTAACTTTTAAAATATACATACCTACATGGCCATAATTTCAAAACCGTTCTCGAAATTATCAAAAATTTATATATGTGTAAAGCATAACATCTTTAAAATTGTCTTAAGCTTATACCGAGATTTGTAATATCTTATCTAATTTCGACTATACTCGTATGTTAAATAAAAAAAAATATATAAGAATTTTACAAAAAAATATTATTTTTGTGAATATAATACAGGAATATGAAATCAAATTCTACAAAGAAAAAATACTGCAAGTATTAATTCAGTTTATAATAAATGATTACTAAAAATAAAAGTGTGTATTTTTTAATTATTAGATTTTGCTGTGATTTAAATAAATATATTTACAAAGTTCACATTTCAAGTATTTTCATATATTAAGAAAAAATAGAATTGCTGTTTTTGTATTACTGTGATAAAAGCGCGCGAAATACCGACTTGCCATCTGCCATGCGCGGAATTGCAAGTTCACGCAAGAACATTTCTACTCCATTCCACATTTTGTATCACCGAGGGATTGGCGGCGCAATACATTTTGCTGTGCTGCACTTGATCGGTTTTTGTTCAGTTATTATAAGGAAAATGAGTACAGGAAGGCAAAAAATCCTTAAACTTCTTGGTAAGTTAGTCAAATTTGTTAAATATGATTAAATTTATTTGTAAATATTGTAATATTTTACTTTTGCACACACAACGTAAAATAAATAACTAGTACTATAATACAATAGTAGTATTTACGCTATAAGGCTGGAATGTGGGACAAAATTTCGAATGAGTACAGTAATTAATACTACTTCACGACCGTATGACGTACAACATTTTATTTCATACAGACTACGTTCTTTAAAATTTTGTATTAATTCAAAACATGCCCCTTTAACTTAGATCACAACATCTTTGAATTTGTGACATTTGTGTGTATTTTTGTTTTCTTTGCATTGTTCGTTATGATTGTCAAAAATGAGAGCTGCATGTACTTTTGATGATATTTGTAATTTGTCGAGTGAAATTTCTTCAAAATGTGGAAGTCTACGGTGAACCTTATTCCCACCAAGTTGTCAAAAAGAATACCTGTTATTTTGGATTAATCGTTCATACGTTTCAAATTGTGTTATTAAAAATAAATTTGTCAGAAATTGAGTTTGGTGTTTCGTTTTATTAAAAATAAACAGTCCGGGAAATATTTCCAGGCAACACGGCCCCGGTACTGTAATGTGCCATTTCCCATATTCAAATTACAAACGTAAAGTATTACACAGCGCACAGTATAAAATAAAATGATATTAAAGTCTTAGGCTACAATAATCCTTATCGCTGTTGGATTAAACGAACGATATAATTGTTAAGCCGATATGAATTTTAACAAAATCGCAATGTTGCTTTTCTGGCACCTAATAAATTTCTTGTTAGGTTCGTCAACAGAGAAAATATCCTTCGATATGAAAATAAATAATGATGTATCTAATAACGATAGTGTAAGTTATGTATGTATACATTACTTTAATTTAAATATATGACAATTTATACGTTGATAGGGTAGTAAATTCGAAGAACCTGATAAATTTTTCCAAGTCCATCCTTATGAAACAAGTAGTCTTCTGGATTCTAAACAAGCTTCGTTAAAAGATATAAAACCGAGTATGCTTGCATAAAATTATCTAATAATGTTTGTTTACAGGAAAAATTAGTTTCCAAAATTATTACATCAGAGATATTTCAGGGGAAAATAGATAATGGACCAGTTCCCGAGAAAGTAGGAATTGTGCAATAATTGTCTTTTTCTATTTCGGTGTTCTTATGTGTATATAAAAGCACTGTTTATCACTGAAAACACGTCGTTTAGAATATCTATCTATAATTCATATGAACTTGAACAGTGTTGCCAAATATGTCATAAGTAACTAGGTAAAAAACAAATATTCCTAACTAGACTAATGTGAAGTCGGTACACAAATGTGTAATTTCCACACCGCAATATGTGAAAAAAATGACCGAAGATGATAAGCCGGTGGCCGACAAAAATATTGTAAATTTGCGGTGAATGTAATGTTTTAATATCTCGTGCACCAAACTATAGATGTTAATAAAAATTAGTATAAAAGATAAATACTACACCTGGAATATATTATTAAAGTCGTAAATGATATATTTTAACCGTGTCCGAGGTAATTTACAATAAAACACAAATTTTATGACTATTTCATTATTATTATATTCTTTGCTGTAAATAATAAAAGTTAATAAAATAGAGTAAACAATATATGTAGAATTTAGATTTTAAGTTAAAATATCTGTAAATTTAACCATGAGTGAGTTCAATATACTATTTTTAATCAGCCAGGTGCCAGGTAACTTAAGTCTGGACACGAAAAACGCGGGACAATGTATTAGACTTACAAAGATTATATAACAAAGGTAAGTGATCACTGAATAACTTGAATAGGAGTACAATATTTAAATAATTCGTGGGGTTAACAACAATTAAAATGTTTCCTTTAAAATGTTGTGGTTCAACAACAATGCACTTTACATATTTATCTTAAAATATCTTGATTACAACAATGCTTTATAACATTATAATCACAACACAGCATTTATACAAAATCATATGTTGATTACAATAATAATATAAAAGCTCATTCATATTTCAACCTCATACATCACCATTTTGGTGTTAATTTGAAGACATTTCAAACAGTTCAGGGGTTATGGGCCCCCAAAATGCATGCAATCCAATCCCACGATTTCTGTTGCAAATAGAGTGTTTATTCTTACAAAAATGAATTTTAGAGGGTTGATTTGTATATTTCCGGTATAAAAGTGGTTAAATATCGGATTAAAAACACTTCACGCGGGGATTTAAAAACATGGGTTGAATTATGTATATATTCAAAATTTGGTACCTTCAACTTTATTTTTTAGTTATGCTTTCTCAATTTTGAAATTATGAATTTTTAAAAACAAGGCTAACATTGAAAATCAAATATCTGTATTGACTAACAAATATATCAACTGTTACTTTGACAGGGGTGGTTAAAAATACATAATTCAAAAAAGAGGAAAGATATCCCAAATCTGTTTAGACGAATACACAGCGGAATGATTGAATTATATTTGAGACAAATTCTTAACGGATTGGATAAAGGGTGCAAATTTGTAAACGGAATAAATATTAATGAAATAAAAATTAAATATAATTAGTTTTCTGCTTAGCCGTTTGTTAAAAAAAATACTATATTTTGGTATAAATATCATCTGGATTCTGATTTTGTAACTTTGAAATACTGCAGAGTTAAATCTATCAGTTTTCAATTAATAAACAATCAAGAAAACAGTGAACTTAGCGAGCGACGTTCGAAATCTGACATATATTGCCAAAATAGCAAGCCAACCAAATGACCCATGTTTCAACCATATCTTTAATCCTCTGTCCCCAAAAACATCTTAAGCGTGTTTTGGCGTTGAATCAGTTTCGTAATGTTTTCAAAACTATTTCGTACATGACGTCTTAAATGTGGGGATCGCTAAAATACTATGTTTTGAACTAATGAAGTATAAATTTAAATCTGACAAATGTAAATTAGGCGTTTAAGTGAGTTTGAATTTGTGATGTACATAAAAACTATTCAAAACATTGATTGAAAACCGATTCCTTGGCCGCACTCTATTGTTATTTTCTAACAGATAAAATATATGTATTTTAATATTTACAGATACACGTACAAACGTTTTATTTCACAGATAATAATGGATAACCCAGAATTATTAATTTTTACCTCTCGCTAAGAGAGGTGTTGAATTCATGCTAAAAATCGCATATCCAGATTTTAGTGAATAAGCACGTTTTAAGGTCCCTAGAATCCGATTATAGCATTTTTAAGATGATGTCCGTGTGTTTGTGTGTATGTGTGTGTGTGTGTGTGTTTGTGTGTGTGTATGTGTGTGTGTGCTTGTGTGTGTGTGTGTATGTGTGGATGTTGGATTCACGATTTCTCAAATACTATAAGACTTCAGACATTTTTAACTACGGATTCCCCAAAACTAATAATAATGAGAAGAGTTGATTAAGTTTTGGTAACAATTGAACAACCGGAAGTAGTAGTTATAAGAAAAAAATCATCTAAATATTATTTGTCGAAAATTTGTGTAAATACTTGTATTAAAGAACGTTAATTTCTTTATTCGATAAATATAAATTCATTATTATATCTTATATAGATTTAGAGATAAAGAATGCATATAAAATAATTTAATGTAATAAATGTCAGACCAGACTACTTTAAGGTAAGAAATTCAAATGTTTGTAATTGACACATGTCACTGTCATTTGTACGCCACTCTCAAAAATATTTGTACATCATTATGAAAATAAAAAATTTGTCAACAACGCCAAAGAATATACGTAAAATAGAATATAAAAGGAATTTTCGAAAAAATGACGAATATAAAGAAAGAGAAAAGGAAAGTAAAAAATGAAAATTTCAGGATATTGAATATAAAGAAAATGTAAATAAATTAAACAATAGTTATAAAAAGCAAAAAGAGACAACTCAAAAATTAATGTTTTTAATAGAAGAATATGAAGAGAAAATCGGTGATACCTGCCTTAAAATTTAGATAAGTTAAACTGCACTTAGTAACCTACATAATTTATATTAAAATATCCCAAAGATTTTGCAAATATATGTGACAATTATTTTGTAGTGAAACATGAATATATGTATTTGTATTTACAAATATTTTTTGTTTTATACGTACAACCAGGTAAAATATCTGGCGAGAGGTTATGTGCTGGCCACATCAGATTTTTTAACTAATAAGTAATGATTTAGAAACTGTTACGATGTTCCGTGTTCTTGACGTTTACCCCCTCTACTAAGAAATAATTCGAAACTGTTTTAAACCAGCCCAGCGGATCGGTTTGAAAACATACGAAACTATTTCAACCTATTTCGTCTCTGACGGCTCCGTTGCGTCGCTAAAATATGTTTTGAAACACTACGAAACAGTTTCAAACCAATTTATCGCCAAAAAAAGCCTCTATACAAAGCCATTCAGTTTACCAAAACCATATCCTCCAAATGCTCAACTCTATTAACCACAGCATACCTAATATTCACAAACATACTCTACCCAAAATACCGCCCATGGTCTATTGAAATGCCTAACATAAATTTAGATCTCAGTCAATACAAAAAAAGAAGAAACAAATCATTTAATAATCAAAAATCACTTTAGAATAATCAAAAAAGACCATAACGACAACCAATTCATATATACAGACGCCTCAAAAGTCCTATTTACCTACAGAAACCAAAATATTTACAACCGAAATATATGGAATATACAACTGTCTCGCGTGAACATATTAAAAACTTCAAAACATATCATGCAACGTATGCTCTGATTCCCTCAGAACGATCCAATCTATCAAAACAAATGACGCCAAAGCCATTATCAAACATAAAATATTTAATGATTGGAACAACCACTGGAAGAACCAAATAACAAACTCCAAAAAATCTAAGAGAATATTAAGATAAGAAGACGATATAAAAACTGTACTCGAAAAGAACAAGTTATATTCACGAGAATGAAAATAGGCCACACAAAAATGACTCACAAATATCTTTTTGATAAATCTGGCCCGCCAATCTGCGATAGATGTAACGTTTAAATGATCATAGTAGACCTGCAAATACACTGCATCAAATAGAGCTATGAAAGACGGAAACACAAAATACCAGGAACCATCAAAGATGCACTAAATACAAATAATTATAAATCTATTTTAAAGTACATTAAGGTCATCAATTTATACCAGTACTTATAAATGTAATTTTATTTATATCATATATGTTATTGTAACTATCTATGTATAATGATAATACCCATTGGGGAAAGCTAAATTAACACGAAAAACAAGTTTTTCCAACAAAATTAAGAACTGTAAAGAACATGTTTCCAAATTCTTCCAACAGCTGTGTAAAAATTCACCGGATTGCTTTCAAAAATAGCAAACCGGGATATTTCCCGATATTCCAGCAAGTTAGTCATCCCCTAATTAAAACGTTTAAAAAGAAATGTTTTTGGGTTGACAGGTTATTTTAGGTGGTGTATGTTGCATGGGCAAGTTGGGTGGGCAGGTTGCGTGAGCATTTTGAGTGGGCAGTTTGAGTGAGCCGGTTATTTGGGTAAGCATGTTGCATCGGCAGTATGGGTGAGCATGTTGCGTGGGCAGTTTGGGTGGGCAGTTTGTGTAGGCATGTTGCACGGGCAATTTGGGAGGGCAAATTTGGTGGGCAAATTGGGTGGACATGTAGCGTGGGCAGTTTGGGTGGGCATGTTGCGTGGGCAGTTTGGATGGGCATATTGCGTGGGCAGTTTGGGTGGGCCGGTTGCGTGGGCAGTTTGGGTGAGCATGTTGCGTGGGCAGTTTTGGTGGGCAGGTTGCGTGGGCAGTTTGGGCGGGCATGTTGCGTCGGCAGTTTGGGTGAACATATAGGGTGGACATGTTGCATAGACAATATTATTGAGCATGTTGCGTGGGTAGTTTGAGTGGGCATGTTGCGTGAGCAGTTTAGTTGAACATTTTCCGTTGGCAGTTTGGGTGGGCATGCTGCGTGGGCAGTTTAAGTGGGTCGGTTGCATAGACAGTTTGAGTGTACATGTTGCGTGGGCAGTTTGGGTAGGCATGTTGCGTGGACCGTTTGAGTAGGCATGTTGTGTGGGCAGTTTTAGTGATCAGGACAGTATTCAAACAATTTAAAAGACAATTAGCGTCAGCACTTTGGGTTTAAAGTGTGCCTAGAAGGGTTAGGTCTACCTATAGACTATTCTAAAACACTATCGGCGGAGCCCTAGGGGAAGCTCGGCGTAGCCGAGTTTTCGCTAGTCTATAATGCTAAAAGGGTAGATTCACTCACTATAGTTTGATTAATCAAAAAGCCGATCGCCATCCTTTGAACACCTGTATAGCCTGAATGGTACAACCGATTTTCGTGAAATTTACACCAAGTTGTAGGAAATGATTGTCCCGAGTGCCCTCGTAGTAACACAAATTTCTGTAGGATGCATAGTTTTTGAGTAAAAAATTATTAATTGTTGAAAATTTAAATTAAAACAATAAGTCACAGTTAGATCACAGTGTTCCTTGTAAAATTTAAGACGAAGAACGCCATGTTTGACATGTCATTTTGAACCTTTAAATAGAAATATTTATGTAATGAGGGCAATTTGAAAGAAGTTTATTTCATAATCATAATTTATGAGAATGGGCAATTATATCTGCACAGGTAAAAAGGCCTAAAACATTATAATTAAAAATTATAAATTTTTACGGTCCTAATACTAAAAGGATAGATTCAGTCACTATAGTTTGATTAATCAAAAAGCCGATCGCCATCCTTTGAACACCTCTACAGCCTGAATGGTACAACCGATTTTCGTGAAATTTACACCAGGTTGTAGGAAATAATTGTCCCGAGTGCCCTCGTAATAGCTCAAATTACAGTAGGATGCATAGTTTTTGAGTAAAAAATTATTAAATGTTGAAAATTTAAATAAAAACAATAAGTCACAGTTAGATCACAGTGTTCCTTGTAAAATTTAAGACGAAGAACGGCATGTTCGACATGTCATTTTGAAAATTTAAATAGAAATATTTATGAAATGAGGACAATTTGAAAGAAGTTTATTTCATAAACATAACTTATGAGAATAGGCAATTATGTCTGCACAGGTAAAAAAGGCCTAAAACATTATAATTAAAAATTATAAATTTTTACGGTTCATATGTACTTTGACAGTGTTGCCAAATATGTCATAAGTAACTAGGTAAAAAACAAATATTCCTAACTAGACTAACGTGAAGTTCGTACACAAGTGTGTATTTTCGACTCCGCAGAATGTGAAAAAAAATGACCGAAGACGACACGCCGGTAGCCGACAAAAAAATTCAAATTTGCGGTGAAAGTAATGTTTAAATATGTCAATAAAAATTAGTATAAGAGATAAATACTGTATCTGGAGCATATTTTTGAAATCAGAAATGAAATATTTTAACCGCGTCCGAGATAATTTACTATAAATCACACATTCTATGTCTATTTCTTTATTATTATATTATCTGCTGTAAATAATGAAAGTTATTAAAATATAGTAAACAATGTATGTAGTTTTTAGTTTTTAAGTTAATACAGCTGTAAATTTAACCATGAGTGAGTTCAATAAAATATATTAAATCAACCAGGTGCCATGTAACCTAAGTCTAGAAAACGCGGGACAATGTATTAAACTTACTTGCAAAGATTACCTATATAACAAAGGTAAGTGATCACTGATTAACTTCCTGAATAGCAATATAATATTTAAATAATTCATGAGGTTAACAACAATTAAAATGTTTCCTTTAAAAAGTTGTGGTTTAAAAATAATGTATTTTACATATTTATCATGTTAAATGTATTGATTACAACAATGTTTTCTAACAATATAATAAGAACACAGCATTTATACAAAACATGTGTTGACTACAGCAATAATTTAGAAGTTCATTCATATTTCAACCCATACATCACCATTTCTGTGTTAATTTTGAAGATATTTGAAACAGTTAAGAGCCCCCAAAAATGCATATACTCTTGATTAGTGTCGGCCAAAAATGTGAGATTAAAAATGATTCAATCTCAAGGTTTCTGTTGCAAATAGTGTTTATTCTTGCAAAAATGTATTTTAGAGGGTTGTTTTGTACATTTCCGGTATAAAAGTGGTTAAACATCGGATTAAAAACACCTCACGCCTCGGTTTAAAAATATGGGTAGCATTATGTATATATTCAAAATTTGGTAGCTGCAACTTCATATTTACCCCTCGCTAAGAGAGGTATTGGATTCATGCTAAAAATCGCATATCCAGATTTTAGTGAATAAGCATGTTTTAGGGTCCCTAGAATCCGATTATAACATTTTTACGATGATGTCCGTATGTGTGTGTGTGGATGTTGGATCCACGATTTCGCAAATACTATAAGAAAAGACATTTTTAACTACGGATTCCTCAATCTAACAATAATGGGAAGAGTCGATTAAGTTTTGGTAACAATTGGACAACCGGAAGTAGTAGTTACAAGAAAAAAATCATCTAAATATTATTTATCGAAAATTTATGTAAATACTTATATTAAAGAACGTTAAATTCTTTATTCGATAAATATAAATTCATTATTATATCTTCTAAAGATTTAGAGATAAAGAAATGCATATAAAATAATTTGATGTAAAAAATTTTTACATTAAACTACTTCAAGACAAGAAATTCAAATGTTTGTGATTGACACATAAATGTCACTGTCAAAAAGATGTGTATGCCATTGTCAAAAATATTTGTACATCATTATGAAGATTATGAAAAGAAATACGTAAAAAAGAATACAAAAGGAATTTTCGAAAAAATGACGAATATAAAGAAAAAGAAAAGGAAAGTAGAAAAAGAAAATTTCAGGATATTGAATATAAAGAAAATGTATGTATTGTACATAATTTATATTAAAATATCCCATTGATTTTGCAAATATATGTGAGAATTATTTTGTAGTGAGACATGAATGAATATATGTATTTGTATTTAAAAATATTTTTCGTTTTATGCGTACAACTAGGTAAAATATCTGGCGAGAGGTTATGTGCTGGCCACATCAGATTTTTAAATTTTACTTTCCCTATTTTGACATTATGGAAATCAAAGATCTGTATTGACTAAGAAAAATATTAACTGTTACTTTGACAGGGGTGGTTAAAAAATTCATAATTCAAAAACGAGGAAAGATATCCCAAATCTTGTTTAGACGAATACACATGGGAATGATTGAGGTATATTTGAGACAAATTTTTAATGGATAGATAAAGGGTGCAAATTTGGAAACGGAATAAATATTAATGAAATAAAAATTATATACAATTTTTTACCGCTTAGCCAAATTTACACCGTTTGTATCTTTTGGTATAAAAATCATCTGGGGTCTGATTTTGTACCTTTGAAATCTACTGTAGATTGAAATCTATTAGATTTCTATTAATAAACAAACAAGAAAATACAGTGAACTTTGCGAGCGACATTCGAAGTCTGACATATATTGCCAAAATAGCAAGCCAACGGAATCACCTGTTTCAACCATATCTTTGATCCTCTGTACTCAACAATATCTATTCAATATTCAAATTCTCAACTTTATTAATCTTCCGTCAGTTCTGAATATTTTGTACAAATTGCATACAGAAAGTTTCTTGCAAATGACATGCATGTTGCGTGGACAGTTCCGGTGGGCATGTTGCGTGGACAGTTCCGGTGGGCATATTGCGTGGGCAGTTTGAGTTGGCATGTTCCGTGGGCAGTTTGGGTGGGCATGTTGCGTGGGCAGTTTGGGTGGGCATGTTGCGTGGGCAGTTTGGGTGGGAACATTGCGTGAATAGTTCCGGCGGGCATGTTGCGTGGACACTGTTAAAGTCTGTTGGCGTTAGCACTTTGGGTTTAAAATGTGTCTAGAAGGGTTAGATCTACGTATAGACTATTATAAAACACTATCGGCGGAGCCCTAGAGGAAGCTCGGCGTTAAATCCCTATGTTCACCCCTAACCGCCACCAACCTGTATATATATATATATATATATATATATATATATATATATATATATATATATATATATATAAAAGCCCTAGGGGAAACTCGAAGGTTAGAGTAGCTTTCTATAGTTCTATAGTATGATAAAGAGAACTGAAAGAAATTATAATCTGGAAAAATCTGAAACATATTTTGCATAATTTGTAAAAGTTGTAATATTGTAAAGTCGACCAATTACGTACCAGCTAAATCTGAATATCAATTTATTCTAGAGAATAATATTTTTCGGTTATCATAAATGACGTTTAATTTGCAAAAAGTGGAATATCACTTAGATATTTAGATATGCATGTTACTTTCACTAATCAAGTATACGACATGCATTTGATTTACACAGAAGTCCGCCAAACAGTTGCCGTTAGTAAAAAATGTCTTATCCATGTTATGTCTCTGACTTCAAACCTTCAAAAATGACAAGTGTTGTCTTCATTCAAACTACTCTAATTTTTAAATATTTGTTCAAATAAATAATTTTTATTAGTCCAACTAGATCTAGTTTTACAACTGCAACACCAACAAGAACATTAGAAAAGAAATTATTGCAGATTACGACAGTTTGAGTCGGCAGTATAAGTAGGCAGTTTAAGCGGGCAGTTTGGGTGTACTGTTTGAGTGGGCAGTTTGGTTGAACAGGTTCCGTGGGTAGTATGGATAGGTACTTTGAGTAGGCAGTTTGGGTGGGCAGTATGAATAGGTAGTCTGAATGGCAGTTTGGGATGGGCAGTTTTGGTAGGCAGTTTCAGTGGGCAGTTTTGGTGGGCATGCTGCGTGAGCAGTTTGGGTGAGCATGTAGCTGGGGCTGTTTGGGTGGCCAGGTTGCAGGGGCAAACGAGAAAAAAATGGTTTTACATTGTGCGTAGACGGGTTGCATGCACGTAAAGACTATTATAAAACACTGTCGGCGGAGCCTTAGGGGAAGCTCGGCGTAGCCGATTTTTCGCTAGTCCTAATACTAAACGATCAGATTCACTATCTATAGTTATATTCTTTAATCACGACGATCGCCAAAGCTTTGAACACCTCTACAGCCTGAATGGTGCGAGCGATTTTCGTGAAATTTGCAACAAGTTGTAGGAAATGATTGTCTCGAGTGCTCTCGTAATAGGCTAAATTTCTGTAGGAAGCATAGTTTTCGTGTAAAAAATTCTTAAATGTTGAAAATTGGATTTTTGAAACAATGGATCAAAGAAAACATGGAAAAATTTAAGACGAAAAACGCCATGTTTGACATGTCAATTTGAACCTTTAAATAGAAATATTTATGAAATGTGGACAATTTGAAAGAAGTTTATTTCATAATCATAATTTATGAGAATGGGCAATTATATCTGCACAGGTAAAAAGGCCTAAAACATTATAATAAAAAATTATAAATTTTGACGGTTCATATGCACTTGAAAAATGTTGCCAAATATGTCGTAAGTAACTAGGTAAAAAACAAATATTCCTAACTAGATTAATGTGAAGTGCGTACACAAGTGTGATCACAGTTTTCCTTGAAAATTTTAAAAAGATAAACGCTGTTATATCATTTGGCATGTCAATGTCAATGATTACAAATTATCGGTTTTCATATTTTTAAATGCAAAGAAATGTTTCAATAATATGAAACAATAACGAAAAGATGATGAATTTAACGAGGTAGGTATATGTAACGATTTTAAGCCATGTTTATTATTATGTTACATATTTAATTTTGTAAATAGAATTTTGGAAAATGTATAAGGAAACACGTCGAAAAGGATCGGAAAGGTAGGATTAATCACAATCAATCAAGGACTACATATACAAAATTAAAAAGATAAACATTGACATCTGTCATACTTGATATGTTAATGACAAATTATGCATGTCGTATCGAATGTCCTTTTCAATACTAAAAACATTTAAAAAATATGTAAAATTGAAAAAAAGAACGTAAGAATTGAACGAATTAGGTATATGTAAAAAAAGCATTGAAATCGTGGAAGTAAAAGTACAAAAATATGGGTATATCTTTGGAAGATCAAACAATTTACACCTTATGCTTTGCAGATGATCAAATACTTATTGCACAAGACTACTAAAATAGTCTAGAAGTAAACATGTAAACCAGAATATACGTGTTTAAATGGAACCCAAAAAGATTTGGTGCTAAACACAGGACAAAGGATTAAACACTACAGAATAAAAAATAAATAATAATAAGGAATGAGGGCACCATAAAGGAACTCTGTACACAAGGAAGAAAGGCTATACCTCAACTAAATTGCATATTATTGGATCAAACTAAACTATTTCAAAAGAAATTAAAAAAGAATATAAAACCATTATAAAAAGCATAGTTACCTGCAATAGCAACGTGTGGCCCCTAAAGAAATGAGTAAATAGTTTAATCAACATGGGTCCGATCTTCTATAGTTTCCGAGATTTATTTATTTATATATTTATTTATTTATATATTTATTTATTTGTATACTTATTTATTTATACATTTATTAATTTATTAATTAATTAATTTATTAATTTATTACTTTACTAATTTATTAATTTATTAATTTATTAATTTATTAATTTATTAATTTATTAATTTATTAATTTATTAATTTATTAATTTATTAATTTATTAATTTATTAATTTATTAATTTATTAATTTATTAATTTATTAATTTATTAATTTATTAATTTATTAATTTATTAATTTATTAATTTATTAATTTATTAATTTATTAATTTATTAATTTATTAATTTATTAATTTATTAATTTATTAATTTATTAATTTATTAATTTATTAATTTATTAATTTATTAATTTATTAATTTATTAATTTATTAATTTATTAATTTATTAATTTATTAATTTATTAATTTATTAATTTATTAATTTATTAATTTATTAATTTATTAATTTATTAATTTATTAATTTATTAATTTATTAATTTATTAATTTATTAATTTATTAATTTATTAATTTATTAATTTATTAATTTATGAATTTATGAATTTATGAATTTATGAATTTATGAATTTATTAATTTATTAATTTATTAATTTATTAATTTATTAATTTATTAATTTTATAATTTTATAATTTTATAATTTTATAATTTTATAATTTATTAATTTATTAATTTATTAATTTATTAATTTATTAATTTATTAATTTATTAATTTATTAATTTATTAATTTATTAATTTATTAATTTATTAATTTATTAATTTATTAATTTATTAATTTATTAATTTATTAATTTATTAATTTATTAATTTATTAATTTATTAATTTATTAATTTATTAATTTATTAATTTATTAATTTATTAATTTATTAATTTATTAATTTATTAATTTATTAATTTATTAATTTATTAATTTATTAATTTATTAATTTATTAATTTATTAATTTATTAATTTATTAATTTATTAATTTATTAATTTATTAATTTATTAATTTATTAATTTATTAATTTATTAATTTATTAATTTATTAATTTATTAATTTATTAATGTATTAATTTACTTATTTATTTATTTATGTATTTATTTATTTTTTTATTAATTTATTTATGTATTTATTTTTTATTTATTTATTTAATTACTTAATTATTTATTTATTGATTTATAAATAAATATATCCTCAAGGCCATTGCAAGGGGTAGCAATTATTTTATCGTACTAAAAAAAGTCAAGGGGAGTGTGAGTAGGCAGTTTGAGTGGGCATGTTGCGTGGGCATGTTGCGTGGGCAGTTTGGGTGGGCATGTTGCGTGGGCAGTTTGGGTGGGCAGTTTGGGTGGACATGTTGCGTGGGCAGTTTGGGTGGGCATGTTGCGTGGGCAGTTTAGGTGGGCATGTTGCGTGAGCAGTTCAGGTGGGCATGTTGCGTGGGCAGTTTGGGTGGGCATGTTGCATGGGCGGTTTAAGTGGGCATGTTGCGTGGGCAGTTTGGGTGGGCATATTGCGTGGGCATGTTGCGTGGGCAGTTTGTGTGGGCATGTTGCGTGGGCAGTTTGGGCGGGCATGTTGCGTGTGCATATTGCGTGGGCAGTTTGGGTGGGCATGTTGCGTGGGCAGTTTGAGTGGGCATGTTGCGTGGACAGTTTGGGTGGGCATGTTGCGTGGGCAGTTTGGGTGGGCAGTTTAGGTGGCATTTTGGGTGGGCATGTTGCGTGGGCAGTTTGAGTGGGCATGTTGCGTGGGCAGTTTGGGTGGGCATGTTGCGTGGGCATCATAAACCACTATCGGCGGAGCTCTAGGAAAAACTCGGCGAATCCGAGGTTACGCTAGTCCTTAATACTAAAAGGCATGATTCACGCACTATAGTTTGATTAATCAAAAAGCAGATCGCCATCCTTTGAACACCTCTACAGCCTGAATGGTACAACCGATTTTCGTGAAATTTACACCAAGTTGTAGGAAATGATTGTCCCGAGTGCCCTCGTAGTAACACAAATTTCTGTTGGATGCATAGTTTTTGAGTAAAAAATTATTAATTGTTGAAAATTTAAATTAAAACAATAAGTCACAGTTAGATCACAGTGTTCCTTGTAAAATTTAAGACGAATAACGCCATGTTTAACATGTCATTTTGAACCTTTAAATAGAAATATTTATGAAATGAGGGCAATTTGAAAGAAGTTTATTTCATAATCATAATTTATGAGAATGGGCAATTATATCTGCACAGGTAAAAAAGGCCTAAAACATTATAATTAAAAATTCTAAATTTTGACGGTCCTAATACTAAAAGGATAGATTCACTCACTATAGTTTGATTAATCAAACAGCCGATCGCCATCCTTTGAACACCTCTACAGACTGAATGGTACGACCGATTTTCGTGAAATTTACACCAAGTTGTAGAAAATCAATGTCCCGAGTGCCCTCGTAATAGTTCAAATTTCCGTAGGATACATAGTTTTTGAGTAAAAAAATATTAAATGTTGAAAATTTAAATAAAAACAATAAGTCACAGTTAGATCACAGCGTTCCTTGTAAAATTTAAGACGAAGAACGGCATGTTTGACATGTCATTTTGAAACTTTAAATAGAAATATTTATTAAATGAGGACAATTTGAAAGAATTTTATTTCATAATCATAATTTATGAAAATGGGCAATTATGTCTGCACAGGTAAAAAAGGTCTAAAACATTGTAATTAAAAATTATAAAATTTGACGGTTCATATGTACTTTGACAGTGTTGCCAAATATGTCATAAATAACTAGGTAAAAAACAAATATTCCTAAGTAGACTAACGTGAAATTCGTACACAAGTGTGTATTTTCGACTCCGCAGAATGTGAAAAAAATGACCGAAGCCGACAAAAAAATTCAAATTTGCGGTGAAAGTAATGTTAATAAAAATTAGTATTAGAGATAAATACTGTATCTGGAGCATATTTTTGAAATCAGAAATGAAATATTTTAACCGCGTCCGAGATAATTTACTATAAATCACACATTTTATGTCTATTTCTTTATTATTATATTATCTGCTGTAAATAATAAAAGTTATTAAAATATAGTAAACAATGTATGTAGTTTTTAGTTTTTAAGTTAATACAGCTGTAAATTTAACCATGAGTGAGTTCAATAAAATATATTAAATCAACCAGGTGCCAGGTAACCTAAGTCTAGACACGAAAAACGCGGGACAATGTATTAGACTTACTTGCAAAGATTACCTATATAACAAAGGTAAGTGATCACTGATTAACTTACTGAATAGCAATATAATATTTAAATAATTCATGAGCTTAACAACAATTAAAATGTTTCCTTTAAAAAGTTGTAGTTTAAAAATAATGTATTTTACATATTTATCATGTTAAATGTATTGATTACAACAATGTTTTCTAACAATATAATAAGAACACAGCATTTATACAAAACATGTGTTGACTACAGCAATAATTTAGAAGTTCATTCATATTTCAACCCATACATCACCATTTCTGTGTTAATTTTGAAGATATTTGAAACAGTTAAGAGCCCCCAAAAATGCATATACTCTTGATTAGTGTCGGCCAAAAATGTGAGATTAAAAATGATTCAATCTCAAGGTTTCTGTTGCAAATAGTGTTTATTCTTGCAAAAATGTATTTTAGAGGGTTGTTTTGTACATTTCCGGTATAAAAGTGGTTAATTATCGGATTAAAAACACCTCACGCCTCGATTTAAAAATATTGGTTGCATTATGTATATATTCAAAATTTAGTAGCTGCAACTTCATTTTTACCCCTCGCTAAGAGAGGTATTGGATTCTTGCTAAAAATCGCATATCCAGATTTTAGTAAATAAGCACGTTTTAAGCTCCCTAGAATCCAATTATAACATTTTTACGATGTCCGTATGTGTGTGTGGATGTATGGATATGTGTGTGTGGATATTGGATCCACGAATTCGCAAATACTCTAAGAAAAGACATTTTTAACTACGGATTCCTCAATCTAACAATAATGGGAAGAGTCGATTAAGTTTTGGTAACAATTGGACAACCGGAAGTAGTAGGTACAAGAAAAAAATCATCTAAATATTATTTATCGAAAATTTATGTAAATACTTATATTAAAGAACGTTAAATTCTTTATTCGATAAATATAAATTCATTATTATATCTTCTATAGATTTAGAGATAAAGAAATGCATATAAAATAATTTGATGTAAAAATTTTTTAGATCAAACTACTTCAAGACAAGAAATTCAAATGTTTGTAATTGACACATAAATGTCACTGTCAAAAAGATGTGTATGCCATTGTCAAAAATATTTGTACATTATTATGAAGATTATGAAAAGAATATACGTAAAAAAAATACAAAAGGAATTTTCGAAAAAAAGACGAATATAAAGAAAAGGAAAGTAGAAAAAGACAATTTCAGGATATTGAATATAAAGAAAATGTATGTATTGTACATAATTTATATTAAAATATCCCACTGATTTTGCAAATATATGTGAGAATTATTTTGTAGTGAGACATGAATATATGTATTTGTATTTAAAAATATTTTTCGTTTTATGCGTACAACCAGGTAAAATATCTGGCAAGAGGTTATTTGCTGGCCACATCAGATTTTTTAATTTTACTTTCCCCATTTTGACATGAATTTTTAAAAACAGAGTTATCATTGGAAATCTAAGATCTGTATTGACTAAGAAAAATATTAACTGTTGCTTTGACAGGGATGGTTAAAAAATTCATAATTCAAAAACGAGGAAAGATATCCCAAATCTTGTTTAAACGAATACGCATGGGAATGATTGAGGTATATTGGAGAAAAATTTTTAGTGGATTAGATAAAGGGTGCAAATTTAGAAACGGAATAAATATTAATGAAATAAAAATTATATACAATTTTTTTACCGCTTAGCCAAATTTACATCGTTTGTGTCTTTTGGTATAAAAATCATCTGTGGTCTGATTTTGTACCTTTGAAATCTACAGAAGATTGAAATCTATTAGATTTCTATTAATAAACAAACAAGAAAATACAGTGAACTTTGCGAGCGACATTCGAAGTCTGACATATATTGCCAAAATAGTAAGCCAACGGAATCACCTGTTTCAACCATATCTTTGATCCTCTGTACTCATCTATACAAAACCGTTCAGTTTACCAAAACCATATCCTTCAAATTCTCAACTCTATTAACCACGGCATACCTAATATTCACAAAAATATTCTTTCCAAAATACCGCCCATAGAATTTTGGAATACCCAACATAAATTTAGATCTTAGTCAATACAAGAATAGAAAAATCACTTTAGAACAATCCAAAAAGATTATAAAGACAACCAATTTATATATCCAGACTCATCAAAAATAAATAACAAAGTGGGTACAGCATTCGTAACTCAGGACCTAATTCCATCAAAGTGACATTAGTCAATTAATTTTTATACTGTCAATAAAAAATTGTAAATTTTAAATAAAACTACAAGAGAAATTGTTGCCAAATTTGCCATAAGTAACTATGTAAAAAACCAAGTATTCCTTACTGCATTAGTATGAAGTTAGCCCGTTAATTCCGTACTGCCTTTAAAAATACAGTAAATTTTAAATATAACTAATTCAAAAAGAAATATTCGTAATCTTAAATGATGAGAATGGGAAATTATTTCTCACAAGTAAAAAAGGCCTATAACATAATTAAAAACTATAAATTTTGACGGTTCATATGAAATTGGAACGTGTTGCCAAATATGCCATAAGTAACTAGGTAAAAAACAAATATTCCAAACTAGACTAATGTGAAGTCCGTTCACAAGTGTTGCCAGAGATACCATGAGTAACTAATTAAAAAACAAATATTCCTAACTACATCAATGTGATGTTGGTTCATTAATTTTCATACTGCCAATAAAAAAGTAATAAATTTTAAATAAAACCAGAGGAGAAATTGTTGCCAAATTTGCCATAAGTAACTAAGTAAAAAACAAATATTTCTAATTGCATCAATGTGACATTAGTCAATTAAGTTTTATACTGTCCATAAAAAATTGTATATTTTAAATAACATCGTATAATTGTTAGATATCTACATATTTTAGAGATATTGAACAATAATTTAGAAAATTTTCCATCCCGCATAATGTGAAAAAAAAAATTACCGAAGATGAAAAACCGGTGGTCGACAAAGAAATTTCAAATTTGTGGTGAAAGTAATGTTTAAATATTTTGTGCACCACACTATCGTCGTTAATAAAAATTAGTGTAGGAGATAAATATTGTATCTGAAATACATTTCTGAAGTTGAAAATGAGATATTTTAACCGTGTCCGAGGTAATTTACAATACAATTTGATGACTATTTCTTTATTATTACATTTTCTGCTGTAAATAATAAAAGTTAGTACAATATACTAAGCAATGTATGTAGAATTTAGTTTTTAAGTTAAAACAACTGTAAATTTATTCAAAAGTGAGTTTAATAAACTATTTTAAATCAGCTAGGTGCCAGGTAACTTAAGTCTGGACACAAAAAACGAGGGACAATGTATTAGACTTACTTGCAAAGATTATATAACAAGGGTCAGTGATCACTGAATAACTTACTGAATAGCAATATAATATTTGAATAATTTATGAGGTTGACAACAATTAAAATGTTTCCTTTAATATGTTGTGGTTTAAAAACAATGTACTTTTCATATTTATAATGTAAAATGTCTTGATTGCAACAAAGCTTTATAACAATATAATCACAACACAGCATTTACACAAAACATGTGTTGATTGCAACAATAATATAGGAGCTGATTTATATTTCAACCCCATACATCACCATTTCTGTATTAATTTGAAGATATTTCAAACAGTTCAGGAGTTATGAGCCCTCAAACATGCATGTACTCTTGATTAGTTTTGGCTAAAAATGTGAAATTAAAAATGATTCAATCTCAAGATTTTTGTTGTAAATAGTGTTTATTCTTGCAAAAATGTATTTTAGAGAGTTGGTTTGTACATTTCCGGTATAAAAGTGGTTGAATACCGGATTAAAAACACCTCACGCCTCGGTTTAAAAATATGGGTTGAATTATGTATATATTCAAAATTTGGTAGCTGCAACTTTTATTAATTTTACTTTCCCCATTTTGACATTATGAATTTTCTAAAAACAGAGTTATCATTGAAAATCTAATCTGTATTGACTAAAAAATATCAACTGTTACTTTGACAGGGGTGGTTATAAAAATTCATAATTCAAAACGTGCGTGGACAGTTTGGGTGGGCATTTTGCGTGGGCAGTTTGAGTGGGCATGTTGCGTGGGCATGTTGCGTGGGCAGTTTGGGTAGGCATATTCCGTGCGCAGTTTGGGTGGCCATGTTACGTGGGCAGTTTGGGTGAACATGTTGCGTGGGAAATTTGGGTGGGCATGTTGCGTGGGCATGTTGCGTGGGCTATTTGGATGGGCATGTTGCGTGGACAGTTTGGGTGGGCATGTTGCGTGGACAGTTCCGGTGGGCATATTTCGTGGACATGTTGCGTGGACAGTTCCGGTGGGCATATTGCGTGGGCAATTTGAGTGGGCATGTTCCGTGGGCAGTTTGGGTGGGCATGTTGCGTGGGCAGTTTGGGTGGGCATGTTGCGTGGGCAGTTTGGGTGGGCATGTTGCGTGGGCAGTTTGGGTGGGCATATTGCGTGGGCAGTTTGGGTGGGCATGTTACGTGGGCAGTTTGGGTGAACATGTTGCGTGGGAAATTTGGGTGGGCATGTTGCGTGGGCAGTTTGAGTGGGCATGTTGCGTGGGCTATTTGGATGGGCATGTTGCGTGGGCATGTTGCGTGGACAGTTCCGGTGGGCATGTTGCGTGGACAGTTCCGGTGGGCATATTGCGTGGGCAGTTTGAGTGGGCATGTTCCGTGGGCAATTTGGGTGGGCATGTTGCGTGGGCAGTTTGGGTGGGCATGTTGCGTGGGCAGTTTGGGTGGGCATATTGCGTGAACAGTTCCGGTGGGCATGTTGCGTGGACGGTTTGGTTGGGCATGTTGCGTGGACGGTTTGATTAGGCATGTTGCGTGGACACTATTAAAGTCTGTTGGCGTTAGCACTTTAGCTTTAAAATGTGCCTAGAAGGATTAGATCTACGTATAGGCTATTATAAAACACTATCGGCGGAGCCTTAGAGGAAGCTCGGCGTAGCCGAGTTTTCGCTAGTCCTAATACTAAACGATCAGATTCACTCACTATAGTTATATATTTTAATCAAGAAGATCGCAATCCTTTGAACATCTCTACAGCTTGAATGGTGTGACCGATTTTCGTGAAATTTGTACCAAGTTGTAGGAAATGATTGTCTCGAGTGCCCTCGTAATAACTCAAATTTCTATAGGATGCATAGTTTTCGAGTAAAAAATTATTAGAAATTGAAAATTGGGACAGAAACAATATTTTTCACAGTAACGATCACAGTTTTCCTTGAAAATTTAAGACGAAGAACGCCATGTTTGACATATTTCAAACCTTTAAATGGAAATTTTTATGAAATGGAGACAATTTGAAAGAAGTTTAATTCATAATCATAAATTTTGAGAATGGGCAACTATATCCGCACAGGTAAAAAAGGCCTAGACCATTTTAATTAAAAATTATAAATTTTGACGGTTCATATGTACTTGGACAGTGTTACCAAATATGTCATAAGTAACTAGGTAAAAACAAATATTCCTAGCTAGACTAATGTGAAATCCGTACACAAGTGTATTTTCTATACCGAAGATAATAATAATTAGTAAAATATAGTAAACAGTGTATGTAGAAATTAGTTTTTAAGTTTAAACAACTGTAAATTTATCCATGAGTGAGGTCAATAAACTATTTTAAATCGGCCAAGTGCCAGGGCCAGGTAACCTAAGTCTGGACACGACAAACGCGGGACAATGTATTAGACTTACTTGCAAAGATTATGTAATAAAGGTAAGTGATCATTGTGTAACTTACTGAATAGCGATATAATATTTAAATAATTCATGTGGTTAACAACAATTAAAATGTTTTCTTTAAAATGTGGTTTAAAAACAATGTACTTTTCATATTTATCATGTAAAATATCTTGATTACAACAATGCTTTATACCTATATAATCACAACCCAGCATTTATACAGAATATGTGTTGAATACAACAATACTATAGGAGTTTATTCATATTTCAACCTTATACATCACCATTTTTGTGTTAATTTGAGGATATTTCAAACAGTTCAGGAGTTATGAGCCCCTAAAAATGCATGTACTCTTGATTAGTTTGGGCTAAAAGGGTGAGATTAAAAATTATTCAATCTCACGATTTCTGTTGCAAATAGTGTTTATTCTTAGAAAAATTAATTTTAGAGGATTGATTTACATATTTCAGGTATAAAAGTGGTTATATCGGATTATAAACACCTCACGCCCGGATTTAAAAATATGGGTTGAATTATGTATGTATATATTCAAAATTTGGTAGCTGGACCTTTATTTTTTACTATTACTTTCCCCATTTTGAAATTATGAATTTTCAAAAACAGGGCTATCATTGAAAATAAAATATCTGTATTGACCAACAAAAATATCAACTGTTACTTTCAAAGGAGCGGTTAAAAATATTCATAAACCAAAAACGGGGAAAGATATTATTCCAAATCTGTTTAAACGAATACACAGGAGAATGATTGACGTATATTTGAGACAAATTTTTAATGGATTGGATAAAGGATGCAAATTTGTAAACGGAATAATTATTAATGAAATCAAAATTATATATTATTTTTTACCGCTTAGCCGTTTGTTGAAAAAGTACTATGCTTTGGTATAAAAATTATCTGGGGTCTGATTTTGTAACTTAGAAATCTACTGTAGATTGAAATGTATCAGATTTCAATTAATAACAAAACAAGAAAACAGTGAACTTAGCGAGCGGCGTTCGAAATCGGATATATATATATATATATATATATATATATATATATATATATATATATATATATATATATTCCCAAAATAGCAAGCCAACCAAATCAACCATGTTTTAACCATATCTTTGATCCTCTGTCCCCAACAATATCTATACAACACCATTCAGTTTACCAAAACCATATCCTTTAAATGCTCAACTCTATTAACCACAACATACCCAATATTCACAAAAGTAGTCTTTCCAAAATACCGCTCATGGTCTATTTAAATACCCAACATAAATTTAGATCTCAGTTAATACAAGAAAAGAAGAAACAAATCATTTCACAATCAAAAATCACTTTAAAACAATCCAAAAAGACCATAACGACAACCAATTTATATATACAGACTCCTCAACAATAAATAACAAAGTGGGTAAAGCATTCGTAACTCAGGACCTAATTGCATCAAAGTAATATTAGTCAATTAATTTTTTTACTGTCAATAAAAAATTGTAAATTTAATAAAACTACAGTAGAAATTGTTGCTAAATTTGCCATAAGTAACTAAGTAAAATAAAAAGTATTTTTTACTGCATTAATGTGAAGTTAGCCCATTAATTTCGCACTGTCCTTAAAAATACAGTAAATTTTAAATATAACTAATTAAAAAACAAATATTCCTAATCATAAATGATGAGAATAGGAAATTATTTCTCACAAGTAAAAAGGGCCTATAACATAATTATAAACTATAAATTTTGACGGTACATATAACCTTGCAAAGTTTTGCCAAATATGCCATAAGTAACTAAATAAAAAACAAATATTCCTAACTAGACTAATGTGAAGTCCGTTCACAAGTGTTTCTAAAGATACCATAAGTAACTAATTAAAAACAAATATTCCTATCTACGTCAGTGTGATGTTAGTTCATTAATTTTCATACTGCCAATAAAAAAGTAGTAAATTTTAAATGAAACTAGAAGAGAAATTGTTGCCAAATTTGCTAACTAAGTAAAAAACAAATATTTCTAATTGCATCAATGTGACATTAGTCAATTAATTTATATACTGTCCATAAAAAATTGTAAATTTTAAATAATACCGTATAATTATTAGATATCTACATATTTTAGAGATATTAAACAATAATTTAGTAAATTTTCCATCCCGCATAATGTGGAAAAGAACGACCGAAGATGAAAGGCCGGTGGTCGACAAAAAAATTCAAATTTGCGGTGAAAGTAATGTTTAAATATTTTGTGCACCGCACTATTGTTATTAAAAATTAGTGTAGGAGATAAATACTATATCTGGAATACATTTTTGAAGTCGGAAATGTGATATTTTAACCGTGTCCGAGGTAATTTACAATAAAACAAATTTTATGACTTTCTATTATTATTATTATATTCTGTGCTGAGTAAATAATGAAAGTTAGTAAAATATAGTAAACAATGTATGTAGAATTTAGTTTTTAAGGTAAACATCTGTAAATTTAATCATGAGTGAGTTCAATATACTATTTTAAATCAGCCAGCTGCCAGGTAATTTAAGTCTGGACACGAAAACGCGGGACAATGTATTAGATTATTAGACTTACTTGCAAAGATTAGATAACAAAGGTAGGTGATCACTGAATAACTTAGTGAATAGCAATACAATATTTAAATAATTCATAAGGTTAACAACAATTAAAATGTTTCCTTTAAAATGTTGTGGTTCAAAAACAATGTACTTTAAAAATGTATAATGTAAAATGTCTTTATTACAACAATGCATTATAAAATTATAATCACAACACAGCATTTGTACAAAAATATATGTTGATGACAACAATGGACCTTTTCAATTCAACGGCTATCTCTTTCTATTGAGAACTGACAAGATGAGACACGACAACTAGCGGCGAAAATAAGAACTTTCTCGAAAGAGTACTCTTTGTTTGCTTTTACATGTGTCAACATGAGCGATTTAAATAAATTTTGAAAAAAAGCATATAAATCTTGCACAAATTTTTATGTTTTTGGATGTTACTCAAGGAGAGACACAGGCAGATGTTTAGGATTTTATAGTTTCCCTAAAATAGATGATATTTTTGTTGTAATAATAACTCAAGGCGTTGAACAACGAATGGACAGACGGAAGCATGGGAATATATTATTAGGAGAGGGAAGAAAATAACAAATAATATGAAAGTATGTTCCCTTCATTTTAAGAAAGATAATTTTATCTTTCCAGGTATCTGGTAAAAATGGAAGAATAGAATTTCCTAATTGTAATTGTAACCTATAAATTAACCTATTTGTAGATACTCAATCTAGATGAACGTTATGACGATATTTTTATAGTAGTTTGTGGAATTGTAAATTTAAGTGCACCTATTATTGGAATAAATGGTTTTCAACATTCATAAAATAAGTATACCTATATCATTATCATGTATGTATCACTTTTTCAAAATAAATATGTTTTACGCAATGTAAGATATTATATGTGAATTTTTTATCAAAAACCACCTCTACTTTATAAATAGAATCGTTAATGGACGAATATATCTCAAAATCTGTTTCTGTTCCATTTAATACAACCATTTCTAAATGCCACCATAAAATTTGTGCTTTTGTTTTAAATTCCGTTTTTTTTAAAAATTGCAATTTATTTTTTAGTTCTTGCGCGGGCATATTTTTCCCATCATATGGGCATTTTCTTTTGTATCCGAGGCATGTTTTGTTCATAATTCCACACTTAATTGTATGGTGAGCATTCATAACCGTTTCACATATAAATTGATAAAAATACACATTTAAACTGTAAAACTTTAGTCTCAATACATTTACTACCTTCTATTATGCACCGGGAGCTTGTCGTAGCATTTAAAAACAGAAAATGTTCAACTACATTTAGTTTCATTTCGTTTCTTTACATTTATGTTTACATGTTAAACTCACAACAGTACTCTTTCGACAGCAGATAGTGCTGCCTCTATCGGTAATGTCAGTTCTCAATCGCTGCAAATAGTAAGAAAATGGCGCGAACAACTGCCAGTTGGGCTGTCAAAGGAAATGTCAAAAATATTGCATTCATTAAAATACCGGTATTCTCAGTGAAAATTTGCATCGTTCGACATTTTAACTTCAATAAAAGCTTTTGTAACTTATTTCGATAAGATTTTGTCAAGTTATCTGAGATATTCTCACATTTTACGTCTAAATTTTTTCGAAACACACGTCATAGATCTCTGTTGTTCTTACTATGCGCAGATCCCCATTGCGCATATCTTCTATCTCTTTAAATTGAAAAAGTCCATTATATAGGAGCTCATTCATATTTCAACTCCAAACATCACCATTTTTGTGTTTATTTGAGATATTTTAAACAGTTCAGGAGTTATGGGGTCCCCAAATGCATGTACTCTTGATTAATTTCGGCTAAAAATGTGATATTAAAAATGATTCAATTTCACGATTTCTGTTGCAAATAGAGTGTTTTGTCAAAAATTTGACAACGCGGTCTTTCGTTTTTTGGGAAAAGTCAGTCGTGTTAAGTATCAAATGAAATATTTTCTCAAGAGCTACTATACAGAAATATCAAAAATTTGACAACTCGATTATCTTTTGTTATATGCACAAAGTTGTCAGAAATATGTCGTGTTTGGTATCTATTAAAATGTTGTCACATGAGCTGCTATGCACATATGTTAAAAATTTGACAACTAGATCAGATTTTGTTTATTGCAAAAAGTTGTCAGAAATGTGTTGTGCTCGGTTCTCAAGAGGTGTCATGCAAAAATGACAAAAATTTAACAACTCGACCGTCTTTTGTTTTTTTATAAAGTTGTCAGAAACATGTGTATCAAATGAAATGTTTTTTCTAAAGCTGTCATACAAAAATGTCAAAAATATAACAACTCAATCGTCTTTTGTTTTTTGCAGAAAATTGTCAGAAATATGTAATGTTTGGTATGAAATAAAATGTTTGCTCAGCAGCTGTCATGCAGAAATGTCAAAAATATGACAACTCGTTCATCTTTTGTTTATTGCAAAATCTTCTCAGAAATATGTAGTGTTTGGTATCAAATGAAATGTTTTCTCAAGAGCTGTGATGCAGAAATGTTAAAAATATGACAACACAATCGTGTTTTGTTTTGTCTTTAAGTTGTCAGAAATATGACGTGTTTGGTATGAAATGAAATGTATTTTCGGGTGTTGCCATGCAGAAATGTTAAAAATATGACAACACGATCGTCTTTTGTTTTTTTCATAAAGTTGTCAGAAATATATCGTGTTTGGTATCAAATGAAATGTTTTCTCAAGAGCTGTCATGCAGAAATGTGAAAAATATGACAACACAATCGTCTTTTGTTTTTCTCTTTAAGTTGTTAGAAATATGTTGTGTGTCGTATGAAATGAAATGTATTCTCGGGTGTTGCCATGCAGAAATGTCAAAAAATTTATAACCTGATTGGCTTTTGTCTTTTGCAAATTTTGTCAGAAATATGACGTGTTCGGTATCAGATGAAATGTTTTCTCAAGAGCTGCCATGCAAAATTGTCAAAATTGTGACAACTCGATCGTCTTTTTTTCGCAAAAAGTTGTCAGAAATAAGCCGTATTTGGTATCAAATAATATGTTTTCCCAAGAGCTGATATGCAGAAATGAGAAAAATATGATTACTTGATTGTCTTTTATCTTTTGCAAAAAGTAGTCAGAAATTTGTCGAATTTGGTATCAAATGAAATGTTTTCTTAAGAGCTGCTATGTAGAAATGTCAGATATTTGACAACTCGATATTCAGTTGTTCTTTTGCAATAACTAGTATGAAATATGTCGTGTTTGGTATCACATAAAATGTTTTCTCAAGAACTGACAAGCAGAAATGAGAAAAATATGATTACTTGATTGTCTTTTTTTTTGCAAAACGTAGTCAGATGTATGTCGTGTTTGTTATCAAATGATTTGTTTTTTAAAGAGCTGCCATGCAGAAATGGTAAATTTTGGCAACGCGATCGTCTTTTGTTTTTTGCAAAAAGTTGTAAGATATATGTCGTGTTTGGTAACAAATGAAAAGTTTTCTCACGAGCTGCTATGGAAAAAAGTCAAATATTTGACAACTCGATCGTCCTTTGTTTTTTGCAAAATATTGTGTATAGTATCAAATGAATAGTTTTCTTAAGGGCTGCAATGCAGATATTTGACAACTCGATCGTCTTTTGTTTTTTTTTTTGCAAAAAGCTGTCGGAAATATGTCGTGTGTGGTATCAAATGGGAGGTCCCCCTTTAAGGGCAATTTGGTTGGGGCAGTTTGGGTGAGCAAATTCGTGGGCAGATTGAGTGAGCAGGAGAGGAGTTAAATCTTTGATAAGACTGTTACCGTTTGCAATTTGGGTTTAAAGTATGTGCAGACAGACTGAATGTACGTAAAGACTATTATAAAACACTATCGGCGCAGCCCTAGAGGAAGCTCGGCGTAGCCGAGTTTTCGCTAGTAAACATACTATTTGGTCATAGCCACCTATACAAGTAGCTATGGTTTGATACAATGTATTAATGTAAAAAGTCACACAAAATTCACAACACTGTCAAAATGTGAAATTTCAATTGCTTACTATTTGCCAAAATTTATTTCGTTTTCAAAGGGTCTTAGTGGTTTAGAATTTTTTGTTATATTTTAAACCGATACATGACAGAGCGATCAGCAGGGCAAAATTTGATTTATTGTTTAGAAAATTCTTATAGTTTCAGAGATGTAGGCATTATCTATTTTTTTTCAAAATTTATCTCGTTTTTAAAGGGCCTTAGTGATTAAAATTACCTCAATAGAAAAAATACTATGGAAAATATGTATCATAACGCACTCGGTCTTTGTAAAACTTAGACTCGTACGTTAACAGATTGCCTTATGATACTTGTGTGTTATGTACTATTTTCATATTTAATTTGAGAATTGCAGCCATAGGAGTCAGACGCATCTTTTGCTCTGCGATTATTATTTTGTTTTTTGTGTTTTTTTTGTGAATTTTTGAATCTAAATTGGTATCATTGTGTTCGCTTAATTTTTGGCATCTTCATTATATTTCTGTTTTAGTGAACTAATTTAACTGGGGTGAGTTATCTTCATTTTTCTTATATATTTGGTTCATCTTGAAGGCGTGGTCATTTGTTTTGTTTTTACTTGTTCTTTTCGGCGCTGGTTCATTCACCGCAACATATGTTTATTTCATACTGGGTGTTTTCTTAACTATTATATACAGGGCGTTTGTCTTTCTTTTTTGCATAGTTTGGTTTTTTCGTTATTATTCAATATGGTAAAGTGCAATTGTTGTCAGAAAGATACTGAAGACCACAGAACCGTTACGTGTACTGTTTGTCGAAATAATTATAACATGCAGTGTGCTGATCTATCAACTTCTGAAGTTAGACGAATTCACACCACAAAATCAGGAATCAAGTGGAATTGCCCTTCTTGCAGGGATTTAGGAAATTATATTGATAGTTTGAAATCAATTATTTTACAATTACAAAATGAGGTAGCTGAACTAAAGAATATAAAATCACATATAAACCACTCTGATCAGCAACTAGCATCTTTATCGGAAAACATAATAAGTGAAATAGCTGAGCGCGAAAAACGCTTGCGCAATATAATAGTATTTAACTTTAATGAAGACATGACCCTCCCTAAACAGCAACAACTCGATCGAGACATTACATTATCTAAAGAGCTTCTCTCCGGTATTGGCACAGATTTGCAACCTGTCAAAATTTCTCGTATCGGTCGATTTGACTCTACTTCCGCACGTTGTCGACCACTCAGAATTCAACTTTCATCATATGATGAAGTTATTAAAATTATGAAAAACATTCATAAAATTAAATCACTTGACAAGTTGAAAAATTTATCTATTTCTCGGGACCGGACATCTATGCAAAATAAATACTATAAAACAATTAAAGCTGAATTTGAACAACGTACAGCTAATGGTGAAGTAAATCTAACGATTAAATATATTAATGGATTGCCCAAAATTGTTCATTCGGAAAACTAATTCTGCCCAACAGTTCATTTAATATTACATGTTATTATCAAAATGTTAGGGGTCTTAATTCTAAGTGTAGTATGTTCTATATTAATTGTTGTTCTGTCTCGTTCGATATTATTATTTTGTCTGAAACCTGGCTTACGAATACGGTTTATAATGCGGAGTTATTTCCTCCCAATTATAATATATTAAGAAATGATAGAGAGTATAACATTGTAGGTCGAACTAGAGGAGGTGGTGTTCTCATGGCATTGGCCAATCATATATCTTATAATTCTTATGATGTATCAGCTCTAAAAAAATCAAATCCATTGATAGATTTTATTGCCTGCACTTGTAAAATTGGAAACAATACATTTATAGTATGTGCGATCTATATTCCACCGGATGTAACTATAACTGATTATGTTAATTATATGGATGAACTAGAACTTTTGTTTTTAAATAAATCTGTTATATTTATTGGTGATTTCAACACACCAAATTATAGTAATTCAATTAATAATTGTACAAAATCCTCAAATCTCCACCAAATGTGTAGTGTTCTAGATCTCACACAGTACAATATAGTAAATAATAAGTACGGTAACAAGTTAGACCTTGTTTTATCAAATCTAAACAATTCAATTAATGTATGTAAAGCAGAATTTATTTTAGTTCCTGAAGATGATTACCACCCAGCTCTGTCATTAACAATTGAATCAGCACCTTATGCTCAACCAAAGTTCTCCCCGTCAAATGCACTTTTTTATAATTTTCGTAAAGCAGATTATATTAATTTATATAATACAATTTCTACACTTGACTGGTCTTCCATATATTCTTATGGTAACGTTAATGAAGCTTTAGCTAACTTCTACTCTTTATTGTATTCTACTTTTGATAAACACGTACCTAAACATAAAAATATCAATTCCAATTATCCACCTTGGTTTACTTCCGAGATAAAATATAATATCGCTACCAAAGAATACTATAGAAAAAAAATGGATAAAATCTAAAAACCATAATTTTTATTTAGAATTTAAACGTCTTAGATTATTGATAAAAAATCAAAACAAAAATGCTTATGATAAATATGTTCACTCTGTTGAAGAAAACATCAAAGCTAATCCTTCGGACTTGTGGAAATTTGTTCAACTAAAAAAAGGAAATTCTCGTATTCCTGGCAAATTGCATGATGATCAAAATGAATATGAATCTTCCCAAGATATAGTCAATGCGCTTGCTGCTCACTTCTCTGACTTCTACTCAAATAATACTCCTACATTACCCCCAAACAAGTTAGTTACTGAAGATGAACTACTTACCATTATGTCCACCTTATCAAATAAATTTACGTCTGGTGAGGATCAAATCCCGAGTTTTATAGTCAAAGATGTTAGATTCGCCCTTGCTGTACCACTTACATTTATAATAAATCTTGCTATAAAAACCGGAACTTTTCCTCATAAATGGAAGAAGACACGTATAACACCTGTGTTCAAAAAAGGAGACAAGTCACATATAAAAAACTATCGGCCCATATCCATTTTAAACAACTTTAGCAAAGTTTTTGAAATGATACTATTTAAATTAATTTATAGTAACACTAGGTCTGTAATATCAAATCACCAACATGGTTTTATGGCAGGCAGGTCCACCACTACAAACCTTGCCTCATTTTCTCAATTCGTTTCGGAGGTAATGGATGATCGTGGCCAAGTTGATGCCATATACACTGATATGTCCCGGGCTTTTGATTCTATTGATCATGAAATTCTTTTGAATATATTAGATTCTTTCGGAGCAGGTTCATCAGTAATCCAACTAATTAGTTCCTATCTACAGGAACGTATTTGCTACGTTTATTACAATGGATTTAGTTCTTTTGAATTTCCAGCCATTTCTGGTGTACCACAAGGCTCCAACCTTGGCCCATTGCTATTTATTATCTTCATAAATGATCTAATTCAATCATTCTCCTGTCCTGTCTTGGCATATGCGGATGATATCAAACTATTTAATCGTATTTGTACTCCCGACGATACCTTACATCTACAAGCTAACATTGATATATTTGTTCAGTGGTGCGAAAGAAATAAACTTGAATTAAATAATAATAAATGTTGCTCGGTTACTTTTACCTTGAAGATCAATGTTATTAATTTTAATTATTCAATACTTGGAACTCTCATTGAAAAAAGGACTACTGTCAAAGATCTTGGTATTACTTTTAGTCATAATTT
The DNA here is from genome assembly GCA_963082715.1 of Harpalus rubripes. Classification (NCBI taxonomy): domain Eukaryota; kingdom Metazoa; phylum Arthropoda; class Insecta; order Coleoptera; family Carabidae; genus Harpalus; species Harpalus rubripes. Next base: position 61,296,293 of record OY720449.1, on the reverse strand, counting down.
TAGTTTTCTTGAGCATATACTTGATGTATGTTACTCTGCATGCAGAACTCTTGGCTTCTCAATGCGCTTAGCAAAAATGTTTAATAATCCTTCGGTACTCAAACCACTCTACTTTGCTTTCGTAATGAGTAAATTTGATTACGCTAGTTTAATTTGGTATCCTTTTTATGCCTATCAGTCAATGGCTCTTGATCGTGTACATCGAAAATTTTTAAAATTTATGTCATTCAAGCTAGATGGTGTGTATCCGGAAAGAGGAGTTGATCAAAATAGCTTAATTGAACGTCATTGTATACCATCTTTATTGGACAGAAGTGAAGCATCCAGTTCTAGGTTTTTGTGGATGCTAATACACAATAAAATTGATGCACCATATTTACTATCCTGCATCCCCTTCCAGATTCCTAGGGTTGCTTCCAGATATTCGAGGACATTCTACCTGGCCAAAACCCGTACGAATATTCTTCAGCGCTCACCAGTACATATCATGTGCCGTAATGCTGAAGTATACTATGAAGACATTTTTCACGTGTAACACTGCCGAAAGAATGTATTCTATTATAAATTTTGCTATATATATATATATATATATATATATATATATATATATATATATATATATATATATATATATATTCAGTTTTGTATTTAATCGTATTGTTCATGGATGGCTCTATATTCATATTTATATATTTATTTATTTATGTAATTCATATATTTAATTACTTATATTTGTTCTTTGTCCTGTAATTGGTTTTCTTGTAAACTGTTGGGCAATAAATTTATTATTATTATTATTAATGAAAAAAATCTGATGTGGCCAACACATGACCTCCCGTCAATTCTATGTTTGAAATAGCAATGAACTTTAAGTAAAGTATCACTTCCGGTTGATCCTTCGTAAACAAAATCTAATTTGTTGTTCCAATAAATAGATAATTCTGTAAGACCAAATTTTGGATTACATTTCATTGTTTTTCCTCAAAAATATGTTACGAGCTCCAAATTCCGGTTTATCATATGGGTATAGTCAAAATCTAATGCTGATTCAAATTATACACATGTTTTAAATGCCAAATTTGTGAAGTTTTGGATCATGTTTTAATATATTTTTTCAAGAAAATCTGTTTATAGCTTCCTGTAAAATAGTACTTCCGGTTTATCAATTTTAGAAAACATCTAATATATCGTTCTCATTAATATAAAAGTCTTAAATATCAAATTTCAAAATTTTTGTATTGTATCAATTTATTTTTCACGAAAATCTGTTCAGAGCTTCAAATAAAGTATCACTTCCGGTTTATCAATTTTAGCTAAAATCTAATATGTTGCTTCCCATTATATAAAAGTCTTAAATACTAAATTTAAGAAGTTTTGGAATATATCGTAATATGTTTTTCACAAAAATCTGTTCAGAGCTTCAAGTAAAGTATCACTTCCGATTTATCAATTTTAGAAAAAATCTAACATGTCATTCTTATTAATATAAAAGTATTAAATACCAAATTTGAAAAGTTTTCGATTGTATCAATTAATTTTTCACGAAAATCTGTTCAGAGCTTCAAAAAAAGTATCACTTCCGATTTATCAATTGTATCCAAAATCTAGTATGGTGTTGCCCTTCATATAAAAGTCGTAAATACTAAATATGATAAGTTTTGGAGTATGTCATAATATATTTTTCACGAGAATTTGTTCAGAGCTTCAAGTAAAGTATAATTTCTGGTTAATTAATTTTAGCCAATATCTAATATATTGTTTCCCATGATATAAAGTCTTAAATACTAAAATTTAAAAGTTTTGGATTATATTTTAATATAGTTTTTCATTAAAAACTGTCATAGATTTCTCGTGGCCGCGTGCCTGAGTGTCTGGTTGTGAATCTGGGGAACCAGGTTCGATCCCGACCGACGCCAAATATTTCGAATTTTAAATGGCACTAAATTGACCCCTGTGGTGCACTCTCCATGCCAACAATGAGTGCTCGTGAGGTGACGCCTGGTAAACGCCCGCACGGTACAAATATGTCATCATCATTACCGATATCTGCAAACAAAGCAGATTGGCACACCCAGCAATGGGTAATATGCCGTGATGATATATTTTTTTTTTATTTTTTTTTATATGGATTTCAAGTAAAGTATCACTTCCATTTATCCAATTTTACCCGAAATCTAATCAACTCGTTATATGAATGCAGGTTGCTTAAATACGGAAAATAGATATATATATATATATATATATATATATATATATATATATATATATATATATATGGAAATTTGTTATAGGAGTTATCGTGGACGAAAAAATCGTCTCACACACACACACACACACTCACACTCACACACACGCACGCACGCACGCACACACACACACACACACACACACACACTCACTCACTCATTGACATCATCGTAAAAATAGTGTTGTGGGGACCCTAATTCGTGCTTATTTACTGAAAACTCACCATCGAATTTTTGGTACAATTATATTACCTCCCTTACCTACGGTATGACGGGAGGTAAAAATTGAAAGTATACACTTCTAGTGAATGCATTTATATAGGCAGCGAGTAGGCATGTGACTCGAGCTACCTTTGTGGTTGGAATCACCGTATTTGAGTGCACTTGCCATTTTGAAAAAGACAATGTCAGTTTGTCAAGAACAATGTTTTGATTTATTTTAATTTTGAACTGTTCAAAAGTTGGTTTTCTACATTCCATATACAAAGTAGCCATTTGCGCTCTCTTTTGTCAACGCAAAATGTCGCTTTGCCGCTCTAGAGCGACAAAGTAGAAAGACGCTTGCTCCTCAAATTTCTAACTATACAATGTTGAGAAATGTTACTTGGCTCCATTCTTAATGGAAACGTTTAGTCAGGAATTAATGATACTGTAGTTACACATTACCCACTTACATAACCAAACAAAATGCCGCACTGCTGTGAAAATAAAATAGGGCATTCATTTACAAAAACGAAAGTATAAAATGCTTAGATTAGATTGAAGCAATAGCTCAAGAAGAATGGAAAATACCGATAAGTAAAAATAAATTTTTGTTATGGTGGAGAACCCCATTGTGGCGACTGTAGAAAAAATCTTGTGTGTGTTTCGAGCGCAATTGTCGATTTCGAGAGAATGCCTCGCTCCCGCGTCGCGCGGCAACAACCTGTCAATTGACAATGTCCCATTTTGCGCTCTTAATACACAAATAGCTATTTCCTGCCTGACATTGTTCTTGTCAAAGAGACATGCGCACACAAAACAGATGATTACAAGCACTTCAAGGTCGCTCGCGTCATGTGTCTGCTCGCGGCCTAAACTTAGGGCCAGTATTATATTTATTTTATTTTATTTTAAACAAAATAAGATGTACAACAGGACAAGTCCTAATAACAGTACAACACTAAATACATAAAAAGTACAAAAATAATTTATAAAGAAAAGGTTAACATTATAATAATACGCGCTAACTTCATACAAACGTACTTAACTGACAATCAACAATCAGACATAACCTATTAAACTACATAACAAAAGTACCAATGAAAAACTTTTTAATAAATATTTTGAAAACATGTAAAGAGCATGAATAAATGCCTGGAGAGTTAGAAACACAGGAATAATAATTAAAGGTACGTGCAATTCTATGTACTGGAGAGTTCGTCGCATAATTTGATTTAAATGTTTGTAGTGAAAAAAGCTCAACATTTCTGGTAGAGAAAGATGGAATTCTAAAATAGAGTCTACTAAGTAGCACAGGACTATCAATACGATAAAGTAGTATTTTAAATATAAACATCATATCAAGATAAATTCTTCTCTGTTGAAGTGTGTGCAGGGAAATACATATGGTTGGAAATTTCCACTGCAATATTGATAAAAATTTGCGTTGAATACCTTCAATTCTATTAATGTACACTTGATAATAAGGTGACCAACAAACTGTGGCATACTCAAGTTGAGAGCGGACCAATGAATAATACAAGGATATTAAGGTATTAGGATTATTGAAATGCTTTCCTACTCTCAAAATGAAACCTAACATTTTGTAAGCCTTTTTTACAATAAAATCAATGTGTAAATCCAATAAAAGCCTACTATCTAATGTTACACCCAAATCTTTAACTTTAGTTACTCGATTAACAATAACATTACTTATTTTATAATCAAAATTAATTACATTACGGTTACGAGTGAAAGTAATGCAAGAGCATTTATTAAAATTAAGTGACAGGTCATTGTTAATTAGATAGTCAGAAAGTCTAACCAAATCAGCTTGAAGACCTACACAGTCATTTAAAGATTTAATTGGAGTGTATACTTTTAAGTCATCAGCGTACATAAGAAATTTAGAATTTATAAAGCATTTTTTGATGTCGTTGATAAAAATAATAAATAATAAAGGCCCCAGATGAGACCCCTGTGGAACCCCAGAAGTTACAGGAAAGTAGGACGAGGTGAAGCCATTAACAACAGTACATTGTTGCCTAATACTTAGGTACGATTCAAACCACCGCAGCAAGCTACCATGTATACCAAGTCCCTCAAGTTTACGGATCAAAATATGGTGATTAATTTTATCGAAAGCTTTACGAAAATCTGTGTATATAGCATCCACCTGCGTCCTACTGTCCATAGTTCTGAAATTGAAATCAATAAATTCAACTAAATTTGACTCGGCGGATCTGCCAGAGAAAAAACCATGTTGCTCAATATTAATAATATTTTTCACGGAGGAAAATAAATATTTATAAATTATTTTTTCAAAAAAAATTTCAAAAATACAGAGCTTTGATATTGGTCTATAACTGTCAATGGAATTTCTGTTACCACTTTTAAAAACAGGTACCACTAATGCCTTTTTCCAAATGTCTGGACAAATACCAGAGATAAGTGATTTGTTAAAAATTAATTTCAAAGGGTAAGCCAACGACGAGGCACATTTTTTAGCAAAGATACTAGGGATTCCGTCTGCACCTGCTCCTTTATGAATATCCAAATTCGACATCAAAGTAAACACTTCATTTTCATTCACTGTTAACTCGCCAATATCAACAATAGTTGGGCTAAATTCATTAGTAAAAGTATGAGATTTATTAGAATTCAAAAAAGCAGAATCAAAATAATTAGCAAACATATTGCAGATTTCATTACCATCACAGGAATTGATGTTACTGTAAGTCATACTAGAAGGAATAGATGACTTTTTCACGGATGAAACATAAGACCAGAACTTTTTAATATTATTTGGAATTTCCGTCTCCACGTTATTAATATATTTTAAATAACAGATTTTTGTCAAAACCTTTACTTTTTTCCGCAGAAAGGAAAATTCCAAATAATCTGAATTTCTCTTAAAGCGCTTAAATTTTCTATGAGCTTTATATTTTTCTTTTATTAAACGAATTAAACTGGGAGAATACCAGCATGGAAAATTCCTGATATTTATCTGTTTTTAGGGTACGTATAAATTTATTGCATTATTCAAAATTTCATAAAATTTATTAGTTGTATCCTCAATATCTAAATTTTTGAATTGATTCTTCCAGTCAATAGAAATCAAATGGTTGTTTAAAGATGTATAATCTGCTTTGTTGAAAAGTAATTTATCTCTTGCATTATTTGATAATTTAGTCTCCGACATAAGTTCAACATAAACCAATAATGGAGGATGATGTAAATCAATCTTGGAAAGTGGTGATAAACATTGTTTTACGTTTAAATTATTGAAATTTGATAAAATTAAATCCAAGCAACGATTATTATGATTTTGTACTCCATTAAATTGATTCAAGTTACAATAAGAAATTGCATCAACAAAATTTGAAGATGCAGAATTATAAATATTATTCGCTAAGAAATAATTATGTATTTGGTGCCACTGTAATAATGGTAAATTAAAATCGCCACATATAAGAAACAGATCTTTAGTTGAAGTTGTAGAATCCACAATATTTTGTAAATTGTCCAAAAAAATTTGAAGTTCATCAGTACAGTTAGGCGGAATATATACACAACAAATGTGTAATTTAACATTTTTTAATATCAATGATATCCAAATGTCTTCACACCTAGTAGACCACTCAGGTTTATGGGCAAAATGAAAGTTATTTTTAATACCTATAAGTACACCTCCACCATCACATTTATCAGAAGATGTAGTCTGCCTATCACGGCGCAGAACTGTATAATTATCTGCTAATACTTCGTGATCATACACAGACGAGTTCAGGTTAGTTTCAGTGAAACATAAAATGTCAAAATCACATGAATAAGAGTTTGATTTAATATCGTGAGTTTTAGACCGCAAACCACGAACGTTTTGATAATATATACTCAAATCCATAAAGAGTGAAATTTAGGAAAACTATAAAGAACAACAAATACTATTATTTAAGTAAGTTTATGAATGTCCCGCTCGGATTGAATAGAATGCACTCGCGAAGTGTCATTTTTACGAGCATATATTTTTGCATTTTTTGTCCAAACATATTTAAAGTCTTTTGCACGTAGTACTTCACGAGCCTTGTTAAAAAGCAGCCTGTTTTTATAAGTAAGATGGTCATTCACAAAAAATTTATTTTCGTTCCCGTCATAACCTAATTCTTTGGATGTTAATTTATGTTTTTTTGTAGCACTAACGAAGGACTCTTTGGTGCCACGTGACACAAATTTTACCACTATATTCTTTGGTTGAGCAGAATCAGATCTATTGCGATGAGGGACACGATGAGCAGCATCGATGTCAATAGTATTAATTTTAATATATACTTTAGTGGAAATATTGTTAATTATATCATTTATATTCTCATTCGACTTTTCAGGAATATTATGTATAATGACACTATTAATCCGGGAATATTGCTCAAGTTCATCAATTCTGTCAGCCAGGTTCGACACAGTAAGTTTCAGATCGGAATTTTCAGATTTTAATTTGTCAAATTTTTTTAGTTTGTCGTTCATGGTGTTAAGACTTTTTTCAAAGTCAGTGATTTTGTCAGAACAAAAGTTTATTGATTTCATAAGAATATCAATTTTGTTATCCATGGCAGAAAGAAGATCTGTTTTAATAGATTTAATCATTGAACTCAATTCCTGCACTGTCGTTGGAGTTACATCAGTGTTCACGTGCACGGAAGATGCACCTAAATTCTCCTGTGGACGGCAAGACGGACACGGCCATACAAACATGTTAGAATTATAGTTCGCGGGCACCTCCGCACATGTCGTGTGGAATACGCGCAAACATTTAAAACATTGCACACCCGGATATTTATTGTTTACATTTCTGGTGCACTTGCTGCAAGCTGCCATGATGAATCCCAGATAAACAGGTAAGAACACAGAAAGAACTAATTAGCAAAATCACAAAAACACGTGTTATTTTTAAAAAAGGAATTGTATTATTTTTATCAAATACTGACTTCACTATAAAACACACTTGAGAATTTTTACTATCAAGAAATACACTGCACTTTTATAATCAGCGCTATAAAAATTGTAGAAAATAACAACGAATATTCTCTTCAAAAATTGAAGAAAACAATCGAGCTACGACGAACGATACGTATACCTTCACTTTATAATATAAACGTCCAGTTATATTCAGTTCTATAGTAAATTTAATAAAATGAACAAATTACAACTATCAATTTTTATGTTTGTATGACATTTAAATCGATGATATCAAAAATTCGCGTTGTGGTTTGTTTATAATTCCGGCCTATATAGTATTTTACATTTCAAGCCAGGTAAAACGGTGTTTACTGCTGAAATGAGGAAATGACAGGCTAGCCTGTCACCTCCTTGAGGAAGTAAAATGGTTACTTGGCGTATATTGTGCAATAATTTATTTGTTACTCACTTGTAAATCAAATATAAAATTATAACTAAAACCTGTCATTTACAATTGGTCAGTAACTTGTAAGATTTTAACAAGTTATTTGTCAATTTTGCAAGTTAGAAGTTAGTAGCTAGTAAAGATTAATTTTCAAAACTAGTAGGCGGTAGCAAATAAAGTTAACAAGTCAGTAACAAATAAATTCATTATTAGCTACAAGAAAAAAATAACAGATTCCCAAAACAGAAAAAAAATCCCACCACGATATCATAAGTAAAGTATTATGGCGTTGTTTGTAGGGATATATGTTCATTTTACCGTCAATGTATTAGTTTCTACTGACGACTGGAAGTAAGTAGTTCCCTTATGTCCCTAACCAGTTCCCTTACGTTCCTTTTTGGTGAAATACCAACAATTAGATATTTTAAACTTATATTTAATAGGTATTTGCTCATTCTTTTAATTTATGATTTTGGATTTCAGTTCTTTCATTCTGTCCTCATTTCATAAATATTTCCATTTAAAAAAGGTTACCATTGACTTGTAAACTGTGAGATTACATCGTTTTTCTCCAAATTTTCCATTAAATACTAAGATACTTTGTTTCAATATATCAATTTTCAGCGGTATTTCTTGACATTTTTTAGCTGTTAAAATGAACAGATATAGTTATTTTTGCAACATGTGCGGGAAATTAATGTTTCTGAAACGAAAGCAAATTCCGAAACGGGCGCATCGAGTTATGAAATTTGGATGGATTTCCTCTACAATTGTTAAAAAAAATACAAAATATATTATAAATTTTTGAAAATTGTTTTCATGATAATTATCTCTACTACTAGTGCGGAAATCGGCTATTTTCCGCACTTTTTGAGTTTCTAAACATCTTTTTCCTACGCAATTGTAGAAAAAATAATTAACAACGATGGCCCTTCTACACTTTCATACGTGGTAACCAAGCTTATTTTAAAATATGGTTAAGAAACTGACTAAGATGGAGTATGGGAAATTTGTTCTGTGAATCTGCTATTTAAAAAAAAACTTATTTCGATATTTTTCAAGCCTATTTTATTCATACTTTACAGAATAGTTTTACGCTGTCATCAAAGCAATATAAAAAGAATTGGTTTTGCAATAGATCTCTAAGTCCAGTAAATATACAAAATTCCAGTAAGAACACAAATGAATTAAGTACATTGGATTCAAAACTCGATGGGGGTACTACTGTAAAATACTCAAATTGTTTAAGTGATGATGAGGTATGATAATTTTGAATATTGCTATGTACTTTTGTTTTCCACATTTTATTCTTGTGGGATATGACCTGTAAGTTAATTTTAATGTGACGTCTTTACATTTGGAAAAAACTACTATTCTCAGGAAAGGGATCACCCTAAAATTGTTATGTCCAGAGAAAAAATATTAATTTACCGTAACTATTCTTTTGCTTGTTTAATAGAAAATTAAGTCAGAATTATATTTGTGGAAGAAACATTAAGATTGGGATTTTTTAAAATTTCACATTTAGTTTTCAACAGTAATTTAGATATTCGGATAAAATTATAAAAAACTTAAATTATATAACTATGGAAAGACTAACTTGAAATATAATGTTGAATATTCTAAATATACAGCATTAGTTATCATGCTAGTGTCAGTATCACATTTTCTAATATAATCTATATTTTAAAGTAGTTTTTAATTTTTTAATATGAACACTTTTATTTGTAAATATATTTTTTTAAATTACAGTAAAAATAAGTAGTAAATATATTTGATATTTTCATAATGTTAATCTCTATTACTAACTCAAACTTTTCACTGTGATTGGTCAAATACATACATATGTTTTACATACCTTGCAAGAATTTATTTATTTGTTGTAAATTCTAATTTTTAAATCTGGCATTCCCTATTACAGATAATTCCTTCATCCGTAGGAACACCTTATTATGACTCTGATAAAGATCCCGAATATTTACCTGACAGTGAGGTAAAATTTACAAATATCTATATATTGTTATTCTATTAATTAAATATATTTTAAATTACTAGGGTGAAATATCAAGTAAACCACTTACAATTAACCTCGATAAATTATTAATGTTGGAACCCGAAATTCCGTCAGACAATGAGGTAAAACTTTTACTTACACATTTTATAAACTCAAAAAATTGTCACTTTCATATGTTAATTCACCTAAATAAAAACAATCGTGTAAGATTGGACGATATGATTCTCGTATCTGATTGGTTAAAGCGTAATACATATTTACTATCAAACCTTATAATTTATAAAAATACAACTATGTATTTCCCATTCTCCTAGTATATTCGTTGGTGTACTCGTATATTGATTTGAATGTACTTTAATGTAATTAGAATTTCATTGGATCTGTGATTTCGTTGCGGTATTATGACATATATTTTTTTATAAACTGATATGTAGAACAACTAGTCGTCCCTATAAGTGACAATTATTTTGAGAATATGTTATCATTTCGGTTATTATTATTTATTAATATTTTTTTATTCAGTTGTTGACAACGCCTGAAATAATAACGATTACTTCAGGTGAGAATACTAATCATGCAGATGGAACATCAAAATTTGAGACGCTAGAAAATACAGATTCTAACATAACTGTACAAAAAAGCAAAAGAGTGCGGTTGAAAGATTATTGCTTTTATTGTGATACAGATGTGCTTAATTTTGCACGGCATATTTTTAGAAACCATTCACTTAAAATATGTTATAACTGAGACTTTTAAATCTCCGACATATGCAATGAATATTGCTACTTCTTTAAAGCAGTGCATGCAAATGTCCGAACTTCGGAAGCAAAATCTGATTTAAACATTATGATTGAACTCTTCACTTCTCACTGGAGATTCGATATTTCAAGTCAAGCGGCAAACGATTTGAACATAAAAAATGGAACAAAATTACGATTGTACCGTTGGCGAGTGACTTGAAAAAATTAAGACAGTATTTAATTAACAAAGCTGCAGAAGCTTTTAATCAGCTTAACTTAAATAATTTTGATTCTGCGGCATTTAATACTTTACTAAAAACAATATTTTGCCGTATCATTTTGTTAAATAGAAAAAGACCAGGTGAACTACAAAGACTATTTTTAAGTCACTATGAATTATCCGGTCCAAATAGTCACCAAAATTATGAAGAATTTGGTGACGTAATTTCATTATCAGAAAAAGTATTACGTCAAAAATTCAAGCGAGTAGTTATTCGTGGTAAAAGAGGCAGAGGAGTACCCGTTCTATTTGGTTTGGATGTGCAGGAACACATTAAAGTACTTTTAAATTATAGATTTAACTTTATAGATAAATCAAACCCATATTTATTCAGCAAAGCAAATAGTCTTGCTCCTATTTGTGGATATAAAGTTTTAAAAAAAAATTGCAACTGAATACGGTGCAAAAAATCCTGCAGCTATTACTTCTACGAGACTTAGAAAACATTTAGCTACCTTGACGCAGATATTTAATATGACAGAAAATGATATTGAGCAGCTTGCAACTTTCATGGGTCACGCAAAAGATGTTCACAAAATATCATACAGATTACCAGATGACGTGTATCAAACAGCAAAAATTGCAAAATTATTATTATTAATGGAACAGGGAGCAGCTACAGACTATAAAGGTCAGTCTTTGGACAAAATAGAAATAAATTTAGAAGATGACTTGTTGAATGAAAATGTAAGTGAATCAGAAGATGACAGCGACGAAATGAATGATATGCAAATTGATATAGATGTCCTAAGTTTTGCGGAAACAAATTTAGAAGTATGTGAAAGCACCGAAGCTAAAAAGAAACCAGAAAATACAAATGAAGCGTTAGATGATATCCCAAAAACTAAAAAGAAACGTGAGTTAATTCCATGGACAGATGAATAAAAAAATATTGTAAATTCTTATTTTAAAAACCACATTAAAAACAAGAAAGCTCCTAAAAGAAGTGAATGTGAAAGTTTAATTGAAAGATACCCTGACATTCTAAGTAACAAATCATGGTTGAAAATTAAAGTATATATTCAAAATAAATACACTAAAAAGTGCAAATAATTGATTTATAATATTGAATCGTGTTTATAGCTTTGGTTACTTCAATGGCATTTTTTTAAGTGCCTTTTAAATAAATTTTAATTTCTTTCTTTTGGAGTTTTCGTTTGTTTTTGTAAAAAAAATATTGTTTTGTATCCTTCTGGGCTGCTAATATACAAACTTATTGATATGAATTGTCTTTTGTTTATTTCAACCTGTTTAATATCCTGATTCACATACAGCAGAAACGTGAACATCTGTACTATAAAAACATTATTAAGATTTTGTTAATGTTTACTTGTATAACGGGTGTCTACTTTCTTTTTGTTATATAGGATATACGAGTACAATGGTAAAATTTTAGAAAAACGTGTTCAGAATTAAAAATGGCATTAAATGAACTCAAATTAATTGATGCAGAACATTTCTGTCACGAAATAGACACAAATTAAAAATTCCAGTCTCAAGTTGCTTACAGATTGCCATAAGAAAAAACCGTTACCAAACATTGTAAAATTCTATGTTCACAAGGTAAGTATGCATATTGTTGTAAAATACTGCGCTTTGGTTTCTGCATCAGAATATATTTAATATTGGCAACGTTGCTGGACGTCATTGTGATAATATGGATAAATATATACAAATTGGACGTCACAAGTACTGGATATGCATAAAGTATATACTGTGGACGTCAGATCCACTCAGTGTGGAGGAGCTCATAATGTCGTCCAATATACGCAGACGTATATCGTTTTAAATCAACTTTATTAAAATTTGAACCGATTTTCATAATCAGGGGGGAAAATTATTCGATATACTTTATAAAATCGAAGCCAAACTTTTATTCCTTTAGGAGGTTGCCAGAATGTCCTAGCCATGAAAGGACGCAGCAATGATAGTAGGATGTAAATATATATATATATATATATATATATATATATATATATATATATATATATATATATATATATATATATATTTAACAAAACAAATAGCGGGAATGCAGTCTAGGAGTATGTTGGGCTTTAGTAAATAATTGTCACTCTTTACAATTAACCAAGCTTTCGGTTATTTTATTTTAACCATCCTCAGGGTTCTAAAATATGTTATAAATTACAAAAGATTACAATTTTGTGATTTAAAAATTTTTTACTTACATTGTGTGAGATTAAATAATAAAAAAATTATATCTACGTTGTACATCGTTTTCAAAAATGTGACGTATGCATATCATTTGCAAATTATCATCAGCAACTAGATAATACATCAATTTATTCATACTTTAGGGTATATGAGAATAAAACCCACAAAACCCAAGACACATTTGGTGGTCTGCAAATGCCAAAATTTTATAATTTATATTTCAAAGTTAGAATATTGGTTTTTTGAAAACTTTTATGCAATATCATTGACAAAATATGTTGTAGAAAATTTAATGGAAAATTTTAAACAGTTTTCTTTTGCTCATCCATGCTATAAATTTTCATATGATTATATTATAAAATTATATAGTCGTATGAAATTGTTTTATTCTTTGAAATTAATCAACAGAAATTTAAAAAATACAAAAGGCCCTAAAAAACAATAATTCCAAGTCATAATTAATTTTAATTTTACAAAAACATTCTGTAATAAAACAATATATAAATAAAACATCTTTGTTTTTCTTACCTTGGCCACATATAGAAAAATAAAACTATTTTAAATTAAATAAAAATTCGCTTTTGCGTAACTACAACTGAAAGCGATTTGAATTCCCGCCTCCTAACCTTCCCCCTAAAGACGCCGACAGTGAGTGTCGCTACTGTATTGGCTTACTTATACTGTGTCATAGTCATGGGGTTCATATTCTTCTTTTATTAACTTAACAAAATCTTCTTAGTGATTTATTTTCGTGCGTATAGATCTATACCAGGTGAGAGCGTTCCCGGATAATAATTCGATGGCCGCATCACAGAGCTCTTCTTCTGAAACAGTCCGTGATATTCTATAATCCTTAACTTTTTCTAGAAATGCATTTACGCTAAGCTCGTGAACATTTCCACTGAATTTAACATTCCAATGTACAACTGGAATCTGCTTTCGTGATATAGCTTGAGGGACCTTTGGATTAGTTTCCTTTAAATCTTGTATATTATCTTCACAAATATCGTGTTTTTCTAATAGTTTATCTTCCTCTTGCCTTACACGCTGATTTAATTGTCTAACAGCTGCAGTAATATCGTCATTAGTGCGATCAATCCTTTCTAATCGTGTAATAACATGCTGAATTTTAGTACAGATTTTTGAGAATTCATAATTGGAACGAGAATACTTTTCCACAAGATTTGTACAAACATCAACTTCTTGAGAAGGATCAAATGCATTGACGGGCATATTTGCTAAATGACCAAAGTCTTCGTTTCTAATAATTCTACTTAATTCTTTTCTCATAGCAGGTACGGTTGAATGTTCCATACCAGTAACACCTCGAACCGCTAATTCGTATTCTAATTCGTCTCGATTCAATTTTATAAGATCCATTTTTATAATGAATTTTATACTCTACTACAGAAAAGATGAAAATAAATTGGGACAAAATGAACGAACAGAATATATACATAAATAAATATATTCAGAATAAATTAGTACTAACGAACAAAAAAAAATATACACAAGTATCAGAAATGCCTATCTCCCGAAAATTCTATCTAACGGCTCTAATACTTTATCATAAAATAGCCTAAACTGTTTGCAATTTCTTTCTAATACATATTATTTCTTGACAGGCCCCACGTTTGGGCGCCAATTTGTAACATTTGAATTTCCAAAATGATAAAAAGGTAAAATAATATTTAATAAAATTTGGACTACTATTGTTACGATAACGCACCCACAGATGAACGGGTATGCGGCCGCCAGCTTAGTGAGATTGCTCTGAGATTAATGGGGGTGAGTTAGAGAAAAATACAATAATAAATTACAATGATAAACAAAAAATACTTATTCGTACCTAGGGCGCCACGTAATTGTTTATAACCAGATAATATTTTGGCATACAACCACGAAAATGCGATAATTGGGAGAGTTACTAGAAGGGCGTTAAAAAAAAGAGACTCGATATAAATTTAACGAAATGAATTATACTGAAGAAAAATTTCAATGTATATATTATAAAACAAAATAGTAATAATAAACATATATTAAGAGATTAGGAATCATAAATATTGATTTCACAATTGTGAATTGTTGAGATTATTTATAACCCAAGCGATGCAGACAACATATTTACAAATGAATTGACTTGGAATAGTCTGCATCAAACAGGGGATGCGCGGATGATCCAGGAATTTAAATAAAGTAAAAATTAAACATGTGAATACTTTAAACATACGCAAATATCACGCACGATGGGTGATTGGTCGACCAAACAGGGCAGTGCGGACGTACGGTATACTGAGAAAACGTGAATAAGAATCCTGACTCTCCTATTACCGAACAATCCTCCAAGGCCTACAAGAAACTTATTAGTTCTCACTAGTTCACTGGGTTGATTATCTTTAAAAATTTAAAATAAAAAGGCGACATATTAAAATAGAATTTAGACTGGATTTATAAAAATTGCTCTATATTTACCTTAAGATATTAATCGGCTTGTAGTAAATTTATTGACCATGTATTATTTAATCCGGACTTCTTACGTGAAAAATGAAACTATTCCTTTGTTGTTCTATATAATTAATCCCTCACCAGAGGCAATCGAAATTTGAACTTTAATCACCAAATTCACAAACCATCAAACTCGAATATATTTTATGCAGAACATTTCAACACAATGATTAGTAAACGAGTGTTTTGGCAAGATCTTAATTAATTAAGAGTACAGAAACAAAATATTTATTTGTCTTTAGTGAACCAGTTAAACTAAAAAGTTTCGAATTTGTCTACCTCGAAGGCGATAATGAAAGCCATATTTTAACTTTTAAATAAATGGACAATGATATAAAGTTAATAATCGAAATTTGCACGTAAAAACAGATGTAAATTATACTAATATATATATATATATATATATATATATATATATATATATATATATATATATATATATATATATATAGATGCGGAAAGTACTCGCGACTGTGTCGAGTAGTTAAGAAAACAAATAGCGGGAATGCAGTCTAGGAGTATGTTGGGCTTTAGTAAATAATTGTCACTCTTTACAATTAACCAAGCTTTCGGTTATTTTATTTTAACCATCCTCAGGGTTCTAAAATATGTTATAAATTACAAAAGATTACAATTTTGTGATTTAAAATTTTTTTACTTACATTGTGTGAGATTAAATAATAAAAAAATTATATCTACGCTGTACATCGTTTTTGGAGTAAGAAATTTTAAAAAAAAATTTAGTTTTGTTCTTTTAACATTATACTAAAGTAAGTAATGGATTGTCGAAATATCATAGTGTGAATTTTGACTAAAAAATTTTTCTTTTTATCACAGCGTGTTTTTATAAAAACTTTTATAAAATCGGTACAAACAAGTTCTTAAAAGTAGAATTATTGTCATACGTATAATAGTTTTTATAAAAACACGCTGTGATAAAAAGAAAATAATTTTAGTCAAAATTTACACTATGATATTTCGACAATCCATTACTTACTTTAATATAATGTTAAAAGAACAAAACTGAAAACGATGTACAACGTAGATATAATTTTTTTATTATTTAATCTCACACAATGTAAGTAAAAAAATTTTAAATCACAAAATTGTAATCTTTTGTAATTTATAACATATTTTAGAACCCTGAGGATGGTTAAAATAAAATAACCGAAAGCTTGGTTAATTGTAAAGAGTGACAATTATTTACTAAAGCCCAACATACTCCTAGACTGCATTCCCGCTATTTGTTTTCTTAAATATATATATATATATATATATATATATATATATATATATATATATATATAAGAAAACAAATAGCGGGAATGCAGTGTAGGAGTATGTTGGGCTTTAGTAAATAATTGTCACCTTATATATATATATATATATATATATATATATATATATATATATATATATATATATAAGTGACAATTATTTACTAAAGCCCAACATACTCCTAGACTGCATTCCCGCTATTTGTTTTCTTATATATATATATATATATATATATATATATATATATATATATATATATATATATTTAAGAAAACAAATAGCGGGAATGCAGTCTAGGAGTATGTTGGGCTTTAGTAAATAATTGTCACTCTTTACAATTAACCAAGCTTTCGGTTATTTTATTTTAACCATCCTCAGGGTTCTAAAATATGTTATAAATTACAAAAGATTACAATTTTGTGATTTAAAATTTTTTTACTTACATTGTGTGAGATTAAATAATAAAAAAATTATATCTACGTTGTACATCGTTTTCAGTTTTGTTCTTTTAACATTATACTAAAGTAAGTAATGGATTGTCGAAATATCATAGTGTAAATTTTGACTAAAATTTTTTTCTTTTTATCACAGCGTGTTTTTATAAAAACTATTATACGTATGACAATAATTCTACTTTTAAGAACTTGTTTGTACTGATTTTAAAATTGTTCTCTTGAGATGGTACACATTTATAACACAGAAAATAGCATGAATAGGCGTAATGATATTGACAACTTGAGCCACATATATAATTATTTATTACACTTGACTAAGAATAAGAAAAAGTATCCCCCGGACATTATAAATAACAATTCAAACTCTATACTTGATCATAACAACTTTTAATTTTCATTCTTTACAATTCCTCGTTCGTTGTTAAAATTTAATTTTAAATTTTAAGCAAAATTTTCGCGCCGTCCCTCTGGCGACATTTTGGGCAAGTGAATTTCTTCTTCGTATTACCATTTAATTCCAAAATGCAGCCAAAACAATTTTAAAATCAGTACAAACAAGTTCTTAAAAGTAGAATTATTGTCATACGTATAATAGTTTTTATAAAAACACGCTGTGATAAAAAGAAAAATTTTTTAGTCAAAATTTACACTATGATATTTCGACAATCCATTACTTACTTTAGTATAATGTTAAAAGAACAAAACTGAAATTTTTTTAAAATTTCTTTCTCCAAAAAACGATGTACAACGTAGATATAATTTTTTTATTATTTAATCTCACACAATGTAAGTAAAAAAATTTTAAATCACAAAATTGTAATCTTTTGTAATTTATAACATATTTTAAAACCCTGAGGATGGTTAAAATAAAATAACTGAAAGCTTGGTTAATTGTAAAGAGTGACAATTATTTACTAAAGCCCAACATACTCCTAGACTGCATTCCCGCTATTTGTTTTCTTAACTACTCGACACAGTCGCGAGTACTTTCCGCATCTATATATATATATATATATATATATATATATATATATATATATATATATATATATATATGTATAATTTACATCTGTTTTTACGTGCAAATTTCGATTATTAACTTTATATCATTGTCCATTTATTTAAAAGTTAAAATATGGCTTTCATTATCGCCTTCGAGATAGACAAATTCGAAACTTTTTAGTTTAACTGGTTCACTAAAGACAAATAAATATTTTGTTTCTGTACTCTTAATTAATTAAGATCTTGCCAAAACACTCGTTTACTAATCATTGTGTTGAAATGTTCTGCATAAAATATATTCGAGTTTGATGGTTTGTGAATTTGGTGATTAAAGTTCAAATTTCGATTGCCTCTGTTGAGGGATTAATTATATAGAACAACAAAGGAATAGTTTCATTTTTCACGTAAGAAGTCCGGATTAAATAATACATGGTCAATAAATTTACTACAAGCCGATTAATATCTTAAGGTAAATATAGAGCAATTTTTATAAATCCAGTCTAAATTCTATTTTAATATGTCGCCTTTTTATTTTAAATTTTTAAAGATAATCAACCCAGTGAACTAGTGAGAACTAATAAGTTTCTTGTAGGCCTTGGAGGATCGTTCGGTAATAGGAGAGTCAGGATTCTTATTCACGTTTTCTCAGTATACCGTACGTCCGCACTGCCCTGTTTGGTCGACCAATCACCCATCGTGCGTGATATTTGCGTATGTTTAAAGTATTCACATGTTTAATTTTTACTTTTTTTAAATTCCTGGATCATCCGCGCATCCCCTGTTTGATGCAGACTATTCCAAATCAATTCATTTGTAAATATGTTGTTGTCTGCATCGCTTGGGTTATAAATAATCTCAACAATTCACAATTGTGAAATCAATATTTATGATTCCTAATCTCTTAATATATGTTTATTATTACTATTTTGTTTTATAATATATACATTGAAATTTTTCTTCAATATAATTCATTTCGTTAAATTTATATCGAGTCTCTTTTTTTTAACGCCCTTCTAGTAACTCTCCCAATTCTCGCATTTTCGTGGTTGTATGCCAAAATATTATCTGGTTATAAACAATTACGTGGCGCCCTAGGTACGAATAAGTATTTTTTGTTTATCATTGTAATTTATTATTGTATTTTTCTCTAACTCACCCCCATTAATCTCAGAGCAATCTCACTAAGCTGGCGGCCGCATACCCGTTCATCTGTGGGTGCGTTATCGTAACAATAGTAGTCCAAATTTTATTAAATATTATTTTACCTTTTTATCATTTTGGAAATTCAAATGTTACAAATTGGCGCCCAAACGTGGGGCTGTCAAGAAATAATATGTATTAGAAAGAAATTGCAAACAGTTTAGGCTATTTTATGATAAAGTATTAGAGCCGTTAGATAGAATTTTCGGGAGATAGGCATTTCTGATACTTGTGTATATTTTTTTTTGTTCGTTAGTACTAATTTATTCTGAATATATTTATTTATGTATATATTCTGTTCGTTCATTTTGTCCCAATTTATTTTCATCTTTTCTGTAGTAGAGTATAAAATTCATTATAAAAATGGATCTTATAAAATTGAATCGAGACGAATTAGAATACGAATTAGCGGTTCGAGGTGTTACTGGTATGGAACATTCAACCGTACCTGCTATGAGAAAAGAATTAAGTAGAATTATTAGAAACGAAGACTTTGGTCATTTAGCAAATATGCCCGTCAATGCATTTGATCCTTCTCAAGAAGTTGATGTTTGTACAAATCTTGTGGAAAAGTATTCTCGTTCCAATTATGAATTCTCAAAAATCTGTACTAAAATTCAGCATGTTATTACACGATTAGAAAGGATTGATCGCACTAATGACGATATTACTGCAGCTGTTAGGCAATTAAATGAGCGTGTAAGGCAAGAGGAATATAAACTATTAGAAAAACACGATATTTGTGAAGATAATATACAAGATTTAAAGGAAACTAATCCAAAGGTCCCCCAAGCTGTATCACGAAAGCAGATTCCAGTTGTACATTGGAATATTAAATTCAGTGGAAATGTTCACGAGCCTAGCGTAAATGCATTTCTAGAAAAAGTTAAGGATTATAGAAAATCACGGACTGTTTCAGAAGAAGAGCTCTGTGATGCGGCCATCGAATTATTATCCGGGAACGCTCTCACCTGGTATAGATCTATACGCACGAAAATAAATCACTAAGAAGATTTTGTTAAGTTAATAAAAGAAGAATATGAACCCCATGACTATGACACAGTATAAGTAAGCCAATATAGTAGCGACACTCACTGTCGGCGTCTTTAGGGGGAAGTTTAGGAGGCGGGAATTCAAATCGCTTTCAGTTGTAGTTACGCAAAAGCGAATTTTTATTTAATTTAAAATAGTTTTATTTTTCTATATGTGGCCAAGGTAAGAAAAACAAAGATGTTTTATTTATATATTGTTTTATTACAGAATATTTTTGTAAAATTAAAATTAATTAAGACTTGAAATTATTGTTTTTTAGGGCCTTTTGTATTTTTTAAATTTCTGTTGATTAATTTCAAAGAATAAAACAATTTCATACGACTATATAATTTTATAATATAATCATATGAAAATTTATAGCATGGATGAGCAAAAGAAAACTGTTTAAAATTTTCCATTAAATTTTCTACAACATATTTTGTCAATGATATTGCATAAAAGTTTTCAAAAAACCAATATTCTAACTTTGAAATATAAATTATAAAATTTTGGCATTTGCAGACCACCAAATGTGTCTTGGGTATTTTGGGTTTTATTCTCATATACCCTAAAGTATAAATAAATTGATGTATTATCTAGTTGCTGATGATAATTTGCAAATGATATGCATACGTCACATTTTTTTTATAAGGTATCCGTCTATAATCATAATTTAATAACGATATATCAGAAGTATTATCACACTCAATAATTTCAGAATTATCAACTTTTGACTGAAAATCTGTTAATTTAGCATCACATTTATATTTTTTACGATCCATTTTTACTAAAATAACAACTACTTAAAAACAATACTCTCAATTTAACAAACGATAACCTGTCATATCGATAAACAAGCAACAACAATATGCACACCTAGCAATATTTTAAATTTAGCTGTTTTGTGGTGTTCCACATTCGAGTTTAGGGATCATGCGCACAACGATTTTCAGGACGGAATTTTAGCTGACTGTCGCTACTGTATTGGCTTATTTATACTGTGACTATCGTCTAGCCTTATGAAATGAAATTCGTACAAGGACACAAGGAGAGGGAGAGACAATTGGCGCATATATAGCCTGTATGACCAACTTATTTCAAAGACTACCGAAACCTCCCTCAGAGGACGAAAAGCTCAGAATTTTAAGAAGAAGTATTTTGCCTTATTACATTCAGGGGATTGGATTAACGTCTGTCAGTTCCGTTGAAGAATTACTAAAACTATGTAAACAACTGGAAATTAATCATTGGAGAACCATGGTCGATCTAGAGCATCCGCAGTTAATTGGACGGAGACAAATCAGTCAAGCTCAACGTTTAATTTCGCTTGTGGGAATTGCCATGAGAAAGGGCATAAAGCGTTGGATTGTCCGCTACGAGAACGAAAGTATTGTTATAAATGTGGAAAGGTAGGTTTCACAAAATATTCTTGTCCGAAGTGTTCGGGAAACGGACCAAGGAGGTCTCAATAAGCCGAGTTGAGACACCAGGTATAAGTTCTTCGGCTCACAGCATAGAAATGCAGAAAAATATCGCCCTAATAAATTTTAGTATATCTCATTTCGGAGAGGATTAGAGACCCTATTTACAAATATCAATTTTTGGTCAATAGTTTTTAGGATTATTAGATTCTGGGGCCACCAGGTCCATTATTGGTAAAGATGGTTGGAATATTATTTTAAAAAATTAATATTTGTCGGAATAAAGCAGATGTGCCAGCATGCACTGTTGCGGATGGGAATGAGTGCAAGTGTGTAGGATCCATTCAAGTACCAGTTTTATTGGAGAATAAACTTAAATTAATTACATTTCCAGTAGTCCCGGATGTAACAAGTACCATAATTCTAGGCATGGACTTTTGGTGTACTATGAATTTTGTGCCTAATATGAAGAAGGATGTCTGGAATTTTAGTAATGCAGCTACGGTTCAAGCTCCTTGTATGGGGACATCACGTTTGACAGAAGAAGAAAGTAAAAAGTTGGAAGGATTTTTAGAAACTCAATGGGGTCTTATGGGAGATAAAATTGGTTGTACAGCTTTAGTTGAACACAAGATCATCACTACTTCGGAACCGATAAATCAACGGTATTATCCTGTTTCACCAGCAATACAGAAACATATCGATGCAGAATTGGAGGATATGATAAGGCAGGACATTATTGAACCTTCTAGTAGTCCGTGGTCGTCGTCGGTGCTATTAGTGCCAAAGAAGGACAGTGGTTACAGGTTCTGCGGCGACTATCGTAAACTGAATAAGGTGACTAAAAGGGATGCCTATCTTATACCCTACGTGTCAAGTATACTCGATCGCCTGAGAGGCGCTAAGTTTTTAAGCTCATTGGATATAAAATCTGCTTATTGGCAGATTCCAGTAAGTGAGAGCAGCCGTGAGTTTACCGCTTTTACAGTCCCTGGAAGAGGGTTATTTCAATTTAAAAGGATGCCATTTGGGCTAACCAATGCCCCAGCTATGTGGCAACGGTTGATTGATTTAATTTTAGGGCCCGAGTTTCAACCCTACGCGTTTGTGTATTTAGATGACGTCATCGTTATATCTGAGAACTTTTAAGAGCATATACAAATTTTAGAGAAGATTTTTGAACGTGTTCGACTTGCAGGGCTAACGTTAAGTAAAGATAAATGCCAGTTCTGCAGACCACAATTAAGATATTTGGGGTACATTATTGATGATCGAGGTTTAAGAGTTGACCCAGATAAAGTCAATGCTATTCTAAATATTTCAGCCCCTATAAATGTTCCCGAACTTCGAAGCTTTTTAGGCATGGCCTCATGGTATAGACGCTTTGTTCGGGATTCTGCCAGCGTAGCATCGCCTCTTACTAATTTACTAAAAAAGAGTCAGAAGTAGTTGTGGACTAACGAATGCAATAGTGCATTTCTTTGGCTCAAGGAACAGCTCGTGTCAGCTCCTATTTTAAGTTGTCCACACTTCACACGTCCGTTTTTTGTACAAACTGATGCCAGTGGATTTGGTGTGGGGGCCGTCTAGTCTCAAATGTTTCCAGACGGTGAGAAAGTTATCTCTTTTCTTAGTCGTTCACTAAGTAAAAGTGAACGAAACTATTCGACCACTGAAAGGGAGTGTTTAGCCGTAGAATGGGCATTAGGAAAACTGCGCCCTTATCTTGAAGGTACGCAATTTACGGTTATAACGGACCATCATTCATTGGTGTGGCTCAGTAACCTGAAAGATCCATCTGGAAGATTGTGCCGATGATATATTATTATTATATGACTTTAAAATAATCCACCGAAAAGGTAAGGAACACGTTGTACCGGACTGTTTGTCTACAGCAGTTCCCAAAGTTGACTCGTTAAAGATTTTTCCCGTGACGACCGAGACAACTTGCCCTTGGTATGAGAAACTTAAAGAAAATGTAGAAACGTATCCCCAAAAGTACCCTCAATAGAGAATATATAATGACATGCTTTACAAATACGTAAAGCGTAAATTCTGCGATTTTATGAATGAAGAAGATTGTTGGAAGCGTGTTGTGCCAAAATCTCAGCGAAGAGAAGTTCTACGCGAAGCCCACGACTCTCCTACGTCTGGACATCCAGGCATTACGAAAACATATGCCAGGCTAAAACAAACGTTTTTTTGGCAAAAATGAAGAGCGATGTTGTAAGATATGTCACTCATTGCGTGACGTGTATGGAACACAAAGTAAAACAAAAATGTCCACCGGGATATATGGGATCACGCCCTCGTGTGTATCGTCCTTTCCAACTTGTAAGTACTGATATTATTGGTCTTCTTTGGTGATTTGCGACTATTTCAGCAAATTTGTTCTCACATCCCCGCTCAGGGTAGCAACTGCGGAAAAAGTTACTCAGTTTTTAGAAGATTAACTATTTTTATTGTTTGGAGTTCCTCAACATATAATTCGCGACAATGGAGTTCAATTTCGTAGCAACAATTTTTGTAATTTATGTACGAAGTATGTCAACATCTTGCTTAACGCTTTATACCACCCACAAAATAACCCAACCGAAAGAGTAAATCGTGTCATTAAAACGATGATATCATCCTATAATATGGGTAACCAAAAGCATTGGGATAAGTATCTGCCTTCGGTTAGTTGCGCCATTAGGACACTAGTACATGAAGCTACAGGCTTCACGCCATATTTCATCAATTTTGGACGTCAGCATATTTTATCTGGTATGGATTATGTGGTAGATGTTGCAGAACCAAAAGGAGATATAAATTTCGACCGGAATCAAGTGGAGATCAAGGTACCAAAAAAAATGTTGGAAATCTCTGAGGATGTTCGAAAAAGGTTAGATGACGCACAGGCACGGGTCCGATCGCGTTACAATTTAAGGAGACAATTAGTAGAATATAAAGCAGGACAAATAGTTTGGCGAAGGATCTTTAATTTGTCAAACCAGGCTGATAATTTTGCCAGCAAACTTGCTCCAAAATATGTAGGACCATTTAAAGTCAACAGAAAGCTTTCTAATTTGGTTTAGGAATTAGTGGTTCAGAATGATAAAATTTGAATACCTGGCATGTCAAGGATTTAAAGGCTAGCCCAAATGAGGATGTAGAGATTATCAGTTCATAAAAATTATTCATTCGTTTTGTAATTTGTTTCTCGATGTTAATTAAGTAGATATTCCATTTTTTATTTTTATTTTTTTTGAAATTATTCACTCACGATGTTCACATTGTGAGGTAAAATTTTGGGAATTTCACCTCAAGAGAGTAGAGGGGGGATTTGTTACGTGCAAATTAAGTTAAAATATGGCTTTCATTATCGCCTTCGAGGTAGACAAATTGATTAATTAATAGAATAGGCGAGTTTAATCGTTAAAAGACCTTGACAAATCACTCGTTTACTGACCATTGTGTTGAAATGTTCTGTATAAAATATATTCGAGTTTGATGGTTTGTGAATTTGGTGATTAAAATTCAAATTTCGATTGCCTCTGTTGAGGGATTAATTATATAGAAAAACAGGAAATAGTTTCAATTTTCACGAAATAAGTCCGAATTAAATAATACATGATCAATAAATTTACTACAAGCCGATTAATATCTTAAGGGAAATATAGAGCAATTTTTATAAATCCAGTCTAAATTCTATTTTAATATGTCGCCTTTTTATTTTAAATTTTTAAAAATAATCATCCCAGTGAACTAGTGAGAACTAATAAGTTTCTTGCAGGCTTCCTTTTAATTTTATCTACATTCTGCCTTATCCTTATTTATGGAATATCAATCTATCTGCCCCGGAATATTGGAAATAACAATCTTGGAGAGGCATACCATTTGAAGTATTTGTGGGAGTAGTACTAGAGTTCTTGGAGGTTAAAAGCACGTGCCCTATTGGAAGCGGAAGTTACGTCTCATTCGTCACCATAGTCGTCATCCCCGCCCAATACGTCACTCGGACGTCATCATCTCGAACAGATAAGGCCGTTTATATTTTTTCTCGTTGTCGTTAGTTCGGTTTAACATTAATAATGTTTTATTGACGTTAAAGTTTAATGATTGTTTTGTTCATTATTATTAAGATTGCTATTGAGTAATTGATATTTGGGAGACCCAATTATTAATTTGCACAGCTCACGCAAGTTTCTTTATTGTATTTAATATTCCTTTATGAGAGATCACTTAAGTAAGGATTGTTCGGTAATAGGAGACTCAGGATTCTTATTCTAGTTTTCTCATTATACCGTACGCACGCACTGCCCTGCTTGGTCGACCAATCACCCGTCATGCGTGATATTTGCGTATGTTTAAAGTATTCATATGTTTAATTTTTACTTTATTTAAATTCCTGGATCATCCGCGCATCGCGCATCCCCTGTTTGATACAGATCATTCCAAGTCAATTCATTTATAAATATGTTGATGTTCAGCCCCGCTTGGGTTCTAAATAATCTCAACAATTCACAATTGTGATATCAATATTTATGATTCCTAATCTCTTAATATATGTTCATTATTACTATTTTGTTTTATAATATATACATTGAAATTTTTCTTCAATATAATTCACTTCGTTAAATTTATATCGAGTCTTTTTATTTTAAAGCCCTTCTAGTAACTCTCCCAATTCTGGCATTATCGTGGTTGTATGCCAAAATATTACCTGGTTATAAACAATTACGTGGCGCCCTAGGTACGAATAAGTATTCTTTGTTTATCATTGTAATTTATTATTGTAATTTATTATTGTATTTTTCTCTAACCCAACCCCCTTAATTTCAGAGCAATCTCACTAAGCTAGTGGCCGCATACCCGTTCATTTGTGGGTGCCCTATCGTAACAATAGTAGTCCAAATTTTATTAAATATTATTTTACCTTTTTATTATTATGGAAATTCAAATGTTACACTGTATAGGACGCCAGCAGTCATGTGACGTGAGTAAACGAGTATGAAATAGCTTACATATGTTGATAATATTTATGTGTGGTCAAATGTAAATATTTAAATCGTAGAAGTAGATTTTAAATGATTTACAGATGTCATAATTTTTTAAAAAGTGTAAGGATTTTCCAATTACATGTGGTTCATTTTTCTCGCCAAGTAAATTTCATACTCCTGGTAACAAATATACTACATTTTTTTAAATATATTTACTAATTTACCTTAGGTAAGGGAGCTAATGTAATCGTGCGAAAATTTCGATGGTGAGTTTTCAGTAAATAAGCACGAATTAGAGCCCCAACAACACGTTTCTACTATTTTTACGATGATGTGTGTGTGTGTGTGAAGATTTTTTTCGTCCATTATAACTCATAAAAAACTTCCAAATATTTCTATTTTCCATATTCAAGCTTCATGCATTCATATAAAGCGTTAAATAGATTTTGGGTAAAATTGGATAACCGGAAGTGACTGTTAACTTGAAGCTCATAACAGTTTTTAATGAAAAACTATATTAAAATATAATCCAAAACTTTTCAATTTTAGTATTTAAAACTTCTATGTCAAGGGGAATAACATTAGAATTTTGCTAAAATTAATAAACCAGAAGTGATACTTTACTAGAAGCTTTGAACAGATTTTCGTGAAAAATATATGATATACTCCAAAACTTGTCAAATTTAGTATTCAAGACTTTTATATGAGGAAAAACAACAAATTTAATTTTGGCTAAAATTAATAATCCGGAAATGATATTAAATAAAACTGATTTTTGGACTTCCATTATCTTTATTTAAAAACACAAATTTTCTCAAAACGTTTCGATAGCTAATATCTGCTTCCGTCATCAGGTGTACTGATAATACTAACTAATTCCTAATACTACGAGCCTTATATCTAGTAAAATGAGGGTGGTCAAGCGTGGTTGGGAGTTCAAGTGTGTCTGGTGGTCCATGATTGGTTGTCGTCTCCTGTGCAATGGGCTGTGGCGGTTCTTCAATTGGTGGTTCCCTGGTTGTTATTTTCATTGCTGTGTTCTGCGAAATGATTTTCTTCCAAAGTGGTTTTATTTCTACACTGGCTTGGCTAAAGACCTTTTCCCGGTTTATCATGATGTACGCGGCCTCTTTAAACTTACGTTTCGAAGTGTGATCCTCTTTGGAGATGATTTTCGCGTTGTCCCATAAAATTCTGTGGTGGTATTCCCATGCGTGGTCTGCAATTCCCGACTTCGATGTTTCTCCTCTTGTTGTATGCCGTTTGTGCTCCTTAATCCTGATGCTACCGAAACGTTGTGAGAAAATTTGTGTTTTTAAATAAAGATAATGGAAGTCCAAAAATCAGTTTTATTTAATAACGATACATTATCTTATAAATTCAAAGTTAAAACGGAAATGATACTTTACGTGAAGTTATCAACAGATTTTTGTGAAAAATATATTATGATATAATCCAAAACTTGTCAAATTTAGTATTTAAGACTTTTATATGAAGAACAACATATTAAATTTTACCTAAAATTGATTATCCGGCAATGACACTTGAAGTTCTGAACAGATTTTCGTTAAAAATATAATAGGATATATTCCAAAACTTATCAAATTTAGTATTTAAGACTTTTAAAGGGAAGGAACATATTAGATTTTGGCTAAAATTAATAAACCGGAAGTGACACTTTACTAGAAGCTTTGAACAGATTTTCGTGAAAAATATATGATATAGGTACTCCAAAACTTGTCAAATTTAGTATTCAATACTTTTATATGAGGAAAAACAACAAATTTAATTTTGGCTAAAATTAATAATCCGGAAATGATACTTTACGTGAAGTTCTAAACAGATTTTTGTGAAAAATTTATTATGATATAATCCAAAACTTGTCAGATTTAGTATATAAGACTTTTATATGAAGAACAACATATTAAATTTTACCTAAAATTGATTATCCGGAAATGACACTTGAAGTTTTGAACAGATTTTCGTTAAAAATATAAAAGGATATATTCCAAAACTTATCAAATTTAGTATTTAAGACTTTTAAAGGGAAGGAACATATTAGATTTTGGCTAAAATTAATAAACCGGAAATGATACTTTATTTGTAGAAATATAATCTTTTGCAATGAACTTTTTGTATGACATTTATGCAATATAAGAACTAACGGAAGGTAATGTGCTGGCCACATCAGATTTTTTTAAATATATTTGCTAATTCTTTTTTTTTTATTATTTAGGGTTAGAAAGTGTTTCAATTGGAGAAGAGTAAAAATTTGTATATCTCCAGAAATCAGAGGATTTATAAAGCTGTAATCCTTTGAGGTGTGAGTTGTATTCTATGTAATAGAAAAATCAACGTACTCAAAAAATAGTAAGTAATCATTTAAATTATATAAAATGCCGTCGAAAATTAGATTGAAAAGTCAAAAGCGGCATCAATATTACGACAAAAGTACACAAAAAAATGTAGGCAAGTCAAATAAAACAATAAATGGGAGTGAAACTAATTTAAATATTGCCATATTAAATAAAGAAAGAAATAGTTGATGAAACACAACATAGTCTAAATGAAATGAATAATTTAAATGTAGGTAATACCGGGTTTGGGAATGGTATCATTCAGTGTAATTTGACAAATGATTTTAATACATTGATAAATCCTTAAGGTTATTTAGAAGGCGTGCATAGCGATAATTTCTTTTCTTTAGTGCTGAAACATATTTAGATAGATTATTTCCATATAGACCTATAGTTACATTTACGCGAGGTCAACAACAACCGAATGCCTACGATTGTGGGTTATTTGCTATCGCGTTTTGTACCAGTATAATATTTAACCGTAATGCTGAAGAGGAAACGTACGATACAACAAGACTCAGGTCTCATGTTTTGCAAATGTTTCGGGCACGGCAGTTAGCAATTTTTCCAGTTATACGTTAACAACAATTACGTGTGAACTATTTAAAACGTAAATCTAATGAAACCGAAGAACAGTGAAATAAGCGTTTGAAAAGACTAACTGAAAATAATTTAAAGCGATTAATCAATGAAACAGCTGAAGATAAAATTAAACGTTTAGAAATACAAAAACAAATTACTGCGAATTATATTAAACGTGAAACTCCCGTAGAAAAAGCAAATAGGTTGAATAAACTTAAATCCAGTTTCGAAAATTATCTAAGCAATGAAACGCCAGACGAAAGGGCTAAGAGATTAGAAAAACTTAAATCCAATTTCGAAAAATATTTAAGTGTTGAAACACTTTACGAAAAAGTGAATAGGTTAGAAAAGCAGAAAGAAAACAATTCAAGTAGTTTAATACGCGAAACATCTGAAGAAAAAGCTTGCAGGTTAAAGAAACTTAAATTTAACTTTAAAGACTATATAAAAAATGAAACACCTGAGCAAAAAGCAAAGCGTTTAGAAAATAATAAAAATAATTTCGCAAGTTCAACAACGAAACTAATGCACAAAAACAAAGCAGATTATTAAAAAATAATCAATTTAATAAAGCTAAAGCAGTTACAAAGAAATGCAAAAACAAAATTTCAGAAACGTACATGTTAGCAAGTAAAGGCTTAGAGTTACAAATAGAGATACACAGTTTGGGTCCTATGACAGTTTTATGCAAAGATTGTTCATCCAAAAACTTTGCTTTTGAAAAGCTTGAAGATGACAAGTTTACTCATTGCTGTCGTAAGGGTAAGTTACATCCGAATCAGTTGGCTGATTGTCCTGGTTACATCAAGAATCTAATGATTAGTAATAATTCAGATACGCATACGTCAAAGCCGAAGCCGAACGACTAACTTACATTCGTTTAAATCAGCCTACACTTAGAGTAGAGCTGCATAGTGGTTTAATGGATCATATTAACAATATAGCCGCAACCGAAGGCGATAAAGCCGGTACGATGGTTATTTTGCCTTCAACATTTCAGGGCGGCAGTAAATTTGTGCTTAAAATGTACCAAAATGCTATGTTAATCGTACGAGAATTTGGCAAGCCAGACTTGTTCATCACAGTAACATGCAATCCAAAATGGCCGGAAATATTACAATAATTACGCGAAGGTCAAACCACTAGCGACAGGCCAGATATTGGAGCAAGAGTGTTTTACGGTAAAATAAAGCAAATGATGCATGAATTTCTACACGATGATATTTTTGGTAAAGTTTTAGCGTTCATATATGTAACTGAATTTCAAAAACGTGCTTTACCACACTATTAACATTAACTGAGTGTAGTAAAATTCGAAATACAGACGATATTAATTTTCCGGACGAGGACGCTAAGCCGGAATTATATCAATTAGTTCGATCACATATGGTACACGGTCCTTGCGGTAAATTAAACAAAAATTCTCCATGTATGAGTGACAATAAATGTTTCAAAAATACCCCAAGGAATTTAGAAGTGAAACGCATGAAAATATAAACGGTTACCCACTGTATAAAAGACCGAATAATGGCGCGACAATAGATATTTTGTGGAGAAATGGTGTACCTAAATATACAATTGACAATCGCTGGATAAGTCCATATAATCCATATTTATTTAAAAAAATTCGAGCTCACATAAATATAGAAATAAGCTCATCTCTTAAGAGTATTAAATACATTTGCGATTATTTATGTAATGGTCACGATTGTGCCTCCATAAAATTAGGTCAAATTGATAAAACAAAAACTGTTCAAAGGGATGAAATTAATGGTTATTTAGACGCTATATATGTATCTGTACCAGAATGTTGTTAGAGACTGTTAGAATATTCTTTACTTCGAACTTGCTGTTCATTTAAAATATCAACAGAGCGTTTGTTTTGTTATCGGTCAAGAGAAACAAGCTTTAGAACGCGCAGCCAAAAAAAAAATACTACGCTAACTGCGTAGTTCATGTTAAAACAAACAGATGTCAATGCGCGAAAATATTGCTACATGGAAATTCCAAAATATTATGTTTTCACGAATAACATGTGGAAAGATAGACAAAGAGAGAATAAACCACCAATAGGTCGTATGATTTCAGTAAGCCCAAAAGATATTGAACCGTTTCACTTACGCTTAATATTGGTTCATGCCACTGGTGCCACAAGTTTCGAAGACTTACGCACGGTTTATGGAATATTGTATAATGCATATCAGGAAGCGGCCCATGCTTTAGGTCTTTTGCAAAATGACAAAGAATCCGAAAATTGTTTAAGTGAGGCTATTTTAAGTAAATTTCCAAAACAACTGCGAGAATTATTTGCATATTTAATTTGTTTTAATACAACAACAAATAATGCAGTTGAATTATGAGAAAAATTCAAAGAGTATTTAATGAAAGATTATTTATTACCTCATTCCAAAGAAACTGCACAAAATAAATGTTTAAGAAATATTCAAGAAATATTAATCATTCATAGATACAATCTTAGTAATTTCGGTTTGCCACAGCCCAAAAGAAATAGATGATGTAAGTAATGAAAACGATTTCATAGATATAAATTCAGAAAAATTAGAGGGCGAGAAGAATGTATTTTTATTCAATAGTGAACAAAGGGATATTTTACAAAACATTTTAAATGCAGTAAATGATGCAAATTGTAAAAAAAGTTATTTCTTTGTAGACGGGCCAGGTGGCACTGGCAAAACCTTTTTATACAACACACTAATCAGTGTTCTAAGAGGACAAGGGCAAAA
Organism: Harpalus rubripes; assembly: GCA_963082715.1. NCBI lineage: Eukaryota > Metazoa > Arthropoda > Insecta > Coleoptera > Carabidae > Harpalus > Harpalus rubripes. The sequence goes on along the minus strand of OY720449.1, from coordinate 61,263,681 downwards.
AGTTATAGCTGTTGCTTGGACAGGTATCGCAGCAACGTTGCTGAAAGGGGGTCAAACGCTTCATTCAATTTTTAAATTGCCAGTCCCAGTAACTGACGGTTGTAAGTGTAATGTCAAAGCTAATAGTCTTTCAGGGAAACTAATTACAAATTCAACAGTAATAATTTGTGATGAGGTCACAATGATCCCACAATATGCCCTAAATGCAATTGATTTATTATTAAAAGATTTAATGAACAATAAAATACCATTTGGTGGTAAAATTGTTATACTAGGAGGTGATTTTCGACAGTGCTTACCTGTAGTAAACTACACCAATCACAGAACTGTTATAATAGAAACTTCGATATTAAAATGTCCATCATGGCCGTTGTTCAAGAAATTTTTCTTGAAACAAAATATGCGAGTGAATAAAGATGAAATTGAATTTTCAGAATACCTGTTAAAAGTAGGCAATAGTGACAATGACATTGTTACAATACCTACAACGTGCATTTCAAATATTTTATTGGCAGACGATATATTCGGAACTAATGAAATATCACCTACTGATATTTATCAGTTCGCAAATAGAGCTATCTTAGCACCAAAAAACGATGACACAATGATCATCAATGAAATTGTTTTAAACAAAATTTCGGGGCCACCACGAGTGTATTTCAGTGCTGACTCGTGCGAATGTGAAGATAACAAAATAAATTATCCCGTAGAGGTATTAAATAAACAACTTCCCACCGGCATGCCACCATATAAACTAACATTAAAAATAGGCGCAATTGTTATGTTGCTAAGAAACATGAATCCCAAACGCGGATTGCGTAACGGTACTCGACTAATAGTCAAAGACATGAAAAATAATTATTTAGATTTGGAAATACTTACAGGACAGAGTGCAGTAACCGAATATATTTACCTAGATTTGATTTAAATACCGACACAAATTTGCCGCTCACATTAAAACTGCGACATTTCCCTATACGGTTAACATTTTCAATGACAATTAATAAATCCCAAGGCCAAACGTTTGATTTTGTTGATATAAATTTAGAAAATCCCGTTTTTACACACGGTCAATTATATGTGGCCATGTCTCGCGTTATATCAATGCAGAATTTGAAAATCAAAGTATCCGATGAGTGCGCGAATAAGACACGCGAAGGATGTACAAATAATATTGTCTTTAAAGAAATATTAAATTGAGATTTAAAAATTGATAATGTAAGTTTAAAAGAATATGTAAACCATGAGTTTGTAGTTTTAAACACACTTGTTCATGCATAATAATTCCAAAAAAAAATACAATTCAATGTAAAATTAAAAAGCCAATTTTAAATACAAACACATAACGAAAGTAGCATTTATTTATATTTGAATTGAAAATTATAATAATGTTATTGTTATACGCATTACGAATTGTATTATTCAAAAAAATTTAAGAAAGCTTTAATTTTGATTCACTGAAAAGGTCGCAAGGTTGCGTTAAATAAAACGCAACACGACGAACTTGAAACGAGGAAATCTAAAATTTATGTAACAGAAATCACGGAAATAATTTTCCAATGAAACGAAACCGCAAAGTGCATCAAGATTTTCAAATATTATTGGTGGGTTTGGGACTATTATGTTTTAAGTCATTGTCCTTGTTACATAAATTTTAGAAAAAACGGTCTAAAATGAAGGAAAATAAATATCAGTTACATGCTCTACATAAATGAAATATAATCCTATTTCATATAAAAGCAAATGTAACTGATTTTAAATTTCAGAAAAAAATCTTTCTTCTATTATCCTTAACTCATAAATTAGAGTGAAACACTTGTCTAAATTTGATTAAAATAATAAAGAGACCAAAAACCCTAATAAAAATGAGAGCTATACAAAAAAACTGATTTACTTGGTAGTTAAATTTGTTTCAAGTAATATACAGAAAACTAAAAAATAAATAAATTACTGAATAGAAATAAGTCATTTCCACGGTAATTTAGTTATAATGAATTTTTAGAATTTTTTTTTTGTACTTTGCAATTTAATTATTTAAGTAATCTGTACCAGCGCCTGACATTGACTTGGAACATAATAGTTCTGGGCCCGATACGAATAATATTTGGAATTCGTGTTGTACTTTGCAATAAATAAAACAAAAGTGTGGTTCAACATTGAAACAATATTGCTTGAGCATAAATTTATAACATAAGCTCGCGTCCGAAAATGTTTCATAAACAAATCCACACAGCGATATATACCAATAAATAAACAAAAATGGGCATAAAATCGCAATAGTATGAATGTGTGTGTGTGTGTGTGTGTATGTGTGTGTGTGTGTGTGTATGTGTGTGTGTGAGATAGAGATAGTGTGTGTGTGTGTATGTATGTATGTGTGTGTAAATGTATGCATGTTTTTTTATTAAAAAATCGAGTTGCCAGCTTTTGGAGTTCCACCGTCCTTTTACTGTAAATTTAATTTAAATTTAAAGTGTAGCACATTTTTAAATATATTCATTCATTTTGCAGAATAGTACAAATCTACAATAGTATATTTGGCGGTAGTCTCTATACTTTAAAACCATAAAAATCTAAACATTTAGAATTTTATAAATCTTTTTATAATTGTGTAGTATTTAAGACAACTCGAATCATTATAAATTTCTAAGGAATAATAAACTTTAAATTAAAATTCATAATATAATTTAGTTAAAAAACATATAATTAATTGAAAACTCCAAAAAAAAAATATAACCATTATGGTATATTATCCATTGTTGGGTGTGCCAATCTGCTGTGTAGACATCTCTATTTAAATTTCAAAGAAATAAAAATTTATATTTTAAAGTAAAATTCAGAATTAGTTTTAAAAAAATTTCTATAAGAGGTAATAATTACAAGAAATTTATGTTACAATTAATATAATTTATTTTACTACAGTATAATTTAGAAAATTAAATTCAAGAAATCCGAAGTCCCAGCGAAAAACACGCAAACAATCGCATCTATAAATCATCTTGTGCGTCTACGCTGAAGAACATTCAGACTTACCAGATTAGTCTGCAGATCAACTTATCTAAACGTATTTAGGGGAAAAATAAAAATTAAATTTTTGGCGGATGGAAGATTTCATTTTATTACGAAATACAAATATATGGTATGTATATTGTCAATGTTATTGTATTTTTATTAATTCAATTCTTTTTCTGTATTATAGAAATATTGTAAAAAGATGCTTTACTGAAGCAAGAAATTCGTCACACACTAGCGATATCAAAAAATCACACTGGATAATCATGTTACTCTAGGTTTTGAACAAGAAAATTCAAAATTTAAAATCGTATAATATTTACTGTTTATTTGCAAATAATTTTCTTACTTTACATTTAAAATTATTTCAGGTTAAACAAATTCATCCAAGTTAGTTGCTTTTTACATGGATCGAAGAACATTCATATCCGTTTTGAATTGGAATTTTTACTGTATCTCGACAAATATCCAGGCAGAAATCGTCACTCATTGGAGACACGAAAAATCCTACCGGAAAGCCGTGTTTCTCATAGTTTGCAACAAGAATAATCCAATACCTTAAATATGGTACTGTTTTAATTTATTTTTTTATTTAATTTTCTTACATTTAAAATTATATCGGTTTAATTAAATTTCATGGGGTCTCGTGGCCGCGTGCCTGAGTGTCTGGTCGCGAATCTGGGGAACCGGGTTCGATCCCGACCGACGCCAAATATTTCCAATTTTAAATGGCACAAAACTGACCCCTGTGGTGCACTCTCCACGCCAGCAATGAGTGCCCGTGAGGTGACGCCTGGTAAACGCCCGCACGGTGCAAATATGTCATCATCATTACCGATATCTGCGCGTACAAAGCAGATTGGCACACCCAGCAATGGGTAATATGCCGTGATAATATATTTATTTATTTATTTAATTAAATTCTATCCAAGTTAGTTGTTTTTTTTTCATCGATCTAAGAATATTGATATCTGTATTGCATTGGATTTCTGTTTTACATAGTTTGCAACATTAATAATCTAATACGTTGAAAATGGTACTGTTTTAATGCGTTTTCTTTTCATTTAATTTTCATACATTTAAAATTATTTCAGTTTAAAAAAATTCCATCTAAGTTAGTTGTTTTTTTCATGGAATGAAGAACATTAGTATCTGTTTTGGATTAGAATTCTTACTTTTTTGACAAATGTCCAGGCGGAAATTCGTCAATCATTAGAGATCCGAAAAATCCTACCCGAAAGTCATGTTTTTCATAGTTTGCAACAAGAATAATTCAATACCTTAAAATGGTATTGTTCAAATCTGTTTTTTTTTCATTTAATTTTCTTACATTTTATTATTTCAGTTGAAACAAATTCGATCCAAATTAGTTGTTTTTTCATGGATCAAAGAATAATTTTAGATAGTATGTTTCAATCTGTACTTTTTGTGCAATTAATTTTCTTATATTGCACTTAAAATTATTTTAGATTATACATAATTCGATATCTACCTTAAACGGTACAGAATTTAATCTACATTTTATTTTCTTATATATGTCGTTTAAAATTATGTATATTAAAATTCATTTATTGCCAATTATTGTATCGTACTAATAAAAAATCTTTTAAATTACATAATCATACAGCATGAGCTAGAAAAGTCATCTTGTATACCTATGATTTTTGCATTTTGTCCCTTAATAACAATCCAAATTTTATTGATATACAGGCTGTTTCACAAATACTGTAAAAAACTTAAGAGTATATAGTACTGACCAAAATAAATAAAAAAGCTCAATCAATATGTGTAAAGTCTTTCTTGGTACCCGATATTTATTATTTATATATATATATATATATATATATATATATATATATATATATATATTTATATTATATTATATTTATGATATATACAATTGCGTATTATCAGCGTACATATGAATGTTACAAAGGCTTATACTTTTATTCAAATCGAATACGTATATTGAAAATAGTAGCGGCCCTAAAATAGAGCCTTTAGAAATAGAACAATGACTGGAGTTAGTATCATTTATATTAACTACTTGAGATCGATTAGTTAGGTAACTTTGTATGAATTCAATGTTATTATTATTAAAACCTAGGTAATGCAGTTTAGAGAGAAGAAGTTCGTGGTTCAATGTATCGAAGGCCTTGCTGAAATCTAGTATGGCTAAAAGTACCAAACGCTTACTGTCAACGTCAATAACAATATCATCAATGATATGTTGTAATGCAGATGTTGTGCTGTAACCTCGCCGAAAACCAGACTGAATTTCTGGTAGAATATTATAATTATTTAAATATTCTAAAATTTGGGAGTGAGCTACTTTTTCAAGAATTTTCAAAAGTGTGGGGAGTAAACTAATACGTCTTAAGTCATTAAAAGACGAGGGTATTTTTATTTTAGCAATAGGTTTGATTACAGCTTGCTTCCAAACATCAGGTACTTTATTTCGCATGAGACATTCATTTAAGCTGTGGTACGACATCTAGAAATACTATTTTTAACAAACTTAGATTTAAGCCATCAAGTCCCATAGAATTTGATTTTAATGAGTAAAATATTTTCGATATCTCAGATTCAGAAACTGGAGTGAAGGAGAATGAAGTATTATTTATGGAAAACCGATGAGATTGATAAAATTGCAATATTTTTTATCAGGTTCAGATAAAGATACAGAGTTAATGAAATGTGCGTTCATTGCTTTGACATCACATAAATTACTAGGAATTAATTTTTTAGGTACTGCATGAACATTGAATTTCTTAAAAGTATTCCATAGATTATTGTTGCAAGTGTTTTTTAATTTAAATTCAAAATATGCTTTTTTTCTCTCTTAATCGCCTCAGTAGTATAATTTTTTAAGCTTTAGTAATAATTCCAATGCTCTTACGACTTAGTTCGTTTAAACTGTGATAACGCATTATCTCTGTGCTTCATCATCATTCGTATAACATCCGTCATCCATGGTGATGGAGTGTAACGAGTTTTGATTATCTTTACCGGTGCATACTCATCAAGTAAGCCCAAAATAATACCGTTGAAGATATGTAATATCATATTGAGATCACGACAGGAAAAAAGTGTTGCCAATCAAAACTGTTTAAACTACCAATAAGTTTGTCAATATCAACATTTTTCATGTCACGAAACCGCTTAATTTGAGGTCCCTGTTGATTTTCAGAACTCAATTTCAGTTTACAAGAAACAGATCTGTGGTCAGTTACCTGATGCATATCTGTTACAGTAATTTCAGAACAAATCTCACTGGATGAAGTAATTATAATGTCTAAGCGCGTTTCAGAGTGTGCAGTTATACGTGTGGGTTCCGTTATAAGTTGAGCTAAATCAAATTCATTGAGTAGAGAGTTAAAAAGTTTGACAGAATTGCTATGTAATGAAAATAAATTTATATTAATATCACCAAGACAAACGATATAATCCGCCTCACCAAAAATTGAGGAAATAGAAGCTTCTAATGAACTATTAAAATCAACATAAGAAGCTTTAGGGGGTCGATATATTAACCCAAGAATAAGTTTAATACTACCTATACAGATTTTAATTTAGTATTGTTCCAAATGAGCACTATGAGTATTGATATCATTTAGAACATATATCTTATCATATAAATGTAATACAATAAAATCCCATTCCACCCCCACGCCTCGATTTCATGTCGTTACCAACTAGTACATAGCCCGGTATAGAAAAATTATTACTATTATCATTCATCCAAGTTTCACTTACACCAAAAATGTCAAAGTTGTCACTGCAAATGAAATCCTTAAATTCACTGAAATGTGTGCCTAGTGATCCAATATTCACATGACCTATATGAAACATAATTTTTATAAAAAAGTCGAAAATACGGTATAATGTAAACGTGCTAAAACTACCAGCTATTAATCAGCTGAGAATATTGAGATGTCATTGATCTGATCGCTAGACATACTCAGGTATAAAGATGACAAGTTTTGTACAAACAAATAAAGAGTGAATCAAACTGTGAACACGGCAATTGATTCTCAAAGCAAATAGTAAAAATAATATGAATATACCTTTAATAAAAGTTCGAATAAATGTGCAATTTAGTTTATATTATACTTCTGTACGTTAATATATTTTCAAATTTATTATCTTGCTTTATATTTAAACAAATGAATACTTAATTAATACTTAAAACTAAATCAGAATCGAAATTCCAAAATACAATAAAACAAAAGTACACATTGTACCCATGTATGTGCCAAATATATTATATATAAGTTAACGTAACTCACTAAATTAGTTTCCTAAAGTCAGAATAGGTCGATATTTTATGAATTTTATTATCAATTTTAACACATATAACACCATCACGTGACCAAGTATTATTCACCCCGAACTTTTTCTTAGCCTCATTGATTAAATTTAGTTTATTGCGAGTGAGGTCTTTCCGAATTACAATACCCGTACTTTTTAATGTACTTTTTTTAGCAAAAACTGCTGCACGATCATTGTATCTGCAAAATTTTACAAGTAAAGGCCTGCACTTATCTTTGGATGGCTTCCCTATTCGATATGAATGGTCTATGGCAGATGGTTCCAGACGAAGGTCGAGTTTCTCCTCACACAGCTGCAGGACGAGGGCGTCGGTGGATTCATTGGACTTCTGCGGGACTCCAAATAGACTGAGTTTTCAGGTTCTTAATTTCTTTGCTCAGGCTAGAAATTTCGGCTCTGAATACTGCCTCCACTTTCTCAGAGACTTGGGCCACTATTTTCATTACTAATTCATCAGTAAAATCCTCATTGATGACTTTGACGTTGGATCTGGTCTCCATTGCACGTTGTTCGTGTGGCATGACGAATCATTTATTTATAAGAAAAGGTAAAACTACTGAGAAACAACTGCTGCAGCACACACACAATAGGCACGTCTAGTCTGCTCGAACGCTCATATCAATAACATTTGGCTGGTAGTATGGTAACGGCTATATCCCCGGTTGCAACTTTGTTGTAACTAAAACCATGCTAATGTCTTAAAACCAACTTACAACCAAGCCTAGTAAGATCACGGTTTTAAACCGGTATCATCATTTAGGGCAGATGGTTTCAATAGAGACCTAAATCAATTGAAGCAGCAATAGAAAGGTCTGAAATGTGCTGCGAAGAAAAAAATTTCTAAATGAAAGAAAAAAAAAACTGGTGGCGGATCTCCACCAACGCCACCAAATTTATTCGTTGAAAAAATTACTGAAATATGCTCTGATGATTTTGTACTTGACATTTCTTGTTATGATACAGAAATTCGAAATGAGCTATAATTATTTATAAATTAGAAAATTTGTTAAAGTATTGAATTAGCATCATACCAACTTTTATTTTAGGCAAGAGTAGTTAACATGTTAACTTTTGCCAAGTGTTTCTGCTTTAATTCTTGACAAAATTTGGGCTTCATTATTGTTTGTAAAGTTAACCAAATGTAATTTAAACTCTTCTATTATTATATATTATGTAAAACCATGTCTACATTTTATTTCAAAAGATATACTTTACAAACTTTTATTCTATTTTAATTTTCATGTTTAGTATATTTACTGCACAAACTATCCCTGCCAAAAACCCTGTATCCGAGCCAGTACCCAATACCAATATTCCCAAATCCACTGAAAAGCCTTCAAAACAGAAGAGTAAAATGACTGATTATGAAACTAAAATGTTAGAAATTAGTAGAATAAAGGCAGATGATGAAATTACAAGAAAATCAGAAGTACATGAAGAAATAATGAAGCAAATGGCAATAGAAAGAAAAAGAAAAGACAGAATTAGAAACGGCACAATTATTAAACAAAAAAGCTAAAATAGAGATAGACAAATTAGAACATAACTATTAAATCAAACTTTGTCAAATTTGTATAGGTAATAAATTATTACTTAGTATAAGTATAAAATAATTGAAATTGTACGCGTGCAGTTAGAAATCATACGGAAATATTTGTTATATAGCTCTAATCGCTGTTTCAAAGTACATACATCCCATATTCGAGCATCGTGCGCACTTCCTCGCCAAAGAGCTACCAGGTCCACTATTTCTATTTTGGCATCACGAGCCACTTGTATGTTTAACGAATGCTATCCTTTCCGATTGCACTACAACAACGGCCTATTCTTATCTGGGTTTTTAATTTTTATAGGTGCAATCAATGCATGCAATCACTGATAGAAATCGTGAAATGAAAAAAAAAACTCTTTTTTGCTTCGTTTATATTTGTCGCCATTCTAATAAATTAAATAACTCTCTCTGCTAATTTGACGGGCACTTTCCTAAAAATATTAATAACGGTATTTCGGCATATACCATGCAAAACATAAAATTTCGGAAATAGTGGTCTTTAATTTACATATTTTGTTAATTTTGTATCTTAAATGGATAATTGTGTTATCTACTTGAATATTGCTTGCTTATATAGGGTGTCCCATAACTTCAGGTACATATTAGAAGGGCATATATTTCTTAATGTCCTGATTACGGAACAAAAACATTTTTTTCAAAATTCCTATAATTAAGGGTAGTTCACTTAAGAAGAACATTTTTTGTACCCCTGGATACTATAATATTTGGAATAGTGAAATTAGTTATAACTATTAGATAAAATAATTTAACAATGAAATTAATGTAAAGCTTTGTCACACCAATTAAGTTTGGGAGATGTGTATGTAATAAAAAAAATCAAATTATTTACTTTATTATTACTACCTATTCAACCAGTGTCCCAAAACTGTTTCCTTCAAAAAACTCAAAAACTAATTTTTGAATTTTGAAAAAATTCTTTTTGTTCTGTAATCAGGACATTAAGAACTATATGCCCTTCTAATATGTACCTGAAGTTATGGGACACCCTGTATGTCGGTATTACAACGCAACAAACAGACCAGTGTGAGTGTAAATGTTGGCTGCAACTTGTATTTGTCTTGTACTAAACTACATTTATTAATTTTAAATAAACCAGTTAGCAGGGCTGTGCCGTGCTATGATGCCGAGAGGCGGTCGCATCAGGCGGCATCCTAATGGGGCGGCAAAATCAAAATATAATTTGAACCATTAAAAATATTTATGCAAAAGTTTTCTATATTGGTCCATGTTACTTTGACATTGATGTACACGATTTATGTTTTTATTACAAGTCTTTGCCTGAACTCCGTCGGTACCCTTTGATTGCGATTTCGTGCGCAAATACATTGTCAGCGAGCGGTCGCCGGTAGACTTTTGATCGAACAGAGGGAAGCTATTTTTTTTACCACAAATACAATTCAATTGCACATGTTTTGCATTGAGCTTAAATTTTTTTACAATATTTGATTTTAATGTTAGTTTGTGTCTAGAAATGGCAAGTAGCTGTGCTGTTTTTATGTTTAAATCAGTAATTCCAATATCCAATATATATATATATATATATATATATATATATATATATATATATATATATATATATATATATATATATATATATATATATATATATATAAATTTAACACTATAATATTATTATTGTTTTTTTACAGTAATTAGTTACTGATCATTGAAAATGATTATGTTAAGACAATAGGGACTCTAATTAAAAAGTAGTATTTGCATGCATTAAACAAATATCAGAAGCTAAACGTGTACTGTGTGCCTTTATATGATGAATAGAGACTTACTTAGAAATTATTTGCATTTGTCTACTTTACATTCGTAATTTATTGCTCTATTTTTACCAAATTAAATATATGATGAAGTTAAAGTGCATATGTTAAAATACTCAAAGCAACTGTTAGTTGTTAATTATCTATTTATTATATTCTGTTAACTACAAATCTTACTAGCTTTGCAACTTATTTTTATCATTATTTTATTTACCCTACTTTAATAGATTATATTATACCAAATACCATAATCATTTTCAATAACTCCGTTCTCTCGGTAGCATTTTTGCAAAGGACTATTATATATGAATTTTTATTTAATAATTACATTACAGTATGAAACAAAAAGGAAAAAATTGTCTGGAAGTCAATATATAAAGAAACGCTTACATAAAGAGGAACAAGGAAGAAAGCTAAGCAGTGTTATGAAGGAATTCTTACTGGAAAATTCCTGTTTGGATGAGCCGTCCACGCCCACATTAACACAGGCTGCTTTGGACTTGGCAAATATAAATTCAGTGCATCCTCATGAGGCACGGGCAGACACGTGACTTTGACAAGTGCTTGAAGGGCCCAACAAGATTGCCAAGTATACAGCTTGTGTACCTTGCCTGTTGCCAAAGCAATTTTAGCTTAAAATTAATAAATAAAATTGTAAAACTAGTTAATATTAATGAATATCATGTTGTTTTATTTTCTGACACATAAACTTTATTTTTTATTTTTTTATAAAAATAGTGCGATTTGTGCTCTCATTTCTATTGCGTGTTGTCTTATGTTGACATTTTGACTGTTTTGGTTTACTTTTCGACTTGTATATTTTGTTCTCATTTAATTATTGCTTGTGTTTTTTTGTTTATACGTGAGTGTTTATTGGTTTAGTGAGTGAGAAATAATGACAAAGTTGTGCTACATGAAAAACTGTAAGAAAAATGAAAAGAAAATAATTTCGTATTCCGAGTGAAAAAGATAATCTGGGTAGGTACCTATGTTAATTTATTTATATAAAATTATTTATATTAAGTATTGAAATTGTGTAGGTTGAATAGTCCCGGAAGAAGTAGAAAGAAAAAAGAAATGGATCGAGTACCTAAATATACTTCCTTACACAAATTTAGAGTACGCTCGTGTGTGTGAAGTGCATTTTATAACTGGTTAGTAGTAAAAATATTACAAAATAATGTTTCATATAATAATTTTATTATAGGTAAACCCTGCGATGACGCTCTACACCCGGATTGGGAACCGTCATTATTTTTAAACGCTGATGATCAAATTAAATCCAGGGAAGAATATGGCGAAGAAAAAAGAGCAAAAATTGCAAAATTGAAGAAGAAAAAGCACTTCGTCGAGTTGTAATTATTGCTAATAATTTACATTTCAGTTACTTAATTTCATTAACATTAAATCGCTTTACAATATTGCGTTTAACTAACTTATTTTTGTATCTATTTTTCATCATTTTACGATTCTTTATCAAGTACGCTTCAGTCATACTTTTTCAGTTTCATTACATCCTATAAAACAAAAGTTTGCTTGGTATTGTAGATATTTAGGTGTTTTTTGCTTACATTATCTATTACTGCTTTTAAATTGTACCTATTCTTTTTCACTATTATAATATCAAAATTACACTACTCACAATGTACGTGAGTAAGACACTTTTTCTGTTTCGCTCAGTTTGCATTATTTGAGCCTAAGGCCTAAGTTTCACAAAACAAATGCTTTCTACACCTAATATAATCTGCTATTCTTTTTATTTATTAATCACTAGTTACTTCCTTAATAATTAATGTTATAATAATTTTAATGAACAATAATTGTAAACATTTTTAGAGTAATAATGGTATTTAGTTCATATTGGAAGTGAATTATTTATTGTTTTAACATTTTATTTTGATTTATTTCTCCTTTTTATTTATTATTCATTTTTATTTTATTTTAATTTTAATTTTTCTTTTTTTCCTCATTTATTTTAATGTTGTATGAGGGAACCATGTAGATAATATGCAATAAATAGAAGGCCTTCAAGTTCCAATATTCCTTGTTTAATTAAGCTAAATCCTCTCATCATCAGCAATATATATATATATATATATATATATATATATATATATATATATATATATATATATATATATATAATTCTCAACATGAAAAAAATTCAGTCTCAAACCTTTAGTTCATACAAATATCATCACACCATGAAATTTTTAATAGGTTCGTATTATTTTTGTAAGTATTGTAAATACTGAATATTATTTTTCGCAGAAGTTACACCAACTGGTTTTATATCATTCATTTCGAAAGCCTACACCGTTCGAGAAAGTGATACTTTAATTGCTGAAACCTGTGGAATTTTGGACAAATTATTACCGGGTGATATACTTGCAGACAGAGGTTTCCACATTAAAGATTCAATAGAGACTCGTATTTATATAAAACAACCGGCGTTTCTAAAAGGTTGTGTTATGATAATTTAAAATGTTTTTTTTTAAATTTATTTAATTTGGCAACTTATAATTTGTTTATAATACACGAAGGTGTATATTATTTTTATATAAATGTCAAATTGATATTTTATTTTTTCTTGATGCAATAATATAAACAATAATCTTTAAAATTTAGAAAAAATGTAACAAAAATCAAATTTAATATACTTTTTTTATTTAATTATGGTTGTTCGTCATCGTCACCGAAATGGATAAGCCGTGATGATATTTATGTTTTATTTATTTAAAAAAACTTATTTACATTTATATACATACGACTGTGAAAAAGAAACAATTAATATCTGTTATATTTGTGGTACAAAAATCAAAGTTATTATTATATTGGAAATTTTAATTTTTAACATTTTAAACATAATCTAATGGTACTTTGTTGTAATTTTTTTTTAATCCTGTATAAATATATTTAGAGAAACGTATTTTTATTAAATTACTTCATTCTTGATACACATATAGGTATGTCCGAATCAGAATGAAAAGATACAATAACAATTATTATAATCAATTTTGTGTGATTAGTAATTTTCTTTATTGGAATCATATTTTCTTTATTATAAACAGCCATTTCATTGTTGTAATCAAAAATGTTTTTTTTTATAAATCCCTGAAGGGAAATAATCAGTACCTAGGCATTATTTTCATTAAATTACCTGCAACATAATGCTCTGGTTGGAAAAAACACAATGATAATTATTATAATCCGTTTATTTTGTGTGATTGGTCATTTTCTTTACTATAATTCAACTCTTTTTCTTTGTAAACAAAAGTCTTTTTTTAAAAAACCGAGTTATAATTGTTAAGCTTATTTTGGTCTATATATATATATATATATATATATATATATATATATATATATATACATATATATATATATATATATATATATATATATATATATATATATATATATATATGTATATATATATATATATATATATATATATATATATATATATATATAATATTTCCCAGGTTTTCGAATAGAACAAAAATATAGTATAACTGTACAACCTGTTGATAAGGTTGAGCGTAGGGGGTGTGGGGGAACATTTATTTGAAAAATCCGGAACCTCACATTTGTCTTACGTTCTCCTTGAAAAATTTGAAATTCGCTCACATAATAATAATTTCAAATTCGCTTTCAATTGACATTTTATGTGCTTAGTACATAGGAATACCTTCGTTTTTGTGTAGCTTCAGGGGCCTCTATCTACATTATATTTATAGAAGCAAAAATCACAGTTAATTTCTATTTAATACTTTTTAATATAAATGAACAGACTGCAGACGGCCTTTTTGGGAAATATGTAAATCTCAATAAACATATTTCCAAAAAGGCCGTCTACAGTCTATTCATCTAAATTTTCAAGATGGAAAAAAGTTAATAAATCAAATATCTTTTTAATTTAAAGTTTAAATAGGTATGTAAATCTAGTTCAGTAGAACGTCAAAGAGCGCCCTAGGCCTTCGAACCCCTATGCGGCGGCATACTTTGCATACACCTATTTACGCCACTGACAAATATTATTAAAAAATAATATTATTGATTAAAAACAAATTAGTACCTGCTATAATTAATTATAAAATTACGACTTTTAACTATGAATTTTTGTAAAATTTTGATACGGGCCACTATTTTGAAGAAAATGCCAATTTTGTGTCTAAATTTTGAAAAAAAAATGCATCTTTAAATTGAATAAGTTTATTTTGACTGTAGCTGTCAGCTCCATTGACTAGATCAATCGGCGTCACTACCTCTTTCATATGAATTGACTAAACGACGTCATCACATTGTAATGCCATTCTTAAAAAAATATCACTATATATAACATGTTTTAACCAGTATATTTTTTTAAAGTGATCAACAAGAAATTACTTATCATACTTTTTTGTCAAAAAATGAAGGCTTAAATACACTTGGAGTTTTATGTGTGTTTTGTGAAAAACTTGCACGGTACGAAAAACTCTCTTACACCAGAAATTATAAATCATTTTCAAACATATTAGATTTTGCTTGTGAATTAAACGATTTGCAACTAATGACACGATTTGGTATGTTAAAAAATGAACAGAAAGTCATAGGATACCATAAAATTTGTCGACAGGGTTATATTAATAAAATCAAAGTCGCGCAGAAAAAAGCAGGACGTACATCTTGGCATGCACACAGGAATTATCATTCGAACGCTTATAATAAATTATGCTCTTACATTGAGAAAACAATTATTGAAGAACGAAAATGCTTATTCTTAAGTTTTCTACAACAGATGTTTATTCAATTATTGACTGAGGAATAACAAGAAGCATCAGAAGTATTGCCAATCGAATTTTCGGCTAGACACATTGGAGATAAAATGAAAGAAACATTTAATAAAGAAATAGATTTTTTGACTGTAGCCAACGGAAAAAAACTTGTTGGTCCATTTGGTTTAAAGTTGAAGGACTTCAATTATTCTGAATTAATTGAGAAAGACGCTGTTTATACGGCAGCAATTTTGATGAGGAGAATAATATTAGATATCGAAAAAAAAACCACTTCCTGTAAATGTCACTGTCGACGACTTAATAAAAGGGGAAGGTGATGTACCTGATGTTGTACGCGGATTTTATCAAATTTTACTAAGCGGCGGAAATACCAAACGACAAAAGGGTGATAAACTGAAGCGGCAAGTTCAATCTTTATCAGAAGACGTTGTTTTTGCCGTTAACAATGGCAGGTTGAAAACGTCTAAACACAGAACTCTGGGCATGACTATGAAGAGTCTTACAAGTAGTAAGAAAATAGTTGATTTACTACATTCATACGGACATTGCTGTACATATAGTAAGTTGTTAGAGATTGAAACGGAAGAGACCTATGCTGCTGCAGATTGCAATCAAATTTGTCCGTCGGATATTAAGTTAGTTCCAGATTTAAATATCGGATTAGCTGTTAATAATTTCGACAGATATGTCGAAACTATTGACGGGAAGGACACGCTACATGATACTGTGGGCATAATATATCAGAATATTAATGAAGAGAGAATTAAGACTGATGCTAATATTGATTCTAATTCTAATAATTATATTGGAAGAGATGCTAATGAGAATGATGATAGTATGATTGATCTTGATCGGGTTAATGCTGTTACTGATAAGAATGAATCTGACAGGGATGTTACTATTAGGTATAATACTAATGTGGATACGATTAATTCTAATGACAGTAATGTTGATGACGGACAAAATACGTGTAATATTTCAAGAATTACAGCAAATAATACTGTACGAAGAAAACTTAGGCGAAGTTTTCAAACAATAACTCACAATGTCGAACCTTGCTTTAAAATTGCAAAAATGACTAAGACTATTAAACCTTTAGATTATGAATCACGTGACACAGTACCTGAAAACCTCGACCAAATTAAAAAAATTGACTATTTGTGGATGATTTCCCATGCATTAAAAATCAAAACGCCTATGTGGGTTGGCTTCAATGCTAAATTTTTTGTTGATTCATCAAAGAAACATCACATATCTTATCTAACACCTTCAAATGCATCACCCACTGAGCACAGCGTTGTACGTGAGACCATGATACGGAGTCTACAAGCAGCTGAAGAGTGCGGCCAACGATATGCGCAAGTTACATATGACTTAGCTATTGCTAAGATAGCTTTCGATATACAGGCTTCAAATAATCAATTTGAAAAACTGTTTATTCACCTTGGCAGTTTTCACATTATGATGGCCTATTTTAAATGTATTGGAAAATTTATTGAAGGTTCTGGTTTAACAGATATTATGGTTGAAAGCAATTTAATTGCTAGTGGTTCAGTGGCTTCGTATCTTCAAGGAAAAAATTTCAATAGATGTAAACGGTTACATCCGTTAATCAGTTTAAGTCTGCAAATAATGCACTTTAATCGTTTCCTTGAAGAGATGAATTGCAAAGTGACTGAAGATGTTATCAAACGAATTAAAGATTTTCAAACTGCACACTCGATTGATCCCTGTGTAGAGGACAAACTCATTTTAGGTGTCATAAATGAGTATGAAAAATACAAACAAAAATCACTAGAAGGGGAACATGGCAAAACCGCCCAGTTTTATTTACTATATACAAATCTAATTGATTATTATTTTATTCTAAGTAGAAGCATCCGTACAAGAGACTTAGAGTTGTTTAAATACATTTTGCCAAAAATCACAAATTTATTTTTTGCCTTTAATCAACCTAATTATGCGCGGTGGCTTGTTAGGTATCACGACAACCTCATTTCTGTTGATGAGACACACGAAGGGCTGAAAGAACATTTATCCTTCGGTGTTAAGCGAACTGATAAATCTTTTTCAACGCATCCCATCGATCTTACTCTCGAACAAACAATTAATGCAGATGCTGCAAGGAGGCTGACAGGCATAATGCACTTCACCAACTCGATCTCTGCACGTCAGCGATGGAGTAAGAGTCATGGTCTGCGTTCAACTATAATATCCCATGTACTTGATGTGGCTGGAATGTCAAAGAAGCAAGATATAACATCAGATTTACATGAAAGCGGCATAAAAAAGAGCATTTCGCAAATAAATAAATTCATAGAAGCTGTAAATGTTAGAGCAAATCCTTTTTCTCTTAACCTGCAAAATACACCCCTTGTTAATATATCAAATGGTCAATCAGCAAGAGAATGTGTATCCGATTACCTGTTTAACATAGAAAAATATGGAAATGCTATGCGTGAGGAATTTGTAAATAAATGTTCCAAAGATGGAAGTGCATTTAACGAGAGGATAAAGCGAAATCCAATTTTAAATTTTGCAAGTTTGCAAAAGAAACATAAGATGACTGTTTTTGGAAAAGTTCAAGAAGTAAAATTGCAAAGGGATTTGTTCGGTCGATTACTTGCTATTTCACTAGAACAAAAAGTTGATATTGCAAAAGTAATTAGCTATCCTTTGACCCATGTCCCTCTATCGCTGTGCCATCTTGATGGAACTATCAATAAGACGGATAAGTCCATGTTGTCGAAAATACTGGAAGAAAAAGTCGTAAAACACTCGGAGCCAAAACAGTTAGATGTTGTTATCGTAGATGGATTTTTTTACCTATACTTATTAAAAGATTTACCAACAACATTTGGAAATGTTGCCATTCAAATTCTAAAAAATCTGATGAGATTTAAAGCCTTAAAAATTCACATCGTTTTCGATCAGTATCCAACTCCATCCATTAAAGACAACGAACACATTTTGCGTCAGAACTTCACAGACAAAGATTTCGTAATAAGTGGGCCGGAATTACAACGTCCTGCTAATTTCGCCGCTGAATTACGAAATAAAAAATTTAAGGAGGCTTTGGTACAGTTCTTGATTGATTATTGGGCATGCGATATGGTTGCAAAAACAATCGGTAATAAGGAGATATATTTAAACTACGATAAATGTTACAAATACTTTGTGTGTAGAAATAAAGTAATCAAAACAGAGGAGCTTAATTTCAGTTGTATAGGACACGAGGAAGCAGATACAAAAATAGTGAATCATATTTACAATTTACTTCCTAATCAAAAAATATCTATACGCTGTTCCGATACTGACATTTTAATTATAATGCTCAGTAATATGAATAAATTAAAGAATTACAATCAAGGAGTTTGGATTGATTATTGTGTCGGTAATAACCGTCGATATATAAACCTAACCGAAATATATATAACCTTGGGTGAGAAATTGTGCATGTCCCTCTCAGGTTTTCATGCCCTCACTGGATGTGATTTTAACCCCTCCTTCTACCGGAAAGGAAAAAAGAAACCTTTATCTCTTGTAGAAAACTCGGAAGAATTTACAGAAGCTTTAATAGCCCTTGGCGAACTAAAAACAACGCGAAATGAACTTGAACTAAAAAGAATTTTTGATGTTCTGGAAAAGTTTATTTACCGAATGTATGGCTTTCGAAACAGACAGAGTTAACGAAGCTAGACTAGCTATGTATTCTAAAAAATATCAGGCAAAGAAGACTTCAGAGACATTCAAAAAAGAAATTCGGGGATTTGATGCTTCCTCTTTGCCCCCATGTCAAGCTGAGTTGATTCAGCAATTCAGAAGAGCTGTTTACATTGGTCAGATATGGTCAAACGCGCATTTGAAGTATCCTACAACATTAAACCCGACTGAATATGGCTGGAAAATTAAAGGAAACCAGTATGATTTACATTGGTTCGACGGGAATGAAATGCCACCAGAAGTTAAGGACGTCATATTACAACCGATTGAATTAAATTCTGAAGGTAATAAAATAATGGTTATTTTGCATAAAGTTTAGAGTACTGTGCATATTTCTTTCTAAACATGTCTATTATTTATAGGTAATGAAAGTGGTGAGGACGATAAGATCATTACTTCTGAATCGGAATGCCTCAGCGACAATAATTCAGAAGATGAATAATTTTTTTCATTTAATTCTCGTATAATAAGTACATTTCTTTTTAATAAAAACTACATTTTTCTATTTTCAAATAGTCTAACATTTTTTTTTTTTTTTTTTGAAATTACACTTAATAAATTTACCTTTCAGCCAAAAACCAAATATGTATTCTATAGTTAGTTTACTGTTCTGTAAGCAATAATGTACTTTTTTACAACGTTTTCTACCTAAAAATTGAATTATTTCTTGTTTTCAAGCTTACTTTGCACATTGCTGTTCATCGTGTTCCCCAAAGAAATATTTTATTTTGTATGGCGGTTTTCATTTTGCAAAACATATAGAAGTGAAAGATCATATGTGATTTCCAGACGGAATACCATTATTTTACAATAAAAAAATAAGACTTTCGCAATGGGGTGCGATTTTGATTTTTTTTAAATGTCTGGGAGTAGCCAATAACCAATAAAATTGTCCGGGATCAATTTTTCTTATTTGCTTTAATGGTAATTAATAAAATACAGCTTGTCCCAAACAGTTTGTTATCATATTCTCCCAATTGTAAGTGGCCGACGAAATCGCAAGGGTGCTGTGACCCGTATATACAAGTAGGGTGTCTGGGCATATTTTTTTTGTGTCTTGTAGGGTAAAAATTGTCAGTTGACTAAAGCCCGGATGGAATGGCATGAACAATTTTTGTTATATAAAATGCGCAGCAATAAAAGGCTCTACCGCCCCCCGTAACGTTTGAAACTGTCTGGGATTGATTATCGGCTAACATTTACATATACACTGGCTTGCAAAAAAATCGCATACACCTATTTTTTGCTGTATTGAATCGTTCTTGATTTTTAACTTGTCAATGTCACTAGTGTCAATTAAGATGTCAATATTAACACAAATTCAAATACATACTTGGATGTTCTTTCATTTTTTTCGAATACGTTTGTAATTTAACAGCAGGTAAATTAAACATAATGAAAAACTAGCTCCATAATAGATCAAATTGTGATGACATTGACAACATTGTCAGTTTTTACATTATTTACAGAGCTAAAAATTTACAAAAACTCGGTTACTTGATTTTTAAGGTGTACGCGATTTTTTTGCAAGCCAGTGTACTTAATTTCATTTTATGGAAGTCCCGTACAGAATACCTAGATTCTTAAATGTCATTTTTTTGAACATTTTTGGGTCATGACCCACAGCTGGGTAGATCGGCTTTTTTTCCGGGGAAGACAGCAAATTGTTCTCCAGGATATTTAAAGTAAGCACCATGGGTCAGTATTTGGAATACCATGATACATTTTTCACATAGCACTAGCCCCCGGCCTACAAATTACTGATGCGTACTCCAGTTTAGGTCGAACCAATGTGGTGAATAATGTTATTAAAGCGCATGGTTCTTTAAATTGTTTACTGGTTCTCAGTATGAAACCTAAAGTTCTACTTGCTTGTTTTACAGTCAGTTCTATGTGTGAATTTAACAGTAATTTAGAGTCAAACGTTACACCCAAATCTTTAACGGTTTTCTTATTCTCTAGTGGTATGTTATCTATGTTGTAATTGTAATCTAAGATAACTTGATTTCTTGTAAAATGAACTACATTACATTTTGAAACATTAAGGCTGAGGTAATTGTTTTTACAATATTCTTGCAAATTATTCAAATCACGCTGAAGCTCTAAACTGTCTTGCTCCGTTTTCACAGGTTTGAAAAACTTTAAATTATCAGCATATAGTAAAAAATTAGAATGGGTGAAACATGATGATATATCGTTAATAAATATATTAAAAAGCAAAGGACCCAGATGAGAGCCTTGTGGAACTCCAGATGTAACACGGATTAATCGTGATTTAAATCCATTGCAAGAAATTAGCTGCGATCTATTTGTAATATAAGATTGAATACACCGAAGTAAAGTACCATGAATTCCCAATGTTTCAAGTTTTTTTACAAGAGTAAGATGATGAACTCGGTCGAAGGCTTTACTAAAATCGGTATAGATTACGTCAATTTGTATGTTTTTGTCCATATTTGCACTTAAGAATTCAATGAAAGGGACAAGGTTAGTGGTTGGAGATTTTCCTGAACAGAATCCATTTTGCTATGGAATAATTATGGTACCTAAGCTATATTTTAATTGTTTTACAATAAGGGTTTCGAAAAAATTTCCAAATGTTGATAACATGGATATTGGTCTGTAATTAGTTACATCATTTATGTTGCCTGATTTATAAATTGGAGTAATATGTGACAGTTTCCAAGCTTCTGGAAAGATTCCTGATTGAAGAGACTGATTAAATATTATAAAAAGAGGTTCAGTTAAATAATATGAACAGTTTCGAATAAATTTTTCCGGAATTTGATCTGGTCCATTACTCTTGTTAATATCTAAAGACATTAGGTAGTTAAGAATTTCCTCAGAACTTAAGTGAAGTGAACCTAAGTTTATTTGGACTATTATTATCGGTGTGGAGATTATTTAAGTTTTGTTCATTTTGCGAATTATTAATTTTTAGAAAAACAGATTCGTAGTGTTCTGCAAATAGATTACATATGTCTTTGCCATTATGTGCTTCTCGTTCTTGATGCCTTAAAATATTGGGAATTCTGTTACTCTTTCTTAATGTTTTCGAATAATTCCAGAAGGATTTTGGGTTGTGTTTTATATTTTGTTCGATACTTGTTATGTAATTTTAAAAATCAAGCTTCATTTTAGTTTTTACTCTTTCACGCAGTAAAGAGAAAGTAGTATAATCTGAAATTTTTCATAAGTTTTCCATTTTCTATGATGTTTATTTTTTCTTTTATCATTTTAATTAATGATTTTGAAAACCAAATAGGGTAGTTATTTTTTTATTTGTTTTAATGGAACAAATTCATGCAACAAGGAATACAGAATATTGTAAAATATTGTTAAATTGTCGTTCACGTTACATTTGTCAAGTCTAGATTTCCAATTTATAGCTGATAGCTTGTAAATTAGTTCTTCGTAATTACATTTACTATAGATAAAACTGTTTATGTTGTTAAAAGGAAGTTGTTTGTAATTTTTTAAGGGAAGACTAATGTCAAGTACTGGGTGATGTAAAACTTCATTACTTATGAGCGAATTGTTCAGATTAACTTCACATATAGTTGAACACAAAACTAAATCTAGAATTCTATTATTGGTATTCACAACACCATTATATTGATGTAAAACACGTATGCTTAGAGTGCTCTGGAATTCCAGGTATATGTATTTTCTTTGTGTAATGGAGGGTTCGTAATAATTAAAATTACGGGACCAATTTATATGCGGGAGATTGTAGTCACCAATTATTAAACTGATGTCAGTTACTTTACTGAAATGGTCTTCGTATATCTCCGGTCTTGATGTGGGTGCGATGTAAACGCAGCAGACGTGCAGTTTAAAGTAGGAGTATGAAATTGTTACCCACATATCTTCCGCAGTTGAAAGCCAGGATAGTTGCACTTTTGATTTTATGTTATGAGACACTAAAATTAGAACACCGCCACCTTCTTTTTTATTGGGATCACTTCGATCTCGACGATATATATAATATTTGTCAGGATTACAAATTTCTTAATCTAACACACTAGGGTTTAGTCAAGTTTCCGTGAATAACACCAAATCGTAGTCGTGAGCTGCTAATTCATTGTAGATGGATAAAAGTTTGGATTTAATTCCGCCATTTTGATAATGAATATTTAGGTTCATTGAAACAGATGTATTGTCTTTATTTATAAATGATAAAGATAAAAAAAATTATATAATTTTTGCAATATCATTGTTAGTGTTTATAATAATGATGGGAGATGTTTCATTCTTGCACACATATATTTTGTAGATTTAAACCAAACAAATTTGTAGCGGTTTTCACGAGCTTTATTTTTTACTTCGCGTAGTAGTATTTTATTATTCGGACTTAAATTATCATTTATGTAAATTATTTTGTTATCCTCGAAATTAATTTGATTTGCATTTAGGTTTTTTATTTTACGCGCATTTGAAATAATATTATCTTTCTTAATTCTGGATGTGAACCGTACGATTATATTTTTTGGTTTATTTTCGTCGTATCGAAATGATGCAACACGGTGAATGGCATCGATGTCGCGTTCTTCTAAAGGACAATTTATGGCTTTGCCTATATTCTCCATGATTTGGATGAGATTTTCATTTCTTTTCTGTGGAACGCCGACAATTTCCAGGTTAATAATTCGGGAACGTTGTTCCAGATCATCTACTTTAGCCTTTAATGTATCACATTCAGCTTTTAATTTATCTACATATTTTACTTTATCGGCTAATGAGTTCATTTTGCCTTCGAAATCAACAAGTTTATTGCAGCAGAATTCGACAGACTTTTTTAAATCGATTAATAAATTCATGACGTCGCTTATTGTTTTGGTTATCGAAGGGTGATTGTGACTGAGATGGGCTAATATTTTGACACTCGTCACAAGACCACTTTAAAGTCGGTAGAGCAGATAAAGCATTTATTTCTGCTGTCGATATAGAATCGCAAGAATGATGAAACCATTTTTGGCAGCGTCCTCCACAAGCCACCCCTGGATTATTTCTTGCGTTGATGTTGACTTTACATTTATCACATGTATTAACCATTTTAAGCAGTTAGGGTGAATGACCGCTGTCTACTTTATAAATAAGTAATATGTACAAACTTGTACACAGTTGATAAAAAATTTGCAAAAATCGACCTTATGCACTTCACACACTTTTATATTAATTACGCTAAATTGGAGCAAAAATAAAATAATATAACACTGGAATAATGATAAGAAAACACTATTCTAATCACTTGAACACACTTTCAAAAATTAATAAACTGTATAAACTCTATAAATTTGACTTTAAAAAGCACTACTACGTGACATGTGTTATACGACTGCAACACGAGAATATTGTTTCATAATTACATAAATTAATACTCTGAAAGTAAAACTACTTTATAATTCTAATAACATTATACAGTTCACAAAGGAACTATTCCTGGGTAAAGATAAGTTAATGTATAACAAACATTTATTATTTTTTGCTTCAACAGCTAATGCATCCAATATGATCCGGAAATTTTGCTAAATTTTCATGTATTCTTGTAATCTTCATTTCTGTTAAATAAATGTACATGTATGGCATACTATTGATAGATGCATTATTTAATTAATTTGATTTTTTTATGAATATTTTTTTCAGGAATTCTATACGTTTAATATTTTATTGTATTTTTTATTTAAATTTTTGTCATACAATATACTTCAAAATTAAATTGTTTATTTTTCCTTGTAATTTTTCCTACCTATTTAAATTATTTTCGGTATATATCTGACATCTATCTACACGTCGAAATAACATCTTAAAAAGACATCGAAACACCGTCTAAAAATGACGTGGAAACAACGTCTTAAAATGACGTCTAAACAAGTCTTATAATGACGTCTAAACAACGTCTTAAAATGACGTCTACACCACGTCTGAATATGACGTCGAAGCTACGTCGCACAGCTCCACGCTGAAACGTCGATTTTAGGTCATTTGTGTTACTTGAATATTATTTTAAATTATATGAACAACACTTACTTTGAATTCTTTTCTTTCAACCCTTTTCATATAAAACCTGCGTTTTTGCAATCAACACAAATCCGAGCTTTTGGTATTCTTTTTATCCCGATGCAAGCAATGTGGTACCACTGCACAGTGCAGGATACATTTAAATATTTGACCATCGGTGTTCCGTCATCCGGTTTCCTGCAACAGCACCACTCGCTTCGGAAAGTGGAGGATAGAATTGCGCTTTATTCCTTACTTGTCCCAGCTAACGACACATTTCTCTATGTTTCTTGATTTTGTACAATACTTCCCTAAATACAACATAAAAATAAAGAAATGTTCTTTATAACTACAATACAATTCTGGCACAATAAGTTCTTTCCAAAATATGGTTGCTCTTTCACTTTCTGTGAGCCAGAAGTCTTCATTGAAGACTACTCTTTCTACATATAAATCATTTTTCATCCACACTACAAAGTCCGCATGTTGTTTATGACAAATGGCCATTTGCATTTGGACCTGATAATAATATTGATGATTTTCCATCAATTTCCCATTTTTTATATATTTTGGGAGGTTTTCCCGTAACAAACTCTCCGTCAAGCAGTATGGACATTTAACTTCGAAGCATCCATGTCCGCAACAGTTGCAACATATAATTGCATCCGGTGAAGCGCCGAAATGCGGAAACTCTGGAGATAAAATGAATTCCACTTTAACAATATGAAAATTGTTATGGGTGCTGCTAGCAATTTCAGCATCCTGTTCTAGAGCATCTTTTTCATGTCTACACCCATATTCAGTTTGTTTGGAGACAAACTTAGTGGATAATGCAGGTTTTTCGATTTTTGTTGACCACGCGCTCTTAAATCGAGAAGCAGTGATTCTTCCACGTCTCATTTCAAACCAAACCTTGTTATCTAAAAAAAATAGTGGAAAAAGTATGAAATAATTTTTTATTTGTTTTATAAGGAATATTAGGTCATGTGAAATAAAAATAGAAAATGTTTATGATATGTGCATGAGGAAATCAAAGAAAATAATCTGGTGGACATTACAAATCAAGCAGAAATATGAATAATTAATTTTTGTAAAGTAAAACGTAATAAACAGGTTATTTATTACACGATGAATTAAAACGATTGTTCAATTTTGTAATACAGGAATTAAAGTAATTGTTTAATTCTACGGCACATGAATTAAATAAGACGAAATACTGAAACGGCGTTCTATGTAACTATTTCGGAATAGAAAAAATAACGTATTTGCAAAATTTCATTTATCTTACCACTTTGTCCTCTAGTTACTTCTTAAATTTTCTGGCAATCTTCCAGAGTGACAGATAATTCCAGTTCTTCGCCTTTTATAATTAATTGTTCTAAGAACAAAAACTCATTTTCTTCCCGGTACAACTGCGCTAGAATATTTTCCATTTTCATTTCATCTTCTGCTTCATAACAATATGGCTCAGTAATTGTCATGAGAGTGCATTTTTGTCCTGTAAAAAGAATTAGCACAAATGAAAATAACTGTAAATTACAATACGAAATATACCACCTCATGCTTTACAAAGATTTTTTCAAGAAATTGGATTTATTATTTTTTAAAAACATGCTTAACAAAGTCATAGAGTCATAAGGTTCTTACGTACAGTGAACAATAGAAATTCTGAGAATATGTTAAGTACACCTAGCGAAGGATTAAGGGCTGGTAGTCTATTACAAATACGTGTTAGTGACTAATTCGGATTAGAAAATTAGTGTAGATGCTTGTTCTCATCATAAGCAGATTTCAGTAATAACATAATTACTATATATTTGTTTTATTACGGAATCCCGAAATAATTGACACACTATGTTCGTTCGCAATTTACATTGTATTTCTTGAAAGATAGAAAAGAAAATCATGGAAATTTTATTAAATAACTTTTTGTGAACATAAACTCACCTCCAGCTTTTATTTTTTCCATCGGATTGTGAAATTCTTCAGCTGTCTACTCCTCTATATTTTTTCCTACAGTTTTAATTTTGTTGCTCTTCGCAAGAACATCGATCCAAGGCATTGGTTGAGCAATTATGCCGCGTGGTACCATCCAATATGCTTTTACACTCGTTACGGAAATCTCTTCCCTAGATTGCACACCACCTGCCACTGCAAACAACAGTGCACCAGCAATACAATCACAATTCCCACTCTCAAAACAGTGTCGTCGTCTTCTTTTACAATCGCCCGTGGTTGTAAAGATTTTTCTCTTATCTTTTGTGAATGCCGTACCTACAAAAGTTTAATTATTTAAGTATTGTTAAAATTAAATGGAAAAGTAAAGTTTTTAGTTTCCTCACCTTGCCAAGAATTAAAGTGTTGTCTCCCACTTCTGCGACAAGAATGTCCTGTACACAGCCATATTTATATTAATTATAGGAATCTAAACTTTTGTAAACTTTAAATTCCTTTTGTGTGTACTCACTTAGAGTATCGACAAAATAATTACGAATATCTCCATATTCAATATTTGGAAATATATTTACATCACGCCCAAAGAAAGATTCGTCGCATATATATGGATCTATTTTCGTTAAATACCGAGCCTGAACTGCAGGACTTAAGCTTTTAAAATAAGACATTTTCAAAAAATAAAGAAAACAGCACGAGAAAATTAAAGTTTAATGTGAAGCACAAGACATTCAACAATCAACTGATGGTTTCCTCAAATTTAGCGCGTGAATAAATCTTTGTATCGTAGATGGCAGCACTAATCGCACAATTTTTATAAAAAATATTTTAAAAATTATGTTTGTGTCAGAAAATAAAACAACATGTTATTCATTAATATTAACTAGTTTTACAATTTTATTTATTAATTTTAAGCTCAAATTGATTTGGCAACATAGACAAGGTACACAAGCTGCATACTTGGCAACCTTGTTGGGTCCTACAAGCACTTGTCAAAATCATGTGTCTGCCCGCGCCTCATTCTCTTGTTAGAGAGAGCCAAAAAATAAAGAATGCAGTACAGAATTTCCTGCTGAAACTGAAACTAGAGCCAGGGGGAAAAAACGTCAATTCTTCTGGAAATGCACAGCAAAAATTTTTAATTTTTATATGACACTCAAAAACTCAAGGATAAAGATAACAATACATTAGGAAATCATTGTACCAGTCTCTGGTCAATAGGCGATCTCGATTACCATCGCAGCGCCGCAACGGTGGGTTAAGGAAGCTGTCAGATAGACATACTCAAGGAACATACCTATTGACAGACATTATTACTGTTGAAAGTTCACGTTTTTTCCTGTATTCCGTGTTTATTTTTATATATTTAAACAGAAAGTTTGTTGTCAAATTATTATAAATTTTTAAAATACTATTTTTGTATTTAGTACCTAACAGTACTATAATTTTAAAGTTTTTGTAGGTTATGGAATTTAATAATCTCTCATTTTCCCTTGCTCGAAAAGGGTATAATATGAGGACGAGGAAGTTTTCAAAACTGGACATATTATTTTATGCGGTGTGGTAAATAAAGAGACCACAACATATACAAATGATATATCGACACATGCACTCTGTATGCAAACAAGAACTTTGCAGTCTGCCCCTCATACTATTGTACTGAACTTTAAATATATAGTAAAACTACAAAGAACATTGTTTGTCGTAATGAAATTACTCAATGTTAAGAAATTCAGTGTGTTAACTTGTACTGCAAAGTCGCGAAACAATTTTTTTATTTTGCACATTTGGTTGCTCGTTAATTAAATCCAATAATGCATTTAGCTGCAATTTGTGTCCAAGAGTGCTAGTTCTGGATCATGCATCAATAAATAATTCATTTAATTGTGCTTATTTAGCACGTTTCCTAGCCCTTTCTTCCCTGTCTTTAGTTGGAATCTTGGATAGAAAAGAAGACTGTGGCAATTTACAAGTGGGTATTGTAGTTTTTTTTTCAAACGTCTAAGTTTGTGTTCATTAGTAAATTTAAAAAATGAATCTTCGATGAAATGGAGGCTGCAAACTTTCATGTAGGGACTTGGATTTTAGATCATTCTCATATTACCTATTTATCCAAATTTTACGCCTATTACCTAATTCTCTACCAAACATTACTTTTTCTAATTACTCTGTCTAATGAAAAAAAATGAATATATAAATTCGGATCATTCTTTATCCACGAATTACACTGTGGAACACTGCAATAATAATGTAATTTTACATTATAACACAGAAATAAATGGATAAATACACGAAATTTGTAGCGTAGCACTTATAGAGATTATGACTTATGTTTGGATGTGTCTATCTGAGAGCTTCCAAAATCTGCCACAAGATGGTATATCGCTTAGGAAGAGTTGCCTATACTTTCGGACGGAAATGAATCCGATATAGATGCAAATGATCTTCAAGAAGAAGTACATGATGTTTCCCGAATGTTACCACATTCGATGTGTAACACGTTTGCTTAGCGGCACCCTTTTGTTTAAATTATTGGAGCCGTACGTCAAGATTAGTTATGGATCTTGCGTTCAGAACTTTCATGTTTGTAAAGTACCCTATTTTTTTAATAAATTTCTAAATTGCTTTTCGAAGTTAAAGTCTTTGTTAGATTTTTGGGATGGGTTTAGTTCTTGACATTTTGTGAAAATTATTGGGTGTTGTAAAAGTATTTTTAAAAATATAAAATTACAAAAGAAAAGTGCTAGAAAAGACGGATGTTCTCAGCAGGGAAGAGCAATTTGAGTAATTTGGTTGAGTAACTTTTGTCACACAGACGATGTGAAACGCCGTTAGGAATTCACTTCTCCCCTGTAACACTCGAAAAGTTTCTCAGTTACTTGACCAATTATATCGTGTTAATTTTTAAGTTAGCCAATAAGGGTATGAGGGTTGGACTTCCTTGGTGGAAGTGGGGTGCAAATCTAGAAAAGATGATTTTGAGATGATCTCATCTCGAGGAGTCTTGATCTGACTGTTGATTGTGACGTTGTTCTCTTTTCCATTCGGCTGTTTTTAACTATCTTAGTGTCTTATAAATTTTTGTTGTTCTTTTGACTAAAGTAATTGTTGAAGTCTGCGTTCTCCCAAGTTGATTAGAGTGTTAATCCAAATTTAATAATTTTTCTTTGTTTCTTCAGTAGTGAGTTAGTTCAATAATAAAGTGCTTCATTCGAGGCCGACCTGTGATGAAAAGTAAGTAGCCTAACAGATTATTTGATTCTTGGTAGTTGGTGTTGAATACTTAGCGCTGATAGCAATTCAATAAGCTTAAAGCTTATTCTGAGATCGCCCTTTTAAAAATTTAATTACTTTTATGGTACCGTCTTTTAAACTGTAGTCGTCACGATCATTAGTCGTTAGTTCTTGTATTGTTGTTTACCATTTATTATTGTGTAAATAAATAAGTTCATCTACCAGTTCTCAGTTTTATTTGTTAAGTTCTCCCAAGTATTTTCAGTCATTGCGGAAGAGTAAGTATTCTGTGTGAATATTGTTTATTTGGTAAATTAATCTTTTTCATACTCTGCTATCCGAGGACTTTTAAAACACGGATGGTGGTGGCAGTGATACCCTTGATCCAAATTAAGTTTTACATTAATTAAATTAGTGTTTCACTTGCAGGTCAAGTATTGAGACAAACCGTTTTAAACGGGTAACAGGAAAGAGTTATATTAAAAATTGTACCTCGCATCCTGTTATAGATGAAATCTTTGGATGTTTTAAATTTTTTGTGCGAAAATAATTTAAGTGATTTATATCCAAATATTGTTGTAGTACTGAGAATTTTAATAACACTTCCTGTCTCTGTAACTAGTGGAGAAAGAAGTTTTTCCAAATTAAAATTAATAATAAATTATTTATAAAGTTCTATCAGTCAAACAAAACTTATAAATTTGTCAGTTATTTCAATTGAGTCCACACTGGCTACAACTGAAGACACTGGTGCAAAAAGGGGGTAAGTTACATTTTTTGAAAAATAGAGATTTTGTATAAATCTGATAAAGCAGTGTCTGCGTCTATACTGCAAGAACGATATATGTATTGTGTCGCATACGAGAACTACAACGTTAGGAAACATCTTCCGTTTGCAGTTTAGGTGCAAGAACGGGATAAGTTTTTTCACATATCCCGTTCTTGCACTTTTTCGAATTTATTCGGAAATAATCGTACAATCAGACAAGCAGCATAACAGACCGGTAGTGACAATTATTCATTTTGTAGTGTCGTAGTTCTTTGAGTGCAAGTCTATATCAAATGTCAGAAAATGATTCAGATTACCAACCATATGTGGATTCAGGTCCTGAATTTGTCCCATCTGAGTATTCAGATGAATTAAGTGATAAAAATGAGGAAAACAGTACTACAGAAAAAAAAGGAAAGCGAGGAAAGAAGCGAATAAGACGACCTAGTTCATGGAAAAGAAACATTTTAAAAAAGAAGAGAGCCCAAGGTGAAGAATACGTAGGTTGGAAAGGAAAAGTTAGGCCTAAACGACAATAGATTGCTGATTGTAAATGTAGAAATAATGCCTTTTAAAAATAAGTGAGGAAGTAAAAAAAACATTTTTGAATCATTTAATAAATTGGCTGATTGCTATTAAAGAAGTTCTTTTTTACAGACAAAATTTTACTGCACAAATCTCCTTCATGCGCAGAAATATTAAAATCGCGAAATATAGTTGAAAAATAAGTTTATAATAAAAAACAACAGCATATTAGTACGAATACATCAAATTTGCAATAAAAATATCAAAAATAATTGATTTTTTTTCTTTTTTTGGAACTGAACAAAACTTTTAAAATGTAATTTATCCCCTTTTTGCACCAATAGAAAGAGTCAGTAATTTTGTTAAGAAACCTCATATCTGAGATGTAGGAGATAATACAGACGAAATGATTGGTCTAATTTTTAGTTCTTGTTTGTGGATTTTAGGAAATCCATAAAATTTGGCGCTTTGTGCGTTATAAGTTGTTAAAGATTTAGCTTGCGTTTCTGAGATATAGTTTTTTGATTTTAAATTGCTAATTAGTTTATTATACTTATTTTGTGTAGACAAAGTCGGATCTTTATTTATAGTCTTATAATATTTTTTATCATCCAGCGCATCTAGACATAATTGATTATAATGTTCTTTATTTAATGCACAAGTTACGTTACCTTTGTCCGAATTAATTATTACAAGTTCAGGGTGATCTTTTAGAAATTTCTTAGTGGTCTTATACAAGGTGTTTGGAATGTCTCCTGTAGGCAAGTCTTTTTTAAAAAAAATATCATATTGGTAGCTCTAGCTCTAAGACAATTGTGGTCGTTTTTACAACTATTGATTACTAGTTCTATGTCAGCAAGTAAGTTTTTTGCTTTTATATCCTGCTTTTCTAGTGCAAAACTAAATTTTTTACCCATAGCAAGAACTTTCTTAACATCTTTAGGAAAATTAACTGTTGATAGATTTTTAAACCAATTTTCTTTAACTTTAAAAGTATTATTAGTTTGAGTTTTTTTTTTATTTATCTAATTTCGAAATGTTACTGGTTTTTATTTTTTTTAAAAATACATTGTAACATTTTTGCTGTCTGCGCTTAAAATCATGAAAAATATTACCAGGTAGAAAGTTAATATTAGACAAAAATGGTTTTATCCTAACCTGTTCTTTTTCTATTGAAAATAAAATCTCGTTATTTATCTTAATTTCCAGTTTAATAATTTTATCAGTCAACCTGTTGTTGAAATGTAGTATCTTTCTCGTGGTTGGTGTGTGTTTCGAGGAAATTAAACTGTGGATTCCGTGCACTCTATTTGTGATATGGTTTGGTTTGATGTTATGTATCTTGCAGTTTAGTAGAAATATTCGCCTGTTTCTCAATTTAGCCAATTTGGCGCTTTGTGCGTTATAAGTTGTTAAAGATTTAGCTTGCGTTTCTGAGATCTAGTTATTTGATTTTAAATTGCTAATTAGTTTTTTACACTTATTTTGTGTAGACAAAGTCAGATCTTTATTTATAGTCTTATAATATTTAATTTAAAATCAAATAACTATATCTCAGAAACGCAAGCTAAATCTTTAACAACTTATAACAAAGCGCCAAATTTTATGGACTTCCTAAAATCCACAAACAAGAACTAAAAATTAGACCAATCATTTCGTCTGTATTATCTTCTACATCTCAGATATGCGGTTTCTTAACAAAATTACTGACTCTTTCTATTGAGGGTGAAACCCGTTACTTTATTAAAGATAGTTTTCATTTCACTGAACTCATACAAAATTTTCAGTTACCAAACAATTTTGTTCTTATAAGTTTAGATGTTGTTAGTCTCTTTACAAATATTCCAATTGATTTAGTTATCGAAATAATTAACTTAAAATAGGAAGATATAACATGTCATTGTGATATACCTAAAACAGAATTCATTGAGATCATTACCTTCATTTTCAACAATACTATTTTTATTTACAATGATCAGCATTATCAGCAAATATTCGGCTGTCCAATGGGTAGTAAAATCAGCCCTATCATTAGTAGGTTGGTTATGGATTGGGTTCTGGATCGGTGTCTGCCTCTACTACCTTTTGAAATGCCTTTTATCTACAAATACGTCGATGACCTAATCTGTGCGGTCCCGAGTGATAAAATTGATACTACGTTACATATTTTTAACAGTATAAATACGAATATACAGTTTACTGTTGAAACAAAAACTGATAACAGCGTGCCTTTCCTCGATACTAAGGTAATAAGGCAACCAGATCAAAAGATTATCCTTGACTGGTACCAAAAACTAACATCGTTTGGTAAATATATCAACTATCACTCTAACCACACCTACAAAACAAAAATCAACCTAATTCTAGGTCTAAAAAATAGAATTCTGAAGATCTGTCATCCTACGTTAGTTGGATCGGCATTATCTAGATTGGAGGAGATACTGGTTGAGAACTCTTTCCCTAAACAACTACTAAAACGTTTATTATATAATACTAGTAACGCCGACCGCCATCTTGGTCACGTAGCTAATGATAACAATGAAAGAAAAATATTTATTGCCCTTCCTAATGTACCATCCCTTACACCGAATCTAATTGGTTTATTTAAAGACGAAAAACATCTAATTTTTGCTCAAAAAAACTTGAAAGCTATAAATAACCTTTATTCAAATGTTAAAGATAAGACACCATTGTTAAATCAGTCAAATGTTATCTATAAAATACCATGCAGTTGTGGGAAAATTTATATAGGTCAAACCTCTCAAAAACTTAAATCTAGAATATCTCAGCACAGACAGGGAGAGAAAAAAACCAACAGAAAGAACCAGTGCGCGCTAGCACATCACGTTCAAGAAACTAATCATTTTGTACAATATGATCAAACATCTATTTCTGAACACGAAAATAATTACAAAAAACGTATCTTCTTAGAAATGTGTCATATTAACATAAATTATAATAATACTATCAATTATAAAACCGACACACAAAATTTAAGTGCGATCTATACGTACCTTCTTCGTTCGTTTTAACAATTCATATTTTGGCGCCATTTTTGGTCATTTTCTCTTCTTCACCTGTTGCCAGGAAACAAATGTAACTAAATTTTAACCAAGAATATTTGTCTCCATTTGCACATGGAACATGAACAACTGTGTATTTAATTATCTTGTTTAAAAAATAATAATATGTGTATTTTTATAAAATTTACGTGCATTTAGTTGAAGTATGAGATGTTTCTCGATGTTAGTAAATTTTCATTCAAGTTAAAACTATTTGTAAGTACTTTTCTAAATTGTGAATATAATAACCTCTTCTGTTGAATAACAAATTTTGTACGTTGTAGTTTCCCTGATGAAGTGGTAAAATAACCACGAAATATTGGAATTTAAATAAAATTAACATCAATGAGAGTTTTGTCTTTTGTATAAAACCTCCGCCCTACAACCACCGAGAAATCCATTACATTACATTTTATCATAATATAATGCATTTTTATAATATCAATGTTTTGATTATTGTAATCAATTCATTGTTACAACCAACCAACCAAGTACAATGACAAAAATTTATTAAATTTGATTTTTATAGCTATTTTTCAATAAGTTATGTATAAATTTATATCATCCCATTTAAAATATATATATATATATATATATATATATATATATATATATATATATATATATATATATATATATATATATAACTTTGTGTTGTAGCTTGAGAACTACTGGTTTAAAGATTTATTTTATTCTGTATTCGGATGTCTTCCTTGATATTCTATAAAATTGTCTTATAGTATTTTACTGTATCTTAAATAATATAAAAATTATGTTCATTTTAAAATTAAACATACAAAATTTGTACATATGTATTATCATATATAATACCAGACGTGTGTTCAGGTATTATCGAATATATTGTGTTGCCACGAAACTATTATTTTAGAGTCGTGATTTTCTGTAATAATACGTTGAGTGTATCCACACAATATATGTGTGTGTTTACCAATGGTTACTGTGGATTTATAACCTGATTGGCTTTTGTTTTTTGCAAAAATTTGTCAGAAATAAGCCGTATTTGGTATCAAATGAAATGTTTTCCCAAGATCTGATATGCAGAAATGAGAAAAATATGATTACTTGATTGTCTTTTATCTTTTGCAAAAAGTAGTCAGAAATATGTCGTGTTTGGTATCAAATAAAATGTTTTCTTGAGAGCTGATAGGCAGAAATAAGAAAAATATGACTACTTGATTGTCTTTTGTTTTTTGCCAAACGTATTCAGAAATATGTCGTGTTTGTTATCAAATGATTTGTTTTTTAAAGAGCTGCCATGCACAAATATTATATTTGGGTGAGCAAGTTGCGTGGGCAGATTGAGTGGGCAAGAGAGGAGTTAAACCTTTGAGAAGACTGTTACCGTTTGCACTTTGGGTTTAAAGTATGCGCAGACAGACTGGATGTACGTAAAGACTATTATTAAACGCTATCGGCGGAGCCCTAGGGGAAGCTCGGCGCAGTCGAGTTTACGCTAGTGATATAATACTAATTTCAATGGAAGTAGTAATTATCAGTATGACTCAAAAGCATAAGAATTTAAACTATAACACCTACTTTTACAATAAAAACAATACATACACATATTCATTTTATATCATTTATGTTTTATTGATATATATATATATATATATATATATATATATATATATATATAATATAATATATAATAATATAATGCATTTTTATTATTGTAAGCAATTCATTGTTATAACCAAGTACAATGACAAAAATTGATTAAATTTGATTTTTATAGCTATTTTTCAATAAGTTATGTATAAATTTATATCATCCTATTTAAAAAATATATATGACTTTGTGTTGTAGCTTGAGAACCACTGGTTTAAAAATATATTTTATTCTGTATTCGGATGTCTCCCTTGATATTCTATAAAATTGTCTTATAGTATTTTACGTATCTTAAATAATATAAAAATTATGTTCATTTTAAAATTAAACATACAAAATTTGTACATATGTGTTATCATATATAATACCAGACGTGTGTTCAGGTATTATCGAATATATTGTGTTGCCACGAAACTATTATTTTAGAGTCGTGATTTTCTATAATAATACGTTGAGTGTATCCACACAATATATGTGTGTGTTTACCGATGGTTACTGTGGCGATGGCGATATTATATTTGGGACCCAGCGAATATACGAAACGGTTATACCACCTCGTCAAGGGTATATTCGCGTATCAATACATGGTATCTAAGTAAAATTCTCAAATGCCAATGGCTAAATTAATTATGAATTGTATAATCGATAGTAATACCACGAGCAAATAGCATTTGAACGTCATTATTTGTTATACTTTGTTTTTTAAAGAATTCATCGTGGAGAGGAGGATGGATTTGCATTCTAATCAAATATTTTACATTTTTATTTTTTTGCACATGGAAATCATACAAATGAACATTTATTGTTATAAAAATGTGTTTACTTATACTCTACGCGTTTCATACAACATTAATATTATTTTTTATTTAATTTTGACGTTTTAAATTGTCATTATTATTAACTACATAGCAGCAATCTGTAAATTGATTCCAAATAGAATTTTTGCTTTACCTGGTGTTATAGGAACCACATTTTCTATTTCACGTAATATTCTATTTTTAGAAATATGTCCAAATCCACAATTCATTTCTTCTTCAAATAATAAACTGAGAATTAAAAATAAATTTATTTATTTGACATATCAAAAATATTGAGAACAATGCGTTACTAAGCAAAAGGTAAATAAAAAATATATCTAATTTATCCACTTACATCTTGCCTTCCTTCCTATTTTATCGATAGCAAACTGCGATTTTGACGTTTTTAAATCTTTTTTCTATTTTGGTTCTTTAATATGTACTTTATGAAACCCATTTGGATGTCATAAAGTGAGCATCATAAAGTACATATTAAACAACCAAAATTGAAATTCCTGGACATGAAATAACGTACATTTTTTGAAAAAACGACTAAAATAGAAAAAATAGTATAAAATACACGTTTCATAAGACATTTCAGCGCACTTGTCCCCTTACAAAACTCGCGGCGAGCCGCTCGTTTCTAAGAATGACGCGTGCGCTAAAATCATGTCTTATGAAACTTGTATCTTAATGTACTATTTTGTATACAAGTAGAATTATCAATACTAATTTCTAATATAATAGCCTATGCTACGCACGATTAACAAAAAATCAAAACTTTAATGTAGCACATCTTAACAAACTTTGGCTTACAAAAAATCATTATTTTAATGTAAAAAATGTTCAGGAATACCCCCATTTACACTAAGGCAATATCCTCGGCAATATCCTAGTCAGTCGTAGAAAGAATTACCACCATTTGTGATGTGTTCTGGAGGTATACCATTTTTAATGTTGCATTTTAAAATGGACAAATATTACATTGCTGTCATTCTTTGACAGTAGTGTGTAACCATAGAAGTGATGAACCATATGTTGCATTTTAAGTTATTTATTAT
>OY720449.1:61132964-61222964 GCA_963082715.1 Harpalus rubripes | reverse complement strand
TATGTACTCCGAGACGTGTTATTAATATTATGTTTATATTTATCCTGTAATTGGGACATTTTGTCCTGTTTGCTCAAATTAAACGCGTAGCATTTGTTCATTTCATTATATGTTTTCATCAATTCTGACCAACCACTTTGTATACGTAAGCATTTAACATGGTGAAACAGTTTACCGTAGCCCGTTGCCACCCAAATTATTATAGAAAAAAACTCTTCAAATAAAAGTTGTAGAGCATAAAATTCTACTTTCAAATTAATAAACAGACTCTATTTCGTATGTTTAGTAACTTTAGAAATTAAATATGAAAATTTTTAAAATTTTAGTTTAATAGCACTAGCCCTGGAATTAAATCAAAAAAACAAACAAGTGATTGATGTTTTAACTGTCAAATATTGAGACTTTCTCAATCACATAAAAAATTACATTTGTTATGCTTTTTGTTTTAATTCCATGGCTATCACTATTCTTGACGTGATTTTCGATATTTACATTCCCAATTTCTACCGTTCCAAAGCTTGCACAATTAATTTTGTTTCTTGATTCAAATTCAGAATTTCATGATCTACAACCATTATTTGAAGTATTTTTTTCTAAAATAATTTGGAAAGCAACGTGCAAGGAAAAACTATTTCCCTTGTTCAATTCCTATGTAACGGATTTGGAGCGCCACACGGTATGTAGGTATGTCGAAAAATTGTATTTAATGCATTTTTTGACTATACTTCTGAAATATTACTGTCAATTTTTTATAAGAAAACAGTAGCCGACCGAGCTGTCGTATTTTTAACATTTCTCCATGACAGCCCTTTACAAAACATTTCTTATTTTTAGTATAAATTTGTCAGTAAATATATCCTGTTCGGTATTAAGTAAAAAGTTTTTGCATGGATAAACTCTAGAACTTTCAAAATTTAGGCATCAACTCGATCGGCTCTTGTTTTTCGCATAAAGTTATCAGAACCATGTCGTAATTGAGATCAAGTGAATTTTTTTCTGCAGAGCTATAATATAGAAGTGTTAACAATTAGACATCTCAGTCGGCTTTTGTTTTGTGCCTAAAGATGTTAGAAATATGTCGTGTTTGGTATCAAATGAGAGGGCTAATTAAGGACTGTTAGATACATGTGTGTGTGGTAGAAAATAAGAATGAAATGAGTAAGTACAAGAAAGATTTAAGACATTATTGATATATAATTATATTTTTTATTTTTCCGAAAATGGAAGTAGAGGCGGAGACGTTGAGGGACACGGCTTCTGACGTAGTGGAAAGTGAGTACCAAAATAATTATTCAAGACATTATTTATACACATAGGTATATAATTATTTTTATTTTTCCAGAATCGCAAACTGTGTCTCCCGCAACCGCCACCGACCAGCTGAAGGAAGCTGTCAAGGGGTGAGTGGTAGCAATAGGGAACGACGGCGTTGAAGGGGAAAGGGCGGAGATAAAGGTCGTGGGGGGAGAGGACGTTGGCGAAGGGGGCGAGGGCATAAATTAAGAAATATGACATATAATTTAAAACAAATACTATTGTAAAACATTGTTTCTAGGGACAATGGTGGGCCCTCGCCCAGATGTGCAATGGTTATAAATAAAAGTTGAAGATTGAATTATATTTGTTTTGTTTTTATATGTATATATTGTTAATATTTTGACACTGTGATTGTTTTTCGTTTCCGTGTGAATTTTGGGTAGAACCAGTCCCGTGTATTATGTCATAGTAAAATATTCCTTGTATTATTAGCACTTTACAGAGATTCTATTAGCATTTAACATAATTCAAACCGGTTGTCTTCCATGTCGTACAGAAAGTTTGTCTCTAAAAATTCTATATTTCCAACATTTCCAATAAAATCTATTACATACAATGTAAATTAGACTACTTTACACTGACATCTATGTCAATTAAAAATATCATAATATAGAAGCTGTTTCCATAGTTATTTCAGAGCTGGCTGATTTCTGAAATTTCATTATAATTATTTTTTTTATCTAGTGTGTCCCATTTAAAGCAGCCACTATTGGAATATCTAGATAATATTTTGTAGCTATAGGGGGCATAATAGATGTGCTTTTGTTTTTCTAAAAATTCTCGTACGGTACTAGATAATGACGAATAACTAAATTTTGTTTACTTTTTCAAATAACTTCTAAACTATAAGTAATCGAGAAAAGGTACAAATAAAAAACTTTGACATATTTATTGTCTATCCAGTGGCGTACGAAAGTAATTTTTTGTCGGTAAATCTTCGAGATATATATAAATTATGTAGATAAACCGCCCTAAATGACTAAAACTATGAAAACATACATGTTTTTCTGAAACATTAGATATTTACTTAAGTCGCAGATTCTAGAATGAAAAACAAGCCTTTTTGTCTTATATCACGTAAAAGAGATAATCCATGTACAATTTTAGTATAAATAGAACATGTTACGATATCTAATTCAATTCTTGTTAAGACTTGTCTTGCTTCAGCTCTCATTGTAACGTTCGTGCTACGTAAGCACACAAATTAAATAAAAGTTTTGAAAAACAAAAGTTTGAATCAATCAAACTTAATTGGCGCAGTCGCAACGGATTATTTGTGAAGGCTTTTGAATCAAAATACTTCCCTCAAGAAGTATCAATTCGTTAAAATTCGGAGTCGTCAGTTTTAACTGTTAATCACAAGTACCACGAAGAAGACAGCGAGTCGACGAGTCAATCCAGATCCATAAGAACCTGCGAAACCTGCTCGACATCGTTTCCTTAACAACGAATTCTTCATCGAGATCTCTAAGGGTACATTAGAATCCGAGAAGTAATTTCAACCCGTCCTCCATCGAACGAACATCGATCAGTGACCCACAACCCAGTTCGCCAACCAGCCGAGCGGAGAGCGACAACAAATGCTTAACGAAATAGTACTTATATTGTGAGTACATTTTATTCTTAATTAATGCTGGAAGAATTACTAAATAATTTTAATAATTTAAAAACAACCATGAATCCACAAGTAGCTGGAAATATCTTACAAAATCTCAACAATGATATACTTAAGTTATTAGACTTAGTACCACGTTTTGACGGCGACGTCAAGTCACTGTCGAATTTCATAAACACAGTAGATGATATTGTGAACCTCATAAACCAGACGACACCGTCTGATATAACTAAAAAACTTGTAGTATTAACTTTAAGAAATAAAATCAAAGGTAATGCAGCGCAATGCCTCAGTATCTTCACAATCAGCACATGGAAAGACTTAAAAGAACATCTATTACAAAATTACTCTGACACGAGATCAGAATATACTCTGATGTATGAAATAACAAATTACAAACAAACAAAAGAAAATATCCTAGAATATTTTACCAAATTTAATGAATTATTTTTAATATACAAAAGCAAAATAGAAGTGAAATACCAAGGCAATGTCAGCAAAACGATACTTGACAATGCAATCAAATACTACACACAATGTTTCATAAATAACTGCAAAGATCCATTCAGATCGCAGTTAGCGGCTAGAAACCCACAATCATTGACAGAAATTTTAAATTTAATCACAAATGACCTACAATACATTCATAACCAAAATAATTTACCAACACAGAAAACACTTCCACCAAAAAATCAAATACAGTTTAAACAAGACCACAACCTCAAATACAAAGACTTCAACCACAAATTCAATCACAACATAGACAATTCGCACCATTGTCAAATTTTAGAAGTGCAATGCAAAGAAATCTACCTACACCTATGAGTACACAAACCTCCCAATCCTTTCAACCACCAAAAAAGAAAAATTCCTCGTACAGAACAACTATTCAACCAAAGTTCTGACGAAATTTTAACAAATGATGAAGAAAACGAAGAAACTTTCGACATTATAAACAATGAAAATGACGAAAATATTTTTTTAGATCTAGGCAACGATACACCAGAATCGAATCCTTAACTAACAACATGAGTAAATTACCATTCATCAAAATTTCTGATTTTAAAATATTACTAGACACTGGCTCTACTCGAAACTATATAAACCCAAATTTAATTAAACCAGGCTTCACTAAATTCCCAGAAATGTTCACGGTACATACTTGTAACGGTAAATCATCAGGTAAAGAATACACATTTTTCAAATTCAAAAATAATAATATAAAAAGCTATATTTTCCAATTTCATAAAGACTTTGACATACTACTAGGATTACCGAGAATAAAATTACTTCGAACGAAATTTAATTTTATAAAAGAAGAGGTTACATTCTTAAATAAATACAAATTTAAACTTGAATATTTAGCTTTGGACAAAAAAGAAAACTTTAACACGGAAATTAATGTACAAAATATTAGACATGATCATCTAAACATCGAAGAAAAACACAGTTTATTTAAAACTCTCAATAAATATAAATCTTTAATTTTGAAAGAAAATGAAAAATTAACTTTTACTAATAAAATAAAACATCAAATTAAAACTACTGATAGCATTCCGACTCACACAAAACAATACAAATATCCAACAATTTATAAGGAAGAAGTAGAGAGACAAATTGACAAAATGTTAAGCGATGACATAATTCAACATTCGTATTCTCCTTGGTCTGCTCCAATTTGGGTAGT
The DNA here is from genome assembly GCA_963082715.1 of Harpalus rubripes. Classification (NCBI taxonomy): domain Eukaryota; kingdom Metazoa; phylum Arthropoda; class Insecta; order Coleoptera; family Carabidae; genus Harpalus; species Harpalus rubripes. The sequence continues at coordinate 61,218,345 of OY720449.1, read as the reverse complement.
CCCAAAAAAATGGATGCTTCAGGAAAACCAAAATACAGAGTTGTAATAGATTATAGAAAGTTAAATGAAAAAACAATCGATGATAAATTTCCTATCCCTGATATTACGCAAATATTAGAAAAATTAGGCAAATCAAATTATTTCACAACAATAGATTTAACTTCTGGCTATCATCAAATAGAGGTAGATTCGAAAGATATTCCGAAAACCGCATTTTCAACTGATTCAGGTCACTGTGAATTTAAAAGAATGCCATTTGGACTCAAGAATGCACCCTCCACGTTTCAAAGATTAATGAATTTTGTCTTAAAATATTTAGTCAACAAAATTTGTTTTGTATATCTAGATGACATTATTATCCTAGGAACATCATTAGAGGAGCATTTACATAACAGAATTAGTCTTTCAAAAATTAAAAGAAGCAAACCTGAAAATACAATTAGACAAGAGTGAATTTCTTAGAAAAGAAGTCGCCTATTTAGGTCATGTAAATTCAACGACAGGAATAAAACCAAATCCAGACAAAATTAAAGCCATAAAAAACTTTCCTATACCAAAAACGACGAAAGAAATTAAATATTTTCTCGGTCTATTAGGATATTATAGAAGATTTATAGATAATTTTGCAAAAATTACCAAACCTATGACAAATTGCTTAACAAAGGGACAAAAAATAGATATTAACGAACCAGAATATAAAAAATGCTTTGAAAAATGTAAAACGCTTCTTTCTAATAATCCAATCCTACAGACCCTGATTTTTCAAAAATATTTATTCTCACGACAGACGCGAGCAACTATGCTACCGGGGCAGTTCTATCTCAAAGAAACAAAAATAATAAAGATCTTCCTATTGCATACATATCCCGTACATTAAACGATCACGAAATTAATTACTCAACAGTTGAAAAAGAACTTTTAGCCATTATTTGGGCAACAAAACAATTTAGACCCTATTTATTCGGTCGCAAATTTAAAATCGTCACCGATCACCGACCATTAGTCTGGCTCAACTCCTTAAAGGAACCTAATCAAAAACTCATTCGATGGAAATTAAAATTGGAAGAATTTCACTTCGCAATAGAATACAAAAAAGGAACTCAAAATGTAGTCGCAGATGCATTATCACGAATAAAATCAGATTTTAAAAATGAGGTTCAAAATTCAAACATTTTTGAATCAAATAAACCTTTAGTTCACTGCATCTCCAGAGACATAAGAAAGAGCAAGGGCTTTGCAACCCAAGTAAAAGAAAAGTAGCCCTGTAAAAATTATTACAATTTAAATAACAGAATTATCATTCAAAAAGAACCAAGATTAATCTTTCATTTGATTACCAAAGAAAACTATTTTGATAAATCGTCATATAATAAAATAGAAATATGTTTAGCTGAATTATTAAATTATTGTATCCAAAATGAAATTCTAAAGCTAGACATGCCCAAAAGACAAGAAGAATTGGAATAAAGTAGAAAACTTAATAAGAAAAATATTCAAAGACTCAAATATAAAAATTAATATTTTTACAAAACCTAAACAAAACGAACTAAATCTAAATTCAGATACGGACTCTATAATAGTAAAAACAGGTAGTGAAAAAGGAGAAACTACCGAAACCGCGCACTGTGACGAAGAAAGTCCAGTAAACGGTCTAAGATATTTAGATGCACCTATAAACACTTGTAAAAACCAAATTGTTGTAAAAGAAACAAAAGGGAAGAACGATGTAAAAATTAATAAACTATTTGGCACAAAAGTTTTACGCCTATACTTATATTTAAATAAAGTAAATAGTAACCGAACAATTACAAAATTTATAAAAGAATATTTACAACCAGGAGTGACATATTACTGTCTAATACCCGAAATTTTCGTACAAAACTTTAACAGTGTCCTACAAACCTACTTTGACGCTAGTAGTTACAAACTAGTCTCCTGCAATACGATGACCACTGACATCGAAAACAAAAAATAACAACAGATAACGATACGAAATTATCACGAAGGAAAAACAAATCATAGAGGAATAATTGAAACGTTAAGAAATCTACGACAAAAATTCTATTGGCCTAATATGCAAAAAGATATACAAAATTTTATAAACAAATGCGATGTATGCCTCGTCACTAAATATGAAAGAAAACCTATTCAAATCCTAAATATATTAACACCCACAGCAAATAAACCCTTTGAAAAATTACATATCGATATTTTATCACTTGAACAAAACAAAATATTAACTATAGTCGACTCATTTTCCAAATTTGCAATGGCATATCCAATAAAAGATAAAAATTCAATAACAATCTTAAACAAGCTTGTAAAATATTTCACTCATTTTGTAACTCCAAAGGAAATAGTTTCCGACAACGGATTAGAATTTAATAATAGAACAATTAAAAATTATCTGTTGATAATCCAAAGAGTAACGGCATCGTTGAAAGATTCCATTCCTCATTAATAGAGCATATGAGAATTTTAAATCAAAATCCTATAATAAAAAGCCTCTCATTAAAAGAAAAAATTAATTATGCGTTAATAGCTTACAACAGTATTCATTCAGTAACAAAAAGAACACCAAAAGAAATAATTTTTGGACAAAATCCTGAGTTGACTATAAAACCACATGAAATACAAATAGATGAATATTTACAGAAACATGCAAAAATTTTAAAAGAAATAAATAAACAAGTAAAAACAAATATTGACAACAATAAACTAAAGTACTCTAAAGAATTAAGAGAAGAATATGAAATCCCCGAACAAGCATTAGTAAAAATAAATAAAAGAAATGCAGGAAAAATTGAAAAACCAAAATTTAGAATTGTAGAAGTGAAAAATGTTAATCATGAAAGAGGACAAATTGTCGACGAAAATAATAGAACCCATAAGATTTCAAATCTTAAAACACCTCGTATTGTTACAGATTGATTCCACTCGGAATCGCCCAAATTTTCGCAGATGATACGAATACAGGTATAAACATACTTGAATTATGGACGGCATATATACAGGTAAATTCCCAAATAATTTCATTCAAAATTCCTTTATCTCATATTTTAGAGCAATATGACTTATTATAATCAAATGTAAATTTATTAAATAACAAACTATAATTATATAAATTTGAAGACCATGTCAAAAGTCAAGAAACTATTCTAAAAAATATCATGCTACATGTAAAAGATAAAATATCATTAATAAATCCAAAGACATAAAAGAGGATTAATCAATGGACTCGGATCCATAATAAAAAGCATCACAGGTAATTTAGACTATGAAGATAAAAAATGATATGATCAAATAATTGAAAATAATAATGTAAACGAAAACAAATTAACTGGAAAAATAAACTCAATGGTCACTATAAACAATAATATGACAACACAATTTAATAATAAAATTAAAGAAATAAATGAAAATAATATTATCCTAAATAAAAAACTAAATAGTCTTGATTTTGAGGTTAAGTTGGATCCTTAAAAGTTTGAAGAAACGGGAATTGGAACAGCCTTAGGAATCCAAAGTATGAATTTAAAGTTGACGATTATTTAAACAAATATTTTTTATTTTTATTTGTCATGAATCGAACGTTTCGGAGATTAAATTTTCTCCATCATCAGCTATAAATTTTTTTTCTAAATTACAATTTAAACAATATACTATAAAAATAAACCACTCACCAATATGGTAATAATATTCTTGTCGTTTTTACATTATGGATACATAGTTTAAAACTTTAACATGTATATAAACAATCATTTTCTAACGGTAAGTCAGATGACCTCTACTGAAAATACGTCTCCTCCACATGGGAGTCAACGAAATATAACACCAAAAAACATTCTTGCAAGTGTGAACAACAACCTGAGCCAATAGTGCCAACAACGTGCACTGGATTAAAAATTACTATGTTATTTTTGAAATTTAATTTTTTCTATAATTATGAATAAAATGATTTAGATATTTTAAATTGTTTTTGTAGTCAGTTTGGTAATTTAAATTATTTTGTGGATTTGAATGAATGTAAAATGTTTCTTTAATTAATCTATTATACCAATTATCAGAATCTAATATTTTAGTATCAGTATATTTAAATTTATGTCCAGTTTCACATGAATGTTTAGTTATATATAAACACGAATACCATGCAAATAAATTAAACCATAATCATAGTGCTCTAACTAAACATTCATGTGAAACTGGACATAAATTTAAATATCTATAATACAAAACGATTAGATTCACTATAGTTATATAGTTTCTTTAATCACGACGATCGCTCAACTTTAGACAAGGCTACAGCTTAAACGGTGCGACCGATTTTCGTGAAATTTGTACCAAGTTGTAGGAAATGATTGGCTTCAGGGCCCTTCTAATGGACGAATTTCTATAGGATGTATAGTTTTCGAGTAAAAAATTATTAAACGTAAAATTAAACAATGGATCGTAGAATACAAGTAAAAATTTAGAAGATAAAAATGCTGTCATGTGTAAAATTTGGCATGATGTCAATGTCAATAATGACAAATTATAAATGTCGTATGGGTTGTCGACCATTTCAACGCTAAATATAAATAAATATATTGTGTAAATTTGAAGAAAAGAATATGAATTAAACGAGGTAGGTATACATAATGAATTTAAGCAATATTTATTGTTAATTTAGATTTTATTTTGTAAATAGATTTTACGAAATGTCACAAGTTACTAAAAACTACGAAAACGTTGATAAAGACTAGAAGAGTTTCACAATCGAACTAATAATACATGTATAAAATTAAAAAGATAAATATGGTCTTCTGTCACATTTGAAATGGTAATGACAAATTTAAACTACAGAAAATAGTCAGTTTAAAATTGGAGAAAAGATTGTAGCAATTAAACGACGTAAGGTACGCTATGAATGTAAGATATGTTTATTCTTATTTTATAATTTATTTTGTAAATAGATTGTTGTAAATGTTCGAGGTTATTAAACGACGAAATGGGCGAGCAATGTAGGAAAAGCATCAACGACAAGAAAGACTGTGGAGGACAAAGTGTACAGTGTACAGAGAGAATGTCAAGGATTGTTTTCTGTGCCGGTCAGTGTATTAATTTAAGATATGTTTATTTATATTTTATTTTGTAAATAGATTTTACAAAACTGACAAAAAGAAACTGGTAGTAGTATTTGGGCTGGCGGTCCAGCGTACTTTATTTGCACAGCTTTACCCGTACGTTCTAAACCTAAACCGTACACAAATAACGGAGTGTGTGGGGCTCATGTCATATGGTATGTCAATGTCAACGATTACATATTATCGGTTTTCATCCTTTTAAATGTAAAAAAATGCTTAAATAATATGTAAAATTGAATAAAAGATTATGCATTAAACGAGGTAGGTATATAAAATGATTTAGAGCCATGTCTTATATTAATGTATTATATATTTTATTTTGTATATAGAATTTTGGAAAATGAATAAGGTAACACGACGAAAAGGATAACAAGGGCAGGAATCGGTCGAAGAGTACACATACAAAATTAAAAATATACATTGTCATTTGTCATATTTGATATGTTAATGACAAAAAATTATGAATGTCGTACCGGTTGTTCTTTTCAATAATAAAAATATTTAACTATGTAAAATTGAAGAAAAGAATGTGGGTAGGTATATATAAAAAGCACTGTAAACGTGGAAGAAGAATTGCAAAAATATGGGTATACCCTTGGAAGTTCAAACAATTTACACTTTATGCTTTGCAGATGATGAAATACTTATTGCACAAGACTACAACGATAGTGAATACATGATACGAAAATTTATAGAAGATAACCGTAGCTGAGGTCTAGAAATAAACATACATACAGCGAATGCGTAATGAGAGGCTTCCTAAACAAATACTACAGTGGACACCTACCGGCAAAAATAAAAGAGACCTAGAAGAGGTTGGGTAGCAGGAGTCCAAGAAGGAATAAGAGAGAGAGGGAATTAAATGAAGATATATGGCAAGATAGAGAGCAGTGGAGAAATGGCATCGGAAGACATCGTAGAACGAAGTATATGTAATGATTTTAAGTCATGTATATTGATAATTTATATATTTTATTTTGTAAATAGATTTAACAAAATGTCAGGCTGAGAAAGACATACGCGTTAGTTAGTTGTTCTTCATCTAATCCAGCCAGAGATATGTTATTCATTGGATAAACCAAAAATCCTACAGGAAAATCATGCCTTAATGTTTGGAACAAGACAATTCAATAATTTTAGATGGTATGTTTTAATCTGTTCTTTTCTGCAATTCATTTTCTTACATTACGTTTAAAATTATTTCAGATTAAACATAATTCAATAAATAAATAATTATATCATCACGGCATATTACACATTGCTGGGTGTGCCAGTCTGCTTTGTACGCAGATATCGGTAATGATGATGACATATTTGTACCGTGCGTGCGTTTACCAGGCGTCACCTCATGGGCACTCATTGCTAGCGTGGAGAGTGCACCATAATTCAATATCTATCTTAAAACGGTTGTTTTGTGCATAAAGATGTTAGAAATATGTCGTGTTTGGTATCAAATGAGAGGTCTAATTAAGGACTGTTAGATACATGTGTCAAAATTTCTGACACGTTCATTGGCTTTTGTTTTGTGCATAAAGTTAAATCGTTTGAGAGAATTTGGGTATCTGACAAGACTGCTGGCGTTAGCATTTTGGTTTTAAATTGTGCGTAGACATATTGGATGTACGTATAGTCTATCATAAAACACTATCGACGGAGCCCTAGGGTAAACTCGGCGAAGCCGAGGTTAGGCTAGTGTAGATACAATGATTACAACAATTAACATCAATAACACTGAACTGAACTGAGATTTCGGTGTATATTAAAAATGGGAAATTATTCTAAAATTTATATCAAATATTTAATAATAACATAAATAACAAAAGTTGGAATAAAAGAATAGCAGCAAAATAGAGAAGTTTTATTTATATTAAATGCTCAAATATGTCTCCATTCTGCGCCAAACAATAACCTAATTTATCATAAAAAGAACGCGTTACATTTGATAGTTGGTAGCACGATATTTTAGTACATTCCAAAGATATCCTGTCTTTTAGTGATTCTAAATCTAGATATTTGTAGTTACTGTAAATTTTTGATTTTAGATGTCCCCATAGACAAATCATTTGGAGCTAGATCCAGAGACCGTGCGGGCCAGTGAACTGGTCCGTTTCTACCAATCCATGTATCGAGAAATACATCATTAAGATATTGTCTTACAATCATTTTATTATTCGCTGGACAGCCGTCTTATTGCAACCATAATTCACGATCATTAGTCAGTTCTTCAGTTGCCGATCCAATATAATTTATTAGTAGATCATAATACGACTGACCAGTTAAAGTGCCGTTGATGAAATATGGCCCAATAATATTGTTTTTTAAAATTCCAATCCAAACATTGACTTTTTGGAGATATTGTCTACGAGTTGTAATGTACAAATGTTCATTATATTTACGCCAATATCCAAATTTTGAATATTTGGCGCATTATTGAGTGTAAATGTGCTTTCGTCAGAAAAACAAATATTTTCAATAAAATGTAAATCTGCATTTGATTTCTCCAGCATTAATTCACGAAATGTTGCTATAAGAAACATCTTCTTCATTCAATTCTTGGTGTTTGCTATACTTAAAAGATTTATATTTTTCTTGTTTTAAATAATTTCATACAGTACTAAATAGAATTGAAGTGTCTTTTTCTATTTGCCGCAAACTTAAATTTTTATTATTTTCAATTTCTGCAATTGCATTAATTTTGTTTACTTGTCTTTCTTCATCTTCATCTGCAATTGGCTTTAGACACTTGCAAGGTTTTAAAATACTTTCTGTTTTATTAAATCTATTAATTGTACGAAATATTATCGATTTGCTCAGAATTGAACGATCAGGATAAGAGCCACCAAAAAATTCACGAATTTTTTCATAACTAATTCCATTGCAATGAAATTTGATTATCAAAATTTTTTCATCGGTACTGAACAAATCTATTTTAAAATGCACAAACGCACAGTTAAGCAATTTATGCACTTCAACAGTGTAGACACAATGATTACAACAATTAACATCAATAACACTGAACTGAACTGTCAGAATGAGATTTTGTTTTGTTTGTTTTTTTATTTCCATGGCTATCTGATTTTTGATGAAAATATATTTTATTTTCCAAAAATCTAGCGCTACAGATATTCTATTACATTGAATGAAGACTTTTTAAAAGTAAAAATTAATTTTAAACAATTTTTCATTTTTGTACATTGGCTCTAAAATGTACAGGAGAGCCAATTTCCGCACATTTGTAAAATCCCATGTTAAAATCCTATGTTCCACGTTTCGTTGCACACGCTGTATATATTCAAAGGGACGTTTAGTAATAATTATTATAATCACTTATTTGTAAGATTAGTCGTTTTCATTATTGTAATCAACTTTAAAAACAAGACTTTTATATTAAGCACTTAAATACGTTAGCAGCAATATTGTCATTAAACATTGGTAAAACTGTCAGCGAAACTCAAAATATAGGGCTTCTATTTAACGTGACCGGCATGATTAGGGCCTAGTAACTAGGATGCTCCTAAAATAAAAGTCCTAGTCCGCTTCTTGTACATGTGTATAATTACCATTTAATTTAATAATTATACTGGTATTTGATCGGCTATTTGTCAATTCATCTTCAATTTTCGTGTCAGACCCTACGGCTTGTAACCCTTCTGTGCTGCAATCAATTTCTCCCATTAATATTAACTCGTAATCTTTAAATACAATTTTTTTTAATTAATAGTTCTTTTTTATTTCAGCTTTTTACTACTTTATAGATTTTTTAACGGTTTCATATTTTGATTTTAAATTATTATATCCCGTGGTAATCCATTTGTTCCCGAATTAAATTCTTTTGCAATTTCTACCCATAATTCCTCTTTATTGTTCCATGATATTGCATCGGTTCGTTTATTTTCAATCGTATTTTTATATTGTGTTATAATTGTAATAAAATGCCTAATCTCATCGTTTGTGAAATTGGTTGATCGTTGTCGCTTCTTTATATTTTCATTCATTTTTTGTTAAGTTTAAAAATATTAGTAACAAAGTATATAACATAAATAATTAGTTATATTACCTTTATATATATATATATATATATATATATATATATATATATATATATATATATATATATATATATATATACACCAACAGAAGAAGCACAAAACCAAGTGGGTCTCCGACGTTCCGAAAGAGTTCGTAAAAAAACATATTTTTTAAAGGAATATGTCCAATGTCCGGGGTAACAATTAATAAAACAGAATGATTGTTAATATAATAATTTGACAGTTTTGTATTTAAAGTAATAAACGTAGTTCAATCATATTGATAGTGTTCTTCCTCAAATGTAACAGTTTTAGGCCCGGAATTTTTACTTCCGAATAAAGTTTCGAATAAGTATTCGACAAATAGATTTATATAGCGTTTAATGGAAAACTTATTAAAGGAAATACCAGGGGTAGTAGTATATCTTGACGATATACTGGTAGCCGGAAAAACCGAGGAGGAGCATCGGCAAAGAGTTACTGAAGTTCTACAGCAATTGCAGGAAAAAGGACTACGTAATAAATTAGACAAATGTGAATTTGCAAAATCCACTGTAACTTATTTAGGATTTCGAGTTGATCAAGAGGGCATACACCCGACAGAAGATAAACTGCTAACAATTCGTCTAGCGGCGACCCCGAAAGACAATATGCAGCTAGAATACTTTTTGGGATTAATTAATTTCTACGAAGGATTCATTTCTAACAAATCGGAATTATTGAAACCCTTATATAATTTGCTGCACTCGAAAACAGTAGTAAATAGGGTACAGAACAAGAGAAAAGCTTCCAGGACGCGAAGGAAATAATTACGTCAGATGAAATTTTGACACATTACGACCCAAATTTACCACTGGTGCTAGCGTGCGACGATTCCGGATTGCCGAAAAGAATTACGCTCAGTTGGATAAGGAAGCATTATCAATCATATTTGGAATCAAAAAGTTTTACATGTATATTTTTATTATATTACTTGGAATATTGCAGCAAGGCAAGTTGACAGCAGATACACTTTCCCCGTGAATGCTACGTTTATCACTGATGCTCGGCGGGTACGACTATACTTTACAGTATCGAGCAGGGAAATATCACCAAAACGCTGATGCTTGCAGTCGTTTACCATTGCTATGTAAAGAAGAAAATGTTCAAGAACCAGCAGATGTTTTGCTTCTGCAAGAAGCTCCAGAAGATTCACCCCTGCAAACACGGAACATAGAAGAAGAAACAAACAAGGATGTAGATCTAAATCGAATCAGACAAGTAGTGCTTCATGGAACAATTGATGGACTGCCGAACACGGAACCATTCATCACTATAAAAGTTAGAAGAAACAGACTTTCTGTACATAACTTGAGAGAAATATTTGCAAGGCACGGATTACCTGACACCGTCGTCTCAGACAACGGACCAGGATTCGTTGCAGCGGAGGTGAAGAATTATCTTAGAAAACAGGGAATTCAGTTTATTCAAACAGCACCCTTCCATCCAGCAACAAATGGACTGGCCGAGAGTATGGTTCAGATCATGAAGCGTCAATTAGGTTAGAATTTGGATCACCGGTTCTTTACCGAAATTATGGAAAAGGAAAAAAGTGGGTGTCAAGAACAGTCGAACAGGCAGGGACAAGGAACCTGGTAATCAAGACACCAAAGGGAACGCAGCTCAGACTTATTGATCAGGTATGGCAGGACAAGCAACAAACGAACGAGCTAGGGCGACGCTAAGAACAGTCAGAGACGGTAGAAAAAGATGATGGTCTGCAAGAATTAAATAAGGAAGATGGTCAAGAGGCTCAAGTTCAAGCAAGTAGCCCAGAATTGGTTCAGGCAGAAGTCGACAAGTCGTAGAATCCAGTCCAAGTTCCTGACATGAGCGTACCAACAGACGAGGCACAAAACCTAGCTGGTCTCCGACGTTCCGAAAGAATTCGTAAAAAAACATGTTTTTTAAAGGAATATATCCAATGTCTTATAGAGGGGGAGGAATGTTGTGATGCTACGACGAACGCACCCGAAGTTGGTAACTGGGGTAACAATTAACAAAACAGAATGATTGTTATTATAATAATTTGACAGTTTTGTATTTAAAGTAATAAACGTAGTTCAATCATATTGATAGTGTTCTTCCTCAAAACTTAACAGTTTTAGACCCGGTATTTTTACTTCCTAATAAAGTTTCGAATAAGTATCCGTTAAATAAATTTATTCTATAAATTTATCCAACGAATAATTCCATTGCGTCTTTTCACACATTTTACAGAAACAAATAGCTATCTGTTGAATAACTTTAACGTTCGTGAATTGGTAACCGTGCAGAGTGAATTTGTGTCCATAAAAAAGGATGGAGTTTGGCGTAGCCACGTTAAGCAGAAAAGGATGAAATATGTCAACTTCTTTTGAATCCGTCGTCGTCAAAATTATGTTTGACATCTTTAATGTCATCTATATTTTTAGCCTCGGCAGACTGTAATCTAAAAGTGTACTGTCTAATGTAGCAGTCATATTTGGTAAACGAGATATGTATATTGTAAAGTTGTCCTCATACTTTTTGTATATTTCTTTCAGTTCGAAGTATCATTGTGTTCAACAGAAGTCAGCGTCAAATGACAGGATCTTTATAATGATTTACCTATTCACTGTTTCAAATCAAAAAATACGATCGCTAATATAAAATAATACATTTTCATAATCGAAATCTATCAAAAAATTTCTTCATGTATGTGGGTATGTCGCTGTCTGATGGTGTGTGATCAATTTCTTACGTTATTTATTAATTCATCGTTCAAAATATCTTCATAATCATTAAAAATATTTAATATATCCATTTTGTTAATAAATCTGCACCGTGGAAATGTAATGAACTTACAAATAAACGGTTATTCGTTACCCAACTACCGAATAATTTATTCCGTGAATAACAGATGTTACTCTTTCAAATAAATTTATTTGCAAGTGAAAAGACAACAAAATTATTTATCTGAAGGATTAATTTAACTAAACCTCAAATTCAAATTATGTGGGTTCAAAAATTATGTCTTATAGCTTATACATTTTTCAGTTGATGTTTAAATTTTCCATTACATTACTTTGCATTGCCATCTATGTTAATTCTTCGTCAGTTTTGTGATATTACTGCCCTCTGAACAAATATGCAAAGAACTATTATCCCCGTGCTCCGTTTACCCCTCATATGATATGATATATATATATATATATATATATATATATATATATATATATATATATATATATATATATATATATATATATATATATATGAGGATAACTTTACAATATACATATCTCGTTTACCAAATATGATTGCTGCATTAGACAGTACACTTGTTAGATTACAGTCTGCCGAGGCTAAAAATATAGATGACATTAAAGATGTCAAACATAATTTTGACAACGACGGATTCAAAAGAAGTTGACATATTTCATCCTTTTCTGCTTAACGTGGCTACGCCAAACTCCATCCTTTTTTATGGACACAAATTCACTCTGCACGGTTACCAATTCACGAACGTTAAAGTTATTCAACAGATAGCTATTTGTTTCTGTAAAATGTGTGAAAAGACGCAATGGAATTATTCGTTGGATAAATTTATAGAATAAATTTATTTAACGGATACTTATTCGAAACTTTATTAGGAAGTAAAAATACCGGGTCTAAAACTGTTGAGTTTTGAGGAAGAATACTATCAATATGATTGAACTACGTTTATTACTTTAAATACAAAACTGTCAAATTATTATAATAACAATCATTCTGTTTTGTTAATTGTTACCCCGGTTACCAACTTCGGGTGCGTTCGTCGTAGCATCACAACATTCCTCCCCCTCTATAAGACATTGGATATATTCCTTTAAAAAATATGTTTTTTACGAATTCTTTCGGAACGTCGGAGACCCGCTAGGTTTTGTGCCTCTTCTGTTGGTACGCTCATGTCAGGAACTTGGACTGGATTCTACGACTTGTTGACTTCTGCCTGAACCAATTCTGGGCTACTTGCTTGAACTTGAGCCTCTTGACCATCTTCCTTATTTAATTCTTGCAGACCATCATCTTTTTCTACCGTCTCTGACTGTTCTTAGCGTCACCCTAGCTCGTTCGTTTGTTGCTTGTCCTGCCATACCTGATCAATAAGTCTGCGCTGTGTTCCCTTTGGTGTCTTGATTACCAGGTTCCTTGTCCCTGCCTGTTCGACTGTTCTAGACTCCCACTTTTTTCCTTTTCCATAATTTCGGTAAAGAACCGGTGATCCAACTTCTAACCTCCTTCTCGACGTAGTTTGAAAGTTCTCATTTTCAATAGTTGGACATGATTCTGGATGTAGCCTATCAAGCAGCGTTGTCAATTTTCTTCCCATAAGTAGTTCAGCTGGAAATCGCCCTGTGGTTTCGCATGGTGTAGTTCTTAGAGCTAAGAGTACATTGTTGATTTCCCACTTCCATTGTTGTATCGGAATTTTCCGTAATTGGCGCTTCACGATCTGAACCATACTCTCGGCCACTCCATTTGTTGCTGGATGGAAGGGTGCTGTTTGAATAAACTGAATTCCTTGTTTTCTAAGATAATTCTTCACCTCCGCTGCGACGAATCCCGGTCTGTTGTCTGGGACGACGGTGTCAGGTAATCCGTACCTTGCAAATATTTCTCTCAAGTTATCGATAACTGTCTTTTCTGAAAATTATCCGCTTGTTTCAACCACTTCTGGTCATTTTGAATACGAATCCACTACAATCAGAAATGAATGTTTGTGTACTGGTCCGCCGAAATCGACGTGGATTCTGGACCATGGTCATAACTCCGAGCAATAGCCTTGGTACCTCCCATCTCTTGGTGTACTTTGTGTAAAAGGTTAAACACCTGAGATCAAAGTTTACGTGGAACTATCACTCTACTCCCCATTGAATACATCCTCGATGTACAGAAAGTCCGTTTCTTCTAACTTTTATAGTGATGAATGGTTCCGTGTTCGGCAGTCCATCAATTGTTCCATGAAGCACTACTTGTTTGTTTCGATTTAGATCTGCATCCTTGTTTGTTTCTTCTTATATGTTCCGTGTTAGCAGGGGTGAATCTTCTGGAGCTTTTTGCGGAAGCAAAACATCTGCTGGTTCTTGAATATCTTTTTCTTTACATGGCAATGGCAAACGACTGCAAGCATCAGCGTTTTGGTGATATTTCCCTGCTCGATACTGTAAAGTATAGTCGTACCCGCCGAGCATCAGTGATAAACGTAGCATTCTCGGGGAAAGTGTTTCTGCTGTCAACTTCCCTTGCTGCAATATTCCAAGTAATATAATAAAAATATACCTGTGAAACTTTTTAATTCCGAATATGATTGATATTGCTTCCTTATCCAACTGAGCGTAATTCTTTTCGGCAATCTGGAATCGTCGCACGCTAGCACCAGTGGTAAATTTGGGTCGTAATGTGTCAAAATTTCATCTGACGTAATTATTTCCTTCGCGTCCTGGAAGCTTTTCTCTTGTTCTGTACCCTATTTACTACCTGTTTTCGAGTGCAACAAATTATATAAGGGTTTCAATAATTCCGATTTGTTAGAAATGAATCCTTCGTAGAAATTAATTAATTCCAAAAAGTATTCTAGCTGCATCTTGTCTTTCGGAGTCGCCGCTAGACGAATTGTTAGCAGTTTATCTTCTGTCGGGTGTATGCCCTCTTGATCAACTCGAAGTCCTAAATAAGTTACAGTGGATTTTGCAAATTCACATTTATCTAATTTATTACGTAGTCCTTTTTTCTGCAATTGCTGTAGCACTTCAGTAACTCTTTGCCAATGTTCCTCCTCGGTTTTTCCGGCTATCAGTATATCGTCGAGATATACTACTTCCCCTGGTATTTCCTTTAATAAGTCTTCCATTAAACGCTGGAATAATGCGGGCGCCAATGCAATTCCAAATGGTAATCTTTTTACGCGAAAGAATCCCTTGGTAGTATTTAATGTGAGTATTTTTGATGATTCTTTGTCTACCGATACTTGGGTGTATGCTCGATCCAAATCGGCGCCTGCATTATTCCAGCGTTTGATGGAAAACTTATTGAAGGAAATACCAGGGGTAGTATATCTCGACGATATACTGATAGCCGAAAAAACCGAGGAGGAATATTTCTCATAATTTTTGCTTGCTCCAATTTCTTCTGATTGGGCCATAATTTGTTGAACACGTCTCTTCCAATTATCGTGTGTCCCGCTACTGTATCATTTCTTCTACGCTGTAAAGGTAACTGTCATACTGACCCTCTGATTCTTCAGTATGGTGACACGTGTTCGATCTTCTCTGTCGTTTATCATCTTCCCCCTTCTCTGTTTTCTTGTTTTTATTCTTCTTTTTCTTAAAACACGCTTTTTCCAGATGACCAACATTTTCACAATATCGGCGTTTTGTTTTTTCATATTTTCACGTTTTTTTTTGTTATTTATTTCACTCGACATATTATACATGTGTTGAAAAGGTCTCGAGAAGCAATTACATGCATACATATATTACAAAATAAAAGCATAAATATTAATTACAAAATTTCATCATTGAAATTGTTATATTCTGCCACAGAGTAAAACTAATTATTAATTAAAAATATTTAGACAGCTTGCTTGAATGTTCTCAAGTTACTACAATTTTTAATTTCGGGTGGTAATTTATTAAAAACATCTAGACCTAGATATTGAGGAGATTTTCTTCCTATATTTAATCTGTTGTAAGGCAATCTAAAGTCCTGTTTATTCCTTGTATTGTATTTGTGTAAATCCATATTTGTTGGAAATTTATGTTTATTTTTATAGACATGCTTGCATAACTCCAGTAATAATACAGAAGCTAATGTTAATATATTAAATTTTTTTAATAAACTTCTGCATGAAGTTGACTGCGGGACTCCAGCAATACACCTAATTATTCTAAATATATATATATCCGATGCCATTGGAGACGAACCCCAAAAAGAAACACCGTAATTTAACACAGACCCAACATGTGCATGGTATAGCATTATTAACTGCTCTGTATTAAGAATATTTTTAACATTTTTAATTAAGTACCATGTGGAATTTAGTTTTTTAATAATATGATGACAATAGTCGTTCCACAAACAATGTTCATTCATATGTAAACCCAAGAATTTTGCGTCGCTCATCTTTTGCACCGTACTGTTACTAATTTTAATATTCATGTCATTTTTATTCAATTGATTATGAAATCTAATGTAATTTGTTTTATTTTCGTTCAAAAATAATTCATTAATGTTAAACCAGGTTGTTAGTGAATTGTACACTTCGGTACAAGAGGCTTCTACAGTTTTTGTATCCGAGTGAGACACAATAACTGATGTATCATCAGCATACATGGTTAAACTAACATTACTGTTCCCCTGAAACATCAAGTCCATGTCATTAATATACAGCATAAAGAGGATAGGTCCTAGAATAGAACCCTGTGATGATCATGTAACCTGCGCGAGAATACAAGAATAGAAGGACGCCATTTTGCAGATATAGAGGAGGCAATTTTAAATGTAGAATTAACAAAATAATTATGATATTAATTTATTTGCATTTTAACATACTTTTGCAGGAATACACATGCGGTAATTTTAAATTTAGAGTTTCAGAACAATATAATTACGAAATAATGTTGAAAAATTTATTGATATTTTAACATACATACATACATACTAAATAATACCTACCAACTTCTGGTGGTGAAATAATATTAATTATTTAATTCTCTCCTTACTAATTTCCCTTGTATAAGCTCTGTATATCTTTTTGAGAGATTAAAAAACCTAATTCTAGTATAACAATAAATAATATCTTTTACTAAAATAAAACCATGATTTTGCTCTATCAGCGTATCTTTCAAAAAATGTACAGGGTGTACAGTTTTTATGAGCATTTTGTCTAAGCAGCCATGGATATATGACAAAAAACAAATACGGTGCTTTTTGTCTTAAATCCATGGCTGCTTAGACAAAAAGCTCATAAAAACTGTAGCTTTGTAATTAATTTTTACGTTTATATGAAGAGATAAAGTAATCGTTTCACATGATTTACATGCTGTATTTAAATCTCTATAACTTGTATTTGAAGTATTTTTGCATAAAATAATTAGGTAACGTTTGCGCAAAGAAAAATTGATTTCCCATGTTAAACTCCTGTTTGACTTTTCGATTTACACTCTGTACATGCAGATTAGGAAAAAGAAAGAAACTAAAGAAATTAACAATCTATTAAAAACTATGTTTACAACTCTATTTGGTTTACTGCTTACATATAAAAATAAATTCTTTCTGGCTTAAATCTCCTATTATTAGATCATCCTGGCGTTAAACACGACAACATATTAAAAAATTTAACGTTTCCAGCAACATAAGCAAATAAAATAGTAATAAAAAGATAATGCTGACCGCGTGTTTACAAAGCAAGTTGACAGTTGTATCTGCAAAATGGCTACCTCCAGTTTGTACATCGAAAATTGGATACGCAGTCTTCGAAGCGCTTTTTCCCCACCTCTATATCTCTGATTGCTGCCGATTATGAAGAAAAGTCTTTACCCATGTAAGAGCTACTCCACGAATGCCATATTCCTCCAACTTATCAAGAAGCTTTGAGTGGTTAACACAGTCAAAAGCCCTTGACAGATCACAAAAAATAGCCACATGATGTTCATTTGACTCGATTTTCAAAATAATGTTCTCATAAAAAATTTGAATAGCTTGTATTGTTGATAAGTCATGTCGAAGACCGAATTGATTTTTAGTGATAATATTATTTTGTTCTAAAAATGGTTCCAAACGTGCTAGGAAACAGTATTCAAACATTTTAGAGAAAATTGAGGATTGCGATACAGGCCTATAATTTTCAATATTTTGAGCATCTTGTTTCTTAAAAACGGGTGTTTTTGAGGAGTGATTTCTCCACACCTGAAACACAGATTCTTCTTCCCTTGATTTTGCCATTTTTCGGGTGCATCTGTTTTCAGTACTGAACATGTCGTGTTTTTTTTTAATTCTGCAACATTTCTATATGCTAATCTGCTGCCACAGCTTCGTCATAGACTTTTGTGTACGTTAGATTTGTGTCTGCCATTAATCTTTGTTGTAACCTTGTATCATTCATGCCACAAATAAGCCTATCTAAAAGTTGATCATCCAAATTATCGAAAGCACAATGTTCGCTTAATTTATGTAATTCTGCTGAATAATCTGTTATTGGCTCACCCGGTTTTTGATCACGTCTCTAAAATTTAAAACGTTGCGCATACTTCCTTGGTTTCGGTGTTAAATGATTGGATAACTTTTCCAATGCTTGATCATATGTTAGGTCCGTTGGTTTCGTCGGTGTTGCCAACGAATGTAATATTGTGTATGTCGCTGTAGTGTATTGGATATACGATTAGCGATTGCGATTGAAACACACCACTTCCGAATGTATATTTCTTTATTCGACAATTTGTATCATTAACAAAACGGGTTTTAGTTTTACACAGATTGCACACTCAGTCCGCCATTACAGTGTCGGCTAGACTCTCTAGTTATCTTTTGTGTGTTGCCAACTTACATATTTAATTACTATTATATTACATTTAAATCTAAATTATATTACATTTCCTCCCAAATTACTTTTAAGATGTAGTCTCGTAACCAGGAAGGTTTCATCTTCGATCTTTGGGGCCGGGTTGATGCAGAAGACGGAGAAGCTGATTCCTTGTCTACGCCTACGGCATCTGGCAGTGGTTCTTGAAGAGTTTTCTCCGGTGTTTCGTTTACAACGCAGTTTTCTTCAATTTCAGGAGGTTCACTCATCTCGCAGGTTTCGTCAATGTGAGGCGATACCTTTTTGAAGCAGGAGGAGTTGCGGGTGATCTCACGTCCTTTGTTGCTAGCTGTAACTTGTGTAACTTTAATATCTGTAACAACAAATGGCTGAGGATTGTATACTGGAGTATATTTGTTAATAGGTTTTTGTCTGACAAGAACTGTGTCATTTAGTTGGAGTGTATGTGGACTGGTATGTCTTGTATTATCGGCATATTCTTTCGACTTTTGTTTGTTGAATGAGTCAGTGATACGAATGTCATCGTCATCGGGAATGGGAATATTAGCATCTGGGATGGTTGTACGGAATGGATATCTGAATAGGATGCTAGCAGGACTCATTTCAGTTGTGGTATGTGGCGTTGCCCTGTAATTCATGAGGAATTCATGAATTTCCATTTCCCATGCTATTCCAGATACGACAGCAGTTTGGATTGCCTTCTTAATGGTTCGCATGCAACGTTCTACCGTTCCATCTGCTTCTGGCCAGTAGGGTGTGACTTTGTGATGTCTACATCCTTTACTGTTCAGAAAATTGGTGACTTCATTTCCATTGAATGGGGGTCCATTATCAGTTTTGATTTTCTTAGGTATTCCAAATTCACTAAAGATCTTCCTTAGCTTACTAATGACTTCTTGAGCAGAAGTGCTTTTTATAATCTCTACGAATGGATATCGGGAATATTCATCCACTAATACCATAGTATAATAACCATTAGGATAAGGTCCACCAAAGTCCAATGCAAGACTTTCCCAAGGTTGATTAGGTAGTGGTGTTGATCTAATTGGATCTCTTGTAATTTTGTTAGTTGTCGCTTGGCACGGAAGGCATCTTTTTACAGTATCTTCTACTGTTTGATCAATGCGTGGAAACCATACCTTTTCCCTTAGCAGTTGTTTAGTTTTAACAACGCCTTGGTGTCCTCGGTGCGCAAGGTCAATTATCCTTTGTTGCAAAGTTCGAGGCGTGACTATTCTATTTCCACGAAGTATAAGTCCGTCAGAGCAAATTGATAGCTCATTTTTGATGATTTCATACTGTTTAACTTGTGAATGGTCACATTTGGGTCTGCATCGGTTTAATATTATGTCCTTGACATGTTGCAATGTGCTGTCATGAGTTGTAGCTAGTACTATTTCCTCTCGTGTTAGTGCACATGGTACAGCATTGCTAGCTACATAATTCATATACATCTCAACGTCGTTATCATACGTGATCGAAATTGGATGTCTTGATAAAAAGTCAGATGGATTATTCTTACCAGACTGGTGTATGATTTTGAAATTATATCCAGCTAATTTGAATCGTAGACGTTCTAGCCTGGCAGAAGTCTGTGTTCAACACCCCAGGCGATAGCCAGCATCTCACGTTCAATCTGGGAATATCGTTTCTCTGTTTCATTTAGGGTGCGGCTTGCATATGAAACAATACTTGAAGATTGGTGCGAAGGTTGTGCAAGTATTGCTCCTAGGCCTTCAGGTCCTGCATCGACAATCAAATGTGTTTCCTTTTTCTCATCGAAATAAAGATTGTTGGTAGCTGTTAGTAACTTTTCTTTTAAGGTATTAAAGGCTTGTTGTTGTTTCTTGCCCCAGAACCATTTAGCGTTCTTCAGAGTTAATTCTCGAAGTGGACTTGTTAAGCTCGCAAGGTCTTGTATGAATAGTCCACAATAGTTTATCATACCCAGCACACTGCGTACCTCACTTGGATTAGAAGGTGGGGGTAGATTTACAAATGCTTCTACCTTCCTCGGATCAGGTTTCATTCCTTCAGCAGAAAATTCATATCCAAAAAATGATAATTTTCTTACACCAATTTGGCACTTTCTTTTGTTTAACGTTAATCCAACATTGTGAAGTGTTTGTAAAACTTGAAGCAGTGATTTATCATGCTCAGCCTTAGTTGCACAACGGGACATACCTCTTTATCAACATGTAAGTGTATTTGTTTGCCGTGCAATTTTCCAACACCTGTAAACAAATTGGGAAACTGTTTTTCATAGATCTCTACGTCTTTGCTTACATGATAGGTCATCTTGATGAGTTGTAGATCTACGGCAGTTTGGTATCCTAATAGCGACTGACCATGTCCTTCAATTACGTAAATCTTTACAGCAGCTTCTTTATCTCGGTATTTGATATCTTGTGTGAACTTGCCTATAACGGTTAGCTGTTTTGTAGATTGATATGGTAACAATTTAGCAGTTGTTGGCAGTAACGGAGCTGGTTTCTTTAGCTTGTTATATGTAACTTTGTCAATTAGGTTTACCGAAGCTCCAGTGTCGACAAAGAATTTGACCTTTGTATTGCATAACTCAAGTTCGACTGTTGGTGGTTCGGTAAAATCCGTATTTTTTATGGAGAATATAATTTCCTCAGACTGCTCTTCTCTTTTGTCATCCTGTATGGCCTTTACATGATGCTGTGCTTTCACTTTGGACTTGCAAGCTTTTGCGAAGTGGTGTAGCTTGCCGCAAATGTGACATTTAACATTACGGGCTGGGCACTGTTGTTTACCACCTTTATGGGGCCAGGTACCACCACAGTTATTGCATTTTACATCATTTTGGTCTCGTTTTGGTACGACAGCTTTTGGTTGTCTGCCTCCATGTTGTTTTACTCGGTTGACGTTCCCATTTTTCGTCTCAATGTTTTTCAATTGCTGTTCAACCATTTCATCAGCTCGACCAGCATCTATTATTTGTTGTAAAGTGAGAGTGCTTTCCTTCAGAATTTTCTTTCGTAAGCTTTCTGATTTTGTACCTACAAGGAGCTGAATTTTTATTTCTGAATTTATATCTGTGTACTCACAAGTATTAGCGAGACTGCGTAGTCTAGCATAGAATTCGGTGATGCTTTCAGTAGATTCTTGTCGAGCTTGTCGAAACTTGAATATCTCATATATGACATTCTTTTTTGGTTTGAAGTGAGTGTCGAGCGCTGCAACCGCTTCCGCATATGTCATGCCAATGTCGGGAAGATTATCAAAGATTTCAGATACTTCTTCACAAGCTAGATTGAGTAGAAGTGCCTTCTTTCGAATATCATCGATGATTGCTGCAGCATTCAGGAAGATTTCAAATTTCCGCAACCATTTTGTCCATCTTTGGTCTACAGAGCTTGGCTCGGCATGTGGATCAAAAGGAAGTGGTTTATTAATATCCGTAAAACTCATTTTTAGAATGAAAATGTTTTACTGACTTGTTTTGTGTATTCCTGTCCTGTTTCCTGTTCTCGATTTTCTCCTTTTTCTTTTTTTGTTGCAAGGCGTGGTCTCGTATCGTAACCTTATTCTTGGTTCCTTTTCTCTTCGTCGCCAAAATGTAGTGTATTGGATATACGATTAGCGATTGCGATTGAAACACACCACTTCCGAATGTATATTTCTTTATTCGACAATTTGTATCATTAACAAAACGGGTTTTAGTTTTACACAGATTGCACACTCAGTCCGCCATTACAGTGTCGACTAGACTCTCTAGTTATCTTTTGTGTGTTGCCAACTTACATATTTAATTACTATTATATTACATTTAAATCTAAATTATATTACAGTCGCCTCACCATATGCTGAAAATAGTATTGCTTTCTTCTTTGCCGAATCGGTAATCTCATTTGCTTCAAAATTAAATACCAAGTAGTTTCTTGTATATTTCCTATGCTTTCGATGAGCCAGGAATGAATTCCGACAAAGATCCTACAGTGCCAATTACTCGCATTGTTTGAACAGAATTTGGGTTTTCCGCCATTTTGCTACTTATCCTCGTCGCCAATTTGTTACGTTTTAAGGAAGAACGCAATAAATATGAATGAACTACGTTTATAAATACAAATACAAATCTGTTAAATTATTACATAAACAATCATTCTGTTTTGTTAATTGTTACCCTGGTTACCAACTTCGGGTGCGTGCATCGTATCATCAGAACAATAACATACAGAGAACTCGTAAGGTATCTTATAAACATTAATTATTTTATATATAATAATATTTATATACTTTTCTTACATGTTTCTCTAGAATTTCACGGAGTACAAATTCTTAATGCATATATATCGAATATCCATAACTCAGGTGATATATAACTTCTCGAAACTTACAAATTAGGAGATAAATATCCTGTTGAACATTCATCAAAAGAACTTGATCATTTTCAAGTCATCGGAAGAATTCTATATGAGAAAAGAAAGGAACGAACGCAAAAAGAACTAAAAATCCACAGTAGTATGTAAAAGCCGACAATAGCGTTCATAAAGTTACGGCTAAATGAGTTATGCGAAGAACTATGAAGATGTTGGAAGTTCATATTCCTTAGCTCCCAATTTTCTTTCACCTACGTACGTCTCTTCTTAACACATCTTTGAATAAGATTTAAAAATTCTTTCATACAAATAATACTAATAATACAACGATGTACATATCTGATTGTGTTGCTTACAAGTTTTAGTTTACATCACATATATAGATGTAAAAATATGGCTCAGATATTACAGTACATAAATTAGAAAATGAATCTGGCGAAGAGGTGAGGAAATTGCAAATAAATATACAAACTTGTATATACATACATTAATATTTTTCACTATTCCTAAAATAATTATCTGGATAAATACTATTAAACTCTGTTATTAATATTATTTATATACCTACTAATTGTTCTTTTGCAATTTAAAATTTGTACACTATATATTTTAAATAAATATTCATAATACATATCAATATGAGTTCTTCTTTTTCTTTCAAATATTAAAAAAACAATTTTAAAGACACACACGGTCAACATTTTAATGATCTAGATATCGTGGTTTAGTTACTTGCATATGTTGATAGGTGGCGAACTTTATGACGACACAAAAGCATTGAATTTCCAATTTCTCGTTAGATAGTTGTCTCGGGTTGAAACCATTGTCCACGAAGAAACAGGCGTTCATGTCGCGAGTATGAGGTAATTCGAACTTAGACTCCATTATGCAGAATTTCTTTTGTGGTGTTTCTTCCAAAGCTTTTTTGTGTACGTTTATGGTTCATCTATAAACAGATGTAAATTTTTATTAATATTTATTCTACTTTTATTAATTTTAATTTTACTCAACTCGGCGGAACATTAATACTTGGGAATCTTAAACCAGCACTTATATTGAAATGTATAGAGTATTCCATTGCTTAAGACAAATATTTTTATTCAAAATATACATGTTCAAAAACAATAAATTAGTTGATACTAATCTACAAATTTACTGAAGAAAGTGAAATGTTAACCGTGCCAAAAATAAACATGTCAATTTTCAGGAATATACTCAAGATCAATTTCCATGAAAAGCAATTAAAACACCTATAATTGTCCTCATTTACTACTCATGACTGTTATGTTTAACAATTAACCTCAAAAAGTAGTATGTATTGTAAGCAAATTTTTTAATATTATGATCATTGCGAACCATTGTAGTTATCCGGCGGAAGGAACGAAATATTTCGATAATAATTTTTTTATTCAAAATTAACTATCATCCTGACTGCTTACCTGTGAACATTCACCTACCCATAGGCGCCGACTACGTGGGGGCTTCGGGGCTCGAGCCCCCACACGGAAAAATCTAAAAGGGTTCTCCCCCCATACATAAATTATTTTTAATACCAGTACACTCATTTTGAAATTTTTTAATATTATGATCATTGCGAACCATTGTAGTTATCCGGCGGAAGGAACGAAATATTTCGATAATAATTTTTTTATTCAAAATTAACTATCATCCTGACTGCTTACCTGTGAACATTCACCTACCCATAGGCGCCGACTACGTGGGGGCTTCGGGGCTCTGCCCCCACACGGAAAAATCTAAAAGGGTTCTCCCCCCATACATAAATTATTTTTAATACCAGTACACTCATTTTGAAATATTTTTAATACATCAATTATTTATGCAAACTCACAATGTATACCTATTTTATTATTTATTTTATAAGATTTCCAAAGCAACGCAAGCGAACTAGCAATTAGTATAGCCACCAATGTTGTCAAATTTAAAATGCAGTGTTGTCAGAAATTAATAATAAAATTATCAGATTTTAGTGAAAATTACGGTAGATTTTGTAGACTCCCGTGAAATATATTTTATATATTTTTAACATACATATAGTTGAAATTTAAGTTCTATCAGTCTTATGTTGAGTTTCGCGGTAAATTTAAAAAAAAGTTAAGATTTTTAATATTATGGTCGTCTAATTGCAATAATGAGTTATGTAAAAATGTGTTTCTTAAGTTAATATTTGAAAAAGATGTATATATATATATATATATATATATATATATATATATATATATATATATATATATATATATATATATATATATAATACAAGAAGCCGAGAATTGTTCGTATTTTTCGTATATTTTCTTTTTCGAGCTTGTGCAACTGATTCCACTTAGAGCCTGGTATATTTTCAATGAAGAATATTCTTCATTGATTGCGAATATAAAAGATGCTACCATCTTACACTGATATAGTGATATGTGGAAATTTTCTTCTTTCCAATAATTCAAGTTTTCCAACTTTTTAATCTCAATTTCCATGTATTATGCAACTTGTAACATTTAACTAATATTATAAATTATAATATAAATTTAAATATGATAAAATGGTTTACAGAAATCACACATATTATGAGAAAAATTATATTTTCTGCCACAGTACCTTCGCTGGTATTTTGACGTTTTTGATTGTCACATCACACATATAGCATTTTTAATATTTTCTTTATTCATTTCAATATACTATGATGTATAATATTCATACACAATAGCAACAACTCAAAATAAAATTGTAAATTGTATCACTTTCTCGAAATGTCAAAATTGATTCGGTAACCAAAAATGCCAATGTAGCCGTTAGAGGCGCTGACGCTCAAAATGTGCATATCGCCTATTGACTTTGTTGACTTTTATTTATTTTGTCAGACGTCAAAATAATTAATACAATTGTCAAGCAAATTTAAATCTCACGTCATTTATTTTACTGTGTAAACTCGGTGCACGTTTGAACCAATCAGAGAGCTAGAATCTTAGGCCTTATCTCACCCAACGCTCTATAGGATAAAGTATAATATCTGCTGATATAGAACATGGAATTAACTAATTAGCAATTTATCTGTCATGCTAGATTAATTGATTTTTATTATTTGTAATTTATGTAAAAAATGATTTAAATTAATAGATAATAATTGTTCACTTGAACAGATATTATAATAATAACTAAATTTACTCTAAAGCGGACGATATGGCTCCATGAAATGTAAACATTTTTGTGGAAAACCCCAATTACTAATATTAGAAAATTAAATATTTTGCTCAAAATAATGTAACTTTTTAAAACAAGGTTATTTATAATTTATTTGAGATAAAATTAAATTTATTTACTTGATGATTTGCGTAAATTGTTAAGATTTGGCAACATTTATTATGTTTACCTCATAAATTAGATAAGTTGGGAAACATCTGCCGTAAAATTTAAAATTCAGTTTCTTTGTTTTGAATATTATTCTAGTACAAAGTACCTATACCGAATATGGGAGATATTACGAAAAAAGCAGGTAAAATTATAGCATAACATAGGTATAAGAAATCATTTTAAAATAAAATTTAATTTATATTACTGAAACGTAAATTTTAATCATTTTAATTAATAATAAAATATATTTATTAAACTTTCAGAAAAAGGCGGAGTAGTTGAATTTGAAGATGCAGTGTCATTGACAGGTAGAATATTGTAAATTCTTTTAATTTTTGTTAATAGAAGCTAAATGAGTTAATATACATTTCAGGATATGGTTTATACAACATATATTTATTATTGGTGTGTGGCGGATTACTAATGGCTGTTATTATGGAAACCATGAGCATGAGTTACATTTTACCAGCAGCGCAATGTGATCTTGTTTTAACATTATCAGACAAGTCTTTGTTATCGGCTGTTAGTTTTCTTGGTAGGCTTTACATAACTATAACATGATATAAAAATATAAATCTTTAATTTGTATTCCAGGTGTGGTTCTAAGCTCTCTTTTGTGGGGATTTATTGGCGACACAATGGGACGGAAAAATGTAGTCATAGTAACTACATACATAAGTTTTATTATGACAGTTTTGTCTGCTTTTTCACCCTACACTTGGCCATTTATAATATGCCGATTTTTAAATGGATTTTTGTAAGTGTTTTTCAATAATTTCTACATTTTCTTCATTCAGTTCTGTAACATACTAAAAGAGCCGTTAGGTAATCCGTGTTTTAAAAAAAGTGAATAATAGCTGGAATTTCTTTCTTTATTCACAATGTTTCTCATTGGAAAATGATCACACTTTTGTATAGTATTTTTACAACAAGTAATGTAGAATGGCAAAAAGTTTGTGGTTCGAATCGAAAGCGTGGACTACGGTTTGCGAGGGTGGATTATGCCATTCGAAACATGTTGTAGACTATACTTTCTCCAACAAGATTTTAGAAATTACACAAAAAATCTTGATTACTTATAACACCACTCATATCTTTCTTTTGATTTATTTGGTAATAACTGGTACACTGTATCATTAAAAAGTTCATTTATATCTGGTAGCGTACATTCTATAACTATATCTTCATTACCACTTGACATTTTTCTCTACAAAATGTTATTTACTTAATTTTCTAAGAATAGTATTATTATTAAGAATCTATAAAAGTTAACAGAAAACTCCAGAACAATTCAGTTCAAAACGTCAAAGGCAAATTCAGAAATAAATAAAAATAAAACAAAGAGACGTAACCATAGCAATCAAACCAAGATATTTCTATACCACGCTAATATGCGGCTAAACAGATTCTGATTTGTCGAAAGACGGACGGAGTTATTTCAAACGACTAGCGGAATTATTCCACACGGTTTGTTGGTATGTTATTGATTCCAACATTATCTTTAATTGTAGAATGTGTAGTTTCCAAAATAATGTTGGAAAATATATATTACATAATCTTCCAATAAGTTATATAACACTTTCAAATTAGTAAATATTATTATTGTAGGAATATTACATTACAAACACACAATCACACAAAAATTATTTATTAATAATTGGACATTTACACTCGGTCTCTAAATATTATATTATTTGACAATACTCCTTTTTTTTCTGCCGCTATCCCGATCCCAAAATTTTTATTTTTACATTGCCTGCTACATGACTCTCCCCCTAGTGATCGAGTCGATCACGAGAAGGAGACTCGCAGCGGACGAACTCGCAGACCCACAGGTGTTGTCCTTTTTTGTGGTAGGGGCTGTACCGATGTTGCGCTGGCCTCTGCTGGTGGTAGTATCTCCGCGACGGTGTCGGTTTCAGCGGCGACGTAAGCGGGCTTGAGTCTGTCAATGCTAACTGTTGCCTCTTTCCCACGGATTTTCAGGGTGTAAAATTTCTCCTTTCTTTGTACGACTTCGTACGGACCGTCGTATGGTGGTTGGAGAGGACCTCTAGCAGCGTCGTGTCGTAAAAAGACATGAGTTGCTGTCGGTAAATCTGTAAAAATAAATATTTGTTTATCGCCGTGATGCGATGCTGGTTTTGGGCGTAGCTGAAGCATATGATGACGTAGCTGCGAAACATAACTCGCTGGATCGGGATGTGGCTCTACAACTGAGTTGTGTGAGAGAAATTCACCGGGAAGTCGTATGTTTTGCCCAAATACTAGCTCTGCAGATGTGGACTGTAGATCTTCTCTCCACGCAGCGCGCAATCCTAGCAGCACTAGAGGCATACAGCTGACCCAGTTGCTCCTTTCATGGCATCGAATTGCTGCCTTCAACTGGCGGTGTAGTCGTTCTACCATGCCGTTTGCTTGTGGGTGGTAACTTGTGGTTCGAAGATGCTTGGAGCCTAAAGTCGCGTTGAGTTCCCTGAAGAGGTTGCTCTCGAACTGGCGACCCTGGTCAGTTGTTATGTGACCAGGCACTCCAAATCGGGCGATCCATGTATTCAGCAAGGCTTCTGCCACTGTGATAGCTTCTATGTTTTCCATTGGGACGACTTCTGGCCACCTTGTGAATCTGTCTACGATGGTCAAACAGTATTTCTAGTTTCCGCAAGTAGGAAGAGGTCCTACGATGTCAATGTGTATATGTTTGAACCTTTCACTTGGATCTGGAAATTTACCGAGTGGCGCCCTGGTATGCCGAGATACTTTGTTGCGCTGGCATTGAATGCAGCTTTTCGCCCACTCTCGGCAGTCTTTGTTAATGGATGGCCACACAAAGCGTTGTGCTACCATCTTTGTACTGGCTCCAATGCTGGGATGGGCAAGATCATGCACAGACGAAAATGCCTGTTGACGGAAGGGTCTGGTGATGAACGGCCTCACCACGTCGGTGGATATATCGCAGAAAATATCCTCTATTGTGCCAGGAATTTTCATCTTCTTTAACTGGAGTCGAGTCGACGTGCATTGAATCAGGCTTTGCAGTTCGGGATCATTTACTTGTGAACGAGCAAGAGCTGAATAGTCAATAGTGGTTGTTATTTCGTCAATTCGTGACAGAGTGTCTGCAACAATATTTTTGGAACCAGACACGTGCCGTATGTCCGTCGTAATTGTCCGATGTAATCGAGGTGGCGGAACTGTCTTGGCGAGCATTTGTCAGATTTCTGACGAAATGCGAAGGTGAGCGGTTTATGGTCTGTAAAAATGGTGAATTTGCGGCCTTCTACCATATGTTTAAAGTATTTGATTGCTTCGAAGATCGCCAGAAGCTCGCGGTCGTATGTGCTGTATTTCGATTGTGCTGAACCAAATTTCTTCGAAAAGAATGACAATGGCTGCCATCCTTTTGTAGTATATTGTTGCAGGACTGCACCCATTGTTGTATCAGACGCATCAGTGAAAATGGCGAGCAGTGCGTTTGAACGTGGGTGAGCGAGAACTGTGGCCTCAGCGAGAGCGTTTTTAGAAGCTGTAAAAGCGCTGGCGGCTTCGTCGGTCCATGACACGGGGTGCTTTCCTTTGGTGTTGGGCCCTTGCAGCAATTTGTTGAGAGGAGCTTGAATTTCTGCTGCATTTTTCACAAATCGCCTGTAGAAGTTAAACATGCCGAGAAAACGACGCAGTTGCTGGTATGTTTGCGGCTGTTGGAAATTATCAATGGCGCTAACTTTACTTCGCAGCGGCTTGATTCCTGCGGCAGATACGGTATGCCCTAGAAAAGAAACTTCTTGCGCGCCGAATACACACTTCGCTGGATTGATGAGAATTCCGGCTTCACTAAGACGCATGAAAAGTTGACGAAGATGCTCTTCGTGCTCTTTCTCTGATGTTGAGGCAACCAATATGTCATCAATGTAGGCATATGTGAAATCTAACCCCAGTAGCACCTCATCAATGAAACGTTGGAACGTTTGTGCGGCGTTCCGAAGTCCCATTGACATATAAGGGAACTCGAAAAGTCCAAATGGTGTTGTTATTGCTGTCTTGGGAATGTCTTCTGGATGTACTGGTATTTGGTGGTAAGCGCGCACCAAGTCTACAGTGGAGAAGATATTTTTCCCAGCCAGAGAATGTGTAAAGTCGGCGATGTGTGGAACAGGGTACCTGTCGGGAATTGTACGAGCGTTGAGCGCTCGGTAGTCGCCGCATGGACGCCAGCTATTGACATCTTTCTTGGGAACCATCACCAGCGGAGATGACCATGGACTGTCAGAACGGCGGACTACTCCTAGGTCCAACATGACTTTAAATTCTTTGAGAGCTGCATCCTGACGATCTGGAGCTAAACGTCTAGGTTTGCATGATATTGGTGGACCTGGTGAAGTTTTAATATGATGACGAGTCGAATGCTTCGCCGCTTGCGAATATAAACCGGACGGCTTGGTGATATTCGGAAATAAAGTCAATAATTTTCCGTATTTGCCCGGCACTGGAACAGTTTTTACTTCACCGCACGCGTTGGTGGCAGTGGAACCTCTCACAGAACACGAAGTGCCACTATCTACTAAAAGTCTGTTTTTTATATCTACCAAAAGTCCATAGTGTGCTAAAAAATCTACGCCAATGATGGGTTTCGCGACGTCGGCTACTATGAATCGCCACACAAACTCACGATGAAGATTGAAATGGAGTCGTAGCGTTATAAAACCGTAAGTTGCTATTGGCGTGCCGTTCGCTGCCGCCAGTTCGTAGTTTGTACGTTCACGCACGCCGCGTATCTCTTTTCGGGGGTACATACATACGTCCGCACCGGTGTCTATCAAGAAATGTTTTTTTGAATAGTGGTCCGTCAGTAGGAGTCGGCGTGAACTTCCCGAAATGCAATCATTATCCGCCGAATTTAATGACTGCTGTTTGCGTTTCCCGCTGAAAAACTACAGGGTTGAGTGCATTTTTGAGCATCTGCACCGTACTTCCAATGATACCAGCAGGTTGACCTGCGACCAGAGGAATTTTCTCGGGGGCGAGATTTAGACCGCGCACGTTGACCGCGATGTGGTTGGTGTTTGGATCGAGTGTACCTGGGTTTCTGGAGCTCCGTAATTTGCAGCTGTAGCTCTTCTATTTTCGCCATGAGAGCTTCAATGGCGTTTACTGAAACATCGGAAGGTGCAGTAGCGGCGGCGATTTGTTGCTGCGGAGAAACTTCTAGCACTTTATCTGCAAGCTTTGCAGCTTCGTCGAGCGTACTTTCTGTCTGCGTAGCTAGGATTGCCTGCAATGTGCTTGGTAGACGGCCTATCCATAGCGTGCGTAGTAATGCTTCGGTGATGGTGGCGCCGCCTAGGTCTCGCAAGCGTCGGAGGAATTGCGATGGTTTCCGATCGCAGAGTTCTTCTTTTTCCAACAGCTGTTTAGTTTTCTGTTCCTGAGTGGCAGATAAACGAGAAATTAATTCAGTTTTTAATTTATCGTACTTTCCTGTAGTTGGAGGTGATGTGATGACGTCTTTCACTTCGGCGGCATATCGAGCTTCTAAATTTCCGATGACGTATCCGTACTTCGTTTCGTCTCGCGTGACGTTGTTAATCAGAAATTGTCCTTCTAGCTGTGCGAACCATAGAGAAGGATCGGCGGGCCAAAACGGCGGTACACGTATAGAAACGCGGTTGACGGCAGATTGTTCCTCGATTGACATCTCTATATTCGGGGTCACCACTTTTGTAGGAATATTACATTACAAACACACAATCACACAAAAATTATTTATTAATAATTGGACATTTACACTCGGTCTCTAAATATTATATTATTTGACAATACTCCTTTTTTTTCTGCCGCTATCCCGATCCCAAAATTTTTATTTTTACATTGCCTGCTACATTATTATTATTAATAATACATATTACTAGTACATACACCTATTTTTTATTCTATAATTTATAAAACAACCACAGTTGTCAATAGTATTTAGAACCCCGTAAACACTTCAATTATTTTTTTTATTATGGACCCGGGCCTACTCTATAGCCCTATAACAACTCATACTAATAGGGTAACGATTAATTAATAATTATCCTAATCCTATAAGAAAGTTCTAAGTAACCAATAAAAACAAATACAAACCCTGTCATTTTCATTTTTTATTTTGTTTTTGCCGTTTGGTTATTTTCTTTAGAAATTTTGCTAAGAGTTAGTAACTTTGTTACAGAATTGGTGTAATTATTTTTACAGAATGGGGCCAAGAATTTTCCTTTTTTGAAGGCGAATTAAATAAAAACTACTGCTGATTGACAAAATTTATTTGTGGATAATGAAATATAATTTAAAGTTTTAAATCGTACAGTTTTAAACAATACATCCTGAAGGTGGTAGACACCGATTTCTGAAGCTCCTCTACACGTTCCAATATTCGGGTTATTTCCTGCAAAACAAGATTCTGTAGCTGAAGCAGGGTTGTAGGGCATTGTTTGTAAACCTCTGCCTTAAGATATCCCCATAAAAAAATCACATGGCGTTAAGAGTTGTGAGGGCTCATCCCAATTCGAGATGACATCCCGTGGGCGGGCGCGCTGAGAGCAGAGGTTTACAAATACCGCTCTACAACTATGAGGCGCCGTTTGGGCCAAAATAAAAGTTTCTATAATATATATATATATATATATATATATATATATATATATATATATATATATATATATATAAAATTTCGTGATATATAATATTTTGCCATGTTGATATACACAATTTTCATTGTGATATATAGAATTTTTAGTTCTATGAAATGCCGCAACATAATGAGGGCGCTCACTTTTGTGCTTTTATCTACTTATGTTGGCAACGATTTAGGATTGGTTAGATCCAAGATGTATTTTTGTACACGTTGGGTTTTGGTTTCGAATTTAGAATGCTTAAATATTAGTTTGTTTGATTAGATACAAGGAGGATTAGATAACTACTATACTAAACAAAAACAACTCGACCCTTAGTTTAGCCCAGTTTGGTCAGCTTTAGTTCATACCATGTTCACACAGCCAGATTTGAAATGTCAAACGATTAATCGAGTATCCAACGTGAGTCGGTAACACAGAAATCTAGACAGGAAATAAAACGCATGTTGCCAACATAAGTAGATAAAAGCACAAAAGTGAGCGCCCTCATTATATTGCGGCATTTCATAGAACTAAAAATTCTATATATCCCAATGAAAATGGTATACATCAACATGGCAAAATATCACGAAATTACAGAAACTTTTATTTTGGGCCAAACGGCGCCTCATATACAACCCTGTTTCAGTTGAAGAATCTTGTCAGCAGGAAATAACACGAATGATGGAACGTGTAGAGAGGAGCTTTAGAAATCAGTTGCATCAGTTCATAGAGAACGGTGGCCACCACTTTCAAGTTGTTTTGTTTAAAACTGTATAATTTAAACATTTAAATTATGTTCTTTCATAATCCAAAAATAAATTTTGTCTATCAGTAATACTTTTTATTTAATTCGCTTTCAAAAACAGAAGTTTCTAAGCCCTACCCTGTATATAATTTAATTATTATCATGCAGACACTTAAAAAATACTCTTCATTGTGTAAAAACGAAACTAATGTAATTTTACATAGTATAATAAGCTTTCAATGCGTTCAGGGACGGACTGGCTCTTTGGACCGGCCCAGGAAAATAAGAAACTGTTCGGCCTGCCCTTAGTGAAAAATAAAACTGTAATTTATAAGTTCGAATTATGGATACATTAAATTTATTTTTTAAATGTTTTTGTTTCTATTCAAAATCTTATTTATTTATTATATGTCTATGGCCCGGTTTAATAAAACAAATTAATTTATGATTAAATTTTACTCATTGCGAGCCTGATTCTATTAATCGTGTTTACAAGTTCTTGTTTTTTGTTTACAAATGCCGTAAAGAATAAAGGAACACTATATTTTTCTTCCTAGTCACTATCATTTTCTGATCAACTTAGACCACTACTTTTTAATTAGCTTAACTGACAATTGAACCCTGCATTCAGCCATTGCAAAAACAGTATCTTTTAACAGAATATTGTTTAGATAGATAGATATCATTATTTTCTTGAGTTAGGACCTGTTAAAGCATTTATTTACAGATTTACGCGTTTTTTTTACGTTTTGATCTATATGTTGGCTAAATCTGTGATATTTGGTGGTAAGAATAGAATAAGCCAGTAATATGGTTATCGTCACTCAAAACTTTTTATAGAATCAGTTCTTGAAAATTTCTTTAGTGATCCCCGCGCTTTTTTGACCCTAGTAGCGTACAGATAGATGTGTTCTTAAATTCTCTAGGATTTCGGGATTTACCAATAACGAGAATTTAAAGATTATGATTGCGCTCGCATTGCTGCAAAGCATAAAGGTATTTTTTTTGCTAAGTTTATCCGGTTACTGCTTTCTCGTCAGCATGAACAAAGTCTTGTCAGGGAGAATGTTAATTGTACAAAGTTTGCAGACATCTTTTGTATTTTAAAATAAGAGAGGGGCAAAGTAACACCCTCTAATTGTACAGTATATAAGGTTGATCTTTGCATTTCCTAGGTTGTTGTTGTTATTGTTGGATGGTCACTATTAGTATTATTGATATTATCCGTATCGTTTGTACATAGCGTCAATAAAGGTGTGACAAAACCAGCAAATTTATTTGTGAAACCCCAGCACTCCATCACTATTGAGCTATCAAACAGAGAAAACACCAAAATAATTCGAATACGTGTGAATTATAAATTTTATTGTTACCTAAACCAAGATCTTTCATTATATATTGCAACTCAATTCGAAATCATTCCAAAGCTGTTTCTTCACTGGAAAGTTTTAAACCCGTTATTTTTAAAGAATTGGTTGTTTTTCTCTAAATCGGTGTATAAATGGGCGTAAAAATGTGGATATTTTTTAAAAGCGTGTTGTCTATGTGTCTGTTACAAAAACCAAGAGTTCACAACATCCTCCACTTTTTTATGTTTTCATCGAACTCGGGGTATGACTGAGCATAAAAATATTTACATTTTTCAGAAGCATTTAATACTTGCCAAAAAAAATAGGTGCTAGGCTCACCGGCCTCATACAAGTCGCGGCCCCTCAAGAATTTCTTGATTTCTTGGTGGCCCTGTCCGTCCCTGAATGCGCTTGGTTCTTCTTCATTTTTTTTTTTTATTTCTTAATTTCCCCATTTCTCACGACGAGCTACTTTTAGAACTTGATTCTTGAATGGTAAAGATACAGATTATTGGTGTCGAGCAGCTTTTCTATTAATGCTCTATAGAAAAATAATATTGGTTCGCAGAGAATAATTAAGTTAAAGAACAACAAAATAAGCTCGTAAAAAAAATATTGTTTTTATTTAGACTGTAATAACTGTTATTTATAATAGGATCAGGATCGGCCTTCAGAAGTTAAAGACGCGTCTCAGGTTACTTTTTTATGTACTATCCAACATATGAGAGTACTATAAATCTTGCGGTATAATCGGGTTTTAGGTGGGCCGCGAAAAAATTGTGTAAAACAAATCGCAATATGAAAAGTTTATAGCTATTAACATACCTAGGATTGTTATGACTATCATAACTGCCGCAGAGGTCGGTTTGAAATCCGATCTCGTACAGCAAAGATTTTAAGACATCTAAGGTTTGATATGATTTATAACATCCGTGGTTTGTTCAATAGTTTATTGGTTTCAGAAAATGAAGATATTATTAATAAAGATTTTTTTTAATGCTACTTTCAAAATGCCATGATAAACAGAACAATTATGACAAATATTCAAATTATATAATTTATTCCATGTGTTTATTATTTTAGAATAAAATAAACTGTGTTAAGAACGATACACTAACGTTATCCGTATGTAATAATTAATAACATTATAACTTCATTTGATTTTATTTTCATTTTGTAGACTGTTGTTGACAAGTCAATATCAGCCTACTTTTGTGTATGTGAACAAGGGTTTAATATCCTGAAAACGGTAAAGAAAATAAAGCAATGAAAATAAAACCATACACTTTCAAGCCGAGTATCATGTTTCACAAAAACTAATTAATTTATTATTATACTTCCAAAGTAAATTTAATTGTGTGAACAAATTCGAATCAATTTCCATGTTCTTATGACATTATCCACTGCTGTCAAAAATCGCGTTGCATTTGTTCAATTTTTAAAATTTACTTTGTAAGTTTAATTTAATCATAGATTATTTTTTATTAAACCGGACCTTAATCTTGACACTTATTTGAATTTATGACGCCACACCCGGCAGAAACCACGTGCGTTTGTAGAGAAATGAAAGATGTGTTAAATAACATTGGCAGCATCATTGTCCCAGTGCCAATCAAAACTTGAACTATAACATACGTAGTTTTTAATTAATTATTTTATTAAATTTCTTACTATCCATGCATATTTGTAATTATTAACCACGAAAGTTATTTTAAATTTATTTTTATAACGCTGGATATATGCAGACATTTAAATCACGAAATTAAATTATAAAATTAAACAATACAAATAGAAATATTATCAATGACAACGTTTATGCAACTAAAATTAATAATTAAACTAATGAAACTTCTTATTGTTATGAATCGTTCCAAAATCCACGCATTTTTATAAAACGATCTTGAATTGGTGATGTAACTCAATGCCTACCTTCTCCTCCTGGGCAACGGATACGACTGTCAATTTTACTAAAAAGTAAAATCAATCTAGGAATAGTTGTATGTGATATTTGTAGTACTTATTCGAGCAATATCGAGGTAACTCCATCCTTTCACACAGATAAAGTCAAATTTCTTATGTTGCACGTCATTTTATTGTAATTTTCCGAAGTTGTCAAATTATCGCCAAAAAAAATTGTATATTTTATTACAAATCTAAAATTTTGAGTTATATTTTATTTAATTTGAGAGATAAATTTTTAAATAATTTTTATTTTACTGAATGAGACGCAGGAAGATCAGATGGCATTTAAAAATATTATTGAAATAGATAACTTGTAACCACGTAAAACGTAATAAAACTAAGATATCAATGGCAGAAAAGTGTTTCTTGTAATGGTGTAGTTTTAAGCACACATATTCTTTATAATATTAGGTTTGTTCCAATAAATGTTTGGAACCGTTCAGAAATTTACTGAGTCATTTTACCGTTACAAGTCGAATTAAAAATTCAGCACTTTTAGTGCAGTGTTCCAAGAAAGAGTGAAGTATGTTCCGAACCGATTCTGAATCGTTCTTAATGTTCTAGGATTTTACAAAACATTCTAATTCTGAATCAGTTGAACAGCATGTTCAACCTGACATTTTGTTTTTGTTATTATTAAATTAAATTATTTCTGCTTTATATATGTATATTTATGAATAATTTTTAATTAGGATATAAAAAAGTTTAAATCACAGTACTTCGTGATATCATGTATTTGTTAGATACGTAATGCTGACTTCTTCCATCTTCAAGTACAAAGCACTACAAAACCATGGAAGATATAGTTTCTGCATTTAGTAACATTTCTATCTGTAGGCTTTGGCC
Organism: Harpalus rubripes; assembly: GCA_963082715.1. Lineage (NCBI taxonomy): Eukaryota > Metazoa > Arthropoda > Insecta > Coleoptera > Carabidae > Harpalus > Harpalus rubripes. The sequence goes on along the minus strand of OY720449.1, from coordinate 61,180,350 downwards.
TGTGGGTTATTTGGTAGATACGGGTAGATAGATGATAAAAGACCGCACTTTATTGGAACTCAAAATATATAACTTTTATTTCAAGGCTTCATTATGTGTTCTGAAATATTTGTCGTCTGTCTCCTCTATTCCCGGTAGACGGGAACATTGGAATATTCTAAACCCCCTTCCTTACGTCCCTCCTTTCAAGTTAGGTATATTGTTAAACATTTTACAAATATAATGAAATTAAATATTCAAATATTAATTTAAATATCTTCTGGGTTTCTTTATCTCCCTTTGGCTTTTTCGAACCCTTTCTTCTATCTTCCCTTGGTTTGTTTCGGTCTTGTCATGCTCTAGTTGTTCGTGTTTTCTGCTTTCAGTTTTCTGTTCAACTGAAGGGAGGGCCCTTAGGAACTTCCGATTTCTTTTTAGTTCGTGCTTCTCTGTCGTCGATACTCTGTATACTCTCGGCGCATTTGTTGGCCCTAACACTTCTCCTTCTCTATGCATATCGGCAATCCAAACTCTTTTCCCTTCTTTTAAATCTTCTAACTTCTTTACCTGATGACTCTGATCGTAAAACTTGCTGTCTTCTTTCTTCTTCCATTTTTTACCTCCCGTCATAACGTAGGTAAGGTAGGTAATGTAATCGTGCCAAAAATTAGATGGTGAGTTTTCAGTAAATAAGCACGAATTAGGGTCCCCACAACACGTTTTTACTATTTTTACGATGATGTGTGTGTGTGTGTGACGATTTTTTTCGTCCACGATAACTCTTATAACAAACTTCCAAATATATCTATTTTCCGTATTTAAGCTTCCTGTATTCATGTAACCAGTTGGTTAGATTTTGGGTAAAATTGGATAAATGGAAGTGATACTTTACTTGAAACTATATTAAAATATAATCTAAAACTTTTCAACTTTAGCATTTAAGACTTTTATATCATGGGAAACAACATATTAGATATATATTATGATATATTCCAAAACTTGTCAAATTTAGTATTTAAAACTTTTATATAACGGTAAGCAACATATTAGAGTTTGGCTAAAATTGATAAACCGGAAGTGATACTTTATTTAAAGCTCTGAACAGATTTTCGTGAAAAATATATTGATGCAATCGAAAACTTTTCAACTTTGGTATTTAAGATTTTTATATTAATAAGAATGACATGTTAGATTTTATCTAAAATAGATAAATCGGAAGTGATACTTTACTTGAAGCTCTGAACAGATTTTTGTACAAAATATATTATATATTCATGTGTTGGCCACATCAGATTTTTTTTATAAATCTCGGCATAATCTGGAGTCTCTGGATTTAAATATTCTCTTGTTGGCAAAATATTTTGTAGATTTCTCCCCATTAGCAACAGTGCTGGTGAACTGCCACAGTTTTAATGGTGAGTTCTATAGATTAATAATCCTAAGTGCATATCTTCGTTCTTTTTACCCCCCGTCATACCGTATGTAAGGGAGGTAATGTTTTCGGTCCAAAAATTTGATAGTGAGTTTTCAGTGAATAAGCACAAATTAGGGTCCCTACTACACGTTTTTAGTATTTTAAAATGATGTGTGTGGGTGTGTGTTTTCTAAGCGAAATACGTGTTTTTAGTATGTTTTGCGGTAAATGCACCACGGAGTCCCCTCAAAAGTTTCATCGATATTTTGGGTAGAATACGTGTCCCAAGTAGTATATTAATGAAATTTTAGCCCCTTGCATCTTGCATATTACTATAAATGTGATTCCCTTCCAAAAAGTTCAATATAAACAAATTTACTGGAATGACAAAAGTTAAAATATATTTGTTATATGTTTTAAGCATCGGTGGTCCATCAGCAGTGACATATGCCTACTTGGGGGAATTTCATGATAACTTGCATCGCGCACGCGTTCTATCCTGGGCTGCCGGCTTCATAGCCGTGGCCACTATCGCGTTGCCTGCCCTTGCTTGGCTCGTGCTGCCAATGACGTGGGAATTCCCGCTACCTGGCACAGACTTTACCATCCGGCCGTGGCGTCTGCTTGTCATCCTTTACGGCCTCCCAGGGGTTCTATCTGCCACTCTACTCTTACGATTCCCGGAAAGTCCCAAGTTCCTGTGGGTTCAAGGAAAAACAGAACGAACTCTAGAAATATTTAGAGATATGTACACCACTAACACAAGGAATCCCAGCTCAATGTACCTGGTATGATTATTGTAATTTTACGCATAGTTCTAAGTGGATAACATTTTATTCCCAACTTTTCCAGTGATTCGCAAATTATTTCCAAATGGAAATATATACATATATATATATATATATATATATATATATATATATATATATATATATATATATATATATATATATATCGGGTGTCTTAGGCCGATCGACACAGGGGAGATAACATGTGAAATCAATTAATTGTGAATAGTATCTCCCCAGTGACAGATATTTAACTGAAATTTTGTATACTCATTGGAGGATATTAATTCTACTCATTATAGTCCAAATTAGTAAATTTAAACGTGTAATATTAGAAAAAATTAAGAAAATTTGGAGAATTTCCAGGATTATTGTTCGTATATTGGACAAAATGGTTACTAAGTGACAGTAGCGTTTGCGCTTGGTAATAAACAAAACTCGGAGAGACTGGGTTTGGAACCATCCATCAGCAATATTTAGTTTTTAAATTTTACTTTTCAAAATAATTTTTATTATTAATATGTTTTTTTTTTAATGGGGTCTCGTGGTCGCGTGCCTGGGTGTTAGGTCGCGAATCTGGAGAACCGGGTTCGATCCCGACCGACGCCAAATATTTCCAATTTTAAATGGCACAAAATTGACCCCTGTGGTGCACTCTCCACGCCAACAATGAGTGCCCGTGAGGTGACGCCTGGTAAGCGCCCGCACGGTGCAAATATTTCATCATTACCGATATCTGTGTACAAAGCAGATTGGTACACCCAGCAATGGGTAATAAGCCGTGCATGATGATATATTTATTTATTTATATTTATTTTTTTAAAAATTTTAATAAATTATAAACATTATTTATAGCATAAATATTTTGTAAAATCTAAACCACATAGCTTACAACATACAGTTAAATAATTACAATAAATATTTATAATAAAAAATAACCTATCCATTTTATTAAATTTCAACAAAAAATTAAAAACGTATTAACAATAAAAATTATTTTGAAAAATAAAAATTACATTTTACTGCTGGCTGGTTCCGAACCCAGTCTCACAGAGTTTTGAAACATTCTTTGACAAGTGCACCTGTCCTGAGTTATTCTTTACCTGAAGGAGAGTTCATACTAGACACAGATGCCAGCAACGTGGGAATTGGTGGCGTTCTTTCCCAGATACAAGACGGACATGAGAAGGTTATTGCCTATTTTAGTAAGACCTTGTCAAAACCAGAGAGGAATTATTGTGTTACCAGAAAATAACTCTTGGCAATCGTGAAATTCGTGGAACATCTGCAAATATTTGTATGGAAGGAAATTTTTGATTAGAACTGATCATGCTGCATTAAAATGGCTGCTACAATTTAAGAAACCTGAAAGTCAGGTGCCTAGATGGATTGAAAGACTACAGGAATACGACTTCAAAATCGAGCATAGGACAAGTACCAGTCATCGTAATGCCGACGCATTGTCCAGAAGGCCATGCCAAGACGAATATAGAAGAGAAATTTTCCATCGTCGCCAGGACAACAGTAGTCGACGATAATTGGCAGCCCGATGGACTACGCGAAGACCAAGAAGAAGACCCAACTTTGAATATTATACTGGAATGGAAAGCAGAGAAGAGCAAACCAGTATGGGGAGATGTTGCACCGCACTCACCGAGCGTAAAATCGTACTGGGCGGAATGGGACTCCATAGTGATTGAGGATGGCCTGTTAAAGCGTGTGGTAGAAAATGCTCATGGAACTGAGAAGAGAATTCAGTTAGTTATTCCTAAGAGTAGAGTACCAGACGTGTTGAAAGATATCCATGACGAATCTGGAGGCCATTTTAGAGTCATCAAAACGCTAGAAAGATTGCGCCCGCGGTTTTACTGGGTTAACTTTACGGAAGATGTTAAAGATTGGTACAAGAAATGTGTGGTTTGCGATGGAAGTAACGGTCCGCATAAACGACGAAGAGCTCCAATGCGTCAATACAACGTTGGCAGTCCATTTGAGCGTATTGCAATTGATGTGGCTGGACCATTCCCAGAAAATGACGAAGAAAATAAATACATCGTGGTTGTCATGAACTACTTCACTAAGTGGGTTGAAGCGTATCCATTACCCAATCAGGAAGCCACCACTTTAGTTATAGAATGTATATGCCGATTCGGAGTACCACGTGAACTCCACTCCGACCAGGAAAGAAATTTTGAGTCTGCCGTTTTCCAAAATGTCTGTAAGATATTAGGAATTAATAAAACTAGAACAATTGCATTACATCCGCAGTCTGATGGCATGGTTGAACGAGTGAACAGAACGATCAACCGATATTTGTCGAAGGTAGTCTCCAGCCACCAAAGAGACTGGGACCGACATCTCCATCTGTTCCTGATGGCTTATCATTCATCCATGCATGAAACAACAAGGCAAACTCCTGCGAACATCTTATTCGGGCGTGAGTTGCGCTTACCATGCGACTTGGTGTTCGGCAGTAAACCTGGAGAAGATCTGGCCGGGGAAGATTACGTTACGGACTTACGGAGAAGAAAGGATGACATTCATGAATAAGTCCGTACGAACATTCAAGCTGCCAATGAAGGACCGGTATGGCATCAAGGCCGAAAAGGGTGGATATCAACCTGGGGATTTAGTGTGGTTCTACAACCCACAAAGACGTCGTGGTTTGTCACCAAAGCTGCAAAAGAATTGGGAAGGCCCCTATGAGGTAGTCAAAAGGATAAACGACATGGTATACAGAATTAAGAAACGACCTGCCGGGAAGCCGAGTGTAGTAGCCCCTTTCGCCGGAAACAACCACGAAGACCATAATGGAACGACGGTTCGTCGGATCATAGCACAAGAATCAACTTTTGAAGACTTCATGGAGATCTATTCCTTTGGCCGCAAGGCGCGGTTCGACGTAACGAACGAAAAACACCAAGATCTGTTCACCCTGTCTTCAGATTATTCCCTCGGCCACTACGTATCAGAAGACTTAAAGATGTCCCGTGGCATAGCTTCAGTCTTTTAGGCGAAATTTGGGCGACTACAAGAACTGGCCAACCAACGTCCAACTGTTGGGAAAACGCTGCGCCTGAGGGATAGCAATGCAGACCATCAGCGGTACATCTATTACCTGGTTACAAAACCACGCTCGTGCCAGAAGCCGTCGTATCGTAGCCTGTGGAACTCGCTGTGCGACTTGAGGGATCATCTGCTAGAGAATGACATTTTGAAGCAAGCCGTACCGAAGTTAGGTTGTGGTCTAGATGGTTTAGATTGGAGAATTGTTAGGAACATGATAGAAATCCTCTTCCGTTTTACCGGCGTTGAAATTCTCGTTTGAAGCTTTAACCCTAACAGACATAAAGAAGAAGTCGAGTGGACCATCGACTGTCATTTTTTCAAAACTTCGAAATGCACCAAGGGTAATGCATGCAGATTTCGTCATCACGAACTGTTCCGGGACGAAACAGTCTTAAGGACGAGGCAGTGTAATGTGCAGCGCCCGCCGTCGCCACCACTGTCGCAGCCGCGTCGCAGGGACGAGCGAGTGTCTATTTTTAGCGATGACGCAACAGACTTGTCCGAACCTGTTTAATTACGCGGTTGCTAAAATCTATTGTGTTTGAGTTTTTATCTGGAATAGTGCTCTAGAAATTTCTAGAATACAAATGCCGGAGTATATAAGCACTGTTAGCGAAGGCATTGAACAGTCTGATATAAATAATCGTCGCGTATTGAATAGTTGGTGACATAAACAGATAGTAGACAAGTGGTGAACATAAATAAATATAGTTATATGAATAAATGAGTTGTATATTGTTTAAATTAATGATCTTAGTGTTGAAGTGTTTTATAATATTCTTAGTCTTAATTAGTGTTTAATATTTGTTTAATCGTAGTCATTATTTTTATTATCTTTTAATATCTATTTATCGTTATAATAAACTTTTATTTTAATAATTGTCTAATATTTACTCTTCATCCAAATAAATAAAAACGTTACAATATATATATATATATATATATATATATATATATATATATATATATATATATATATATATATATATATATATATATATATAAACTATTATTCACGAAAGATGACTATTCAAGGTCATTTGTGAGCAGTTTGATATAATATGACTTGCAGATAACTTCATTGCATTTCGTTTTCATAGGCGTGCAACATGAAATATTTATGGACACATTTTAACTGAAAAAATAATATTTTATTTGAAAATTATGTTTCTTTCTAATTAATGCCTTTCTGAAAGATTTATGTTCTTCACTTATGTTTTTGCAAAATTAAAAACCGACCGACGCCAAATATTTCCAATTTTAAATGGCACAAAATTGACCCCTGCACTCTCTCCACGTCAGCAATGAGTGCCCGTGAGGTGACGCCTGGTAAACGCCCGCACGGTACAAATATGTCATCATCATTACCGATATTTGCATACAAAGCGGATTGGCACACCCAGCAATGGGTAATATGCCGTGATGATATGTTTATTTATTTAAAAACATAGACTTAACAATAAACCAAGTAATAATAATTTGATTTAAACGGCAATGCCACTGGGTAAATATTAGCACAGAGAACAGTGTAGTAGATAATTAAGTATCTGTCATTCTACGACATACGTCATTATTATTATAGTGTGTTAGAAAGTAATGCCACTATTTACGTATATCTGTCACACCACATAAATTAAATAGACATAGGTCAAATAATCTTTCTCTTTCTAATACAAAATGTTGCTAAGCTACTGTTGTAAAGTGATGTGTAATCTTTCTTCGAACAAATGACCTTGAATAGTCATCTTTCGTGAATAAAAGTATACTTTTATGCACGCCTATATTCACACTACTGCATAGTTAAAAGTTAAAACGAATTTAGTCAATTTTCGATTGCGAAGCCATAAAAATCTTTGTGAAACTTTGCGGGCGGGTGTAGGGCCAGCTATCTCGCCCATACAGTGTCCCAAACTACACCAAGTGACCACATCATCGAACAAGAACAGTGGACGACTCTAAACTACCGGACGGTGCTTTCTTACACAACGACAGCCGTCCCGACAAGTCAAGTAAAAGTGGTGTGGGATTTGACCGACCGTTGACACCACGTCCGGCTGTTAAAAACGCAAACTGCTGTAAATCACCCTTTAGATTTCAGGCTATCGCTGACAGCTAAAACGGAAATGAAAATCGAGATTTACCTTACACGGGCCACCGAGGAAGTCTGGGACGACGGCTTCTGGGATGTAGTCCACTAAGCCGCCTTGGGGTTGCATGTAGTCGTTTCCACCGTAGAAGAGGAATTTGCTACGAGTATTTTCGTCTATAATTACAGAAATATGAATATGTATTAGTTTTGGACATTACAACAAGATTCCTAATATTTTAAAACATATTCATACCGATTTTATTCGAAATATTCCAATAAATATCAAAGATATTTACGATTTAATAATGTAACTAAAACTATTATTCACGAAAGATGACTATTCTAGGTCATTTGTGAGCCGTCTGATATAATATTATTTGCAGATAACTTCACTGCATTTCATATGCATAGGCGTGCAACATGAAATATTTATGGACACATTTTAACTGAAAAAACAAGAGTAATTTATTTAAAAATTATGTGTCTTTCTAAATAATGCTTTTCTGAAAGATTTATGTTTTTCATTTACGTTTTTGCAAAATACAAAAACATAAACAACTTATAAACCAAGGAATAATAATTTGATTTAAACGTGAACGCCACTGGGTAAATATTAGCACACATTAGGGCAGTGTAGTAGATAAATAGGTATCTGTAATTCTACGACATATGTCATTATAATTTATAGTGTGTTAGAAAGTAATGCCATTATTTACGTATATCTGTCACACCACATAAATTAAATAGGCATAGGTCAAATAATCTTTCTCGTTCTAATACAAAATGTTGCTAAGCTACTGCTATAAAGTGATGTGTATTCTTTCTTCGAACAAATGACCTTGAATAGTCATCTTTCGTGAATAATAGTATATATATATATATATATATATATATATATATATATATATATATATATATATATATATATATATATATATATATATATATATATATATTGCTTGATGGTACAAATAACACCCTTATCACAAAATTTTCATGTGTGAAACGTATTTTCTTTGGCAGACCAGCCATGACATACGTACACAATTTGTAACGGTAACAGACACGTGGCGTCTGGCAGACTATTACTAAGTATCAATAAGTATTTTGGGTTTCAATTTTAAGTATAATATTACTATCTATTCTAACTTCCAAAAATATTGTTAAATTATCAATTATTAAATTTTTATTCATAAACATTTACTATAAAATTACTACTATTTAACGTAAACATAATCTCAAATATTAAGATTGTCCAAACTTTGGGGGGACAAGTGCCCCTCCCTCCAAATCCCGTCACTGGTATAAAAAATACATAGATAGTTATGCAGCGTCATACACACAGTGACAACCATGTCATTAGTCATCCGATGCCTAAATTATTTGTGATAATAATTGCTCTAATTTATTTTTTGTAAAAAATGGTTGAAATTAAATTACTTTTACTGAAATTGATGTCACTTTTACCAAAAATGATTTTACTATTTCTGATATTAATATTACTTTTCCTGAAATTTAATTTACATCTGAAATTTTCTCTACTTTTTGTTGAAAAGGTATAGAATATGACTTAACCTTTACCTGACCAAAATCGGGTCACGAGTGGCCAAATTTGGGTCACGAGTGACCCAATTTCCTGTTTTTTGTTAAAAACTCTCATAATAGAAATATTACAAACAATTCCTCTGGAAAATTCTCCTAAATTATATTAATATTTTGTTACATATAATTTTCGTTTATAGAAGTTTTAAAAGTATTGAGTTATTTAACATTTTTACCTCCCGTCATACAGTAGGTAAGGAAGGTAATGTAATCGTGCCAAAAATTCGATGGCGAGTTTTCAGTAAATAAGCACAAATTAAGATCCCCACAACACGTTTTTACTATTTTTACGATGATGTCTGTGTGTGTGTGTGTGTGTGTGACGATTTTTTCGTCCACGATAACTTTTACAAAAAACTTCCGAAAATTTCTATTTTCCGTATTTAAGCTTTCTACATTCATATAAAGAGTTGATTAGATTTTGGATAAAATTGGACAACCAGAAGTGATACTTTACTTGAAGCCCATAACAGTTTTTAATGAAAAATTATATTAAAATATAATCCAAAACTTTTCAATTTTAGTATTTAAGACTTTCACATCAAGGGGAATAACAAATTATGTTTTGGCTTAAATTAATAAACCGAAAGTGAAACTCCACTTGAAGTTCTGAACAGATTTTCGTGAAAAATATATTGTGGTATATTCAAAAACTTTTTAGATTTAGTATTTAAGACTTTTATATGAAAGGGAACAACGTATTAGATTTTGGTTATAATTGATACGTGATACTTTGCTTGAAGCTCTGAACAGATTTTAGTCAAAAATATATTATGATAATATATTCCAAAACTTTTCAAATTTGGTATTTAAGACTTTTAGATTAATGAAAATGACATATTAGATTTTTAAAAAAATTGATAAACCGAAAGTGATACTTTACTTGAAGCTCTGAATAGATTTTCGTGAAAAATATATTATGATATATTCCAAAACTTCTCAAATTTGGTATTTAAGAATTTTAAATTAATGAGAACGACGTATTAGATTTTTTCTAAAATTGGTAAACCGGAAATGATATTTTACTTGAAGCTGGACAGAGTTTTGTGAAAAGTATTTTGATATATACCAAAATTTTTCAAATTTGGTATTTAAAACTTTTATATTAATTAGAAAGACATATTAGATTTTTTTAAAAATTAATAAACCGGAAGTGATACTTTACTTGAAGCTCTGAACAAATTTTCTTGAAAAATATATTATGATATATTCTAAAACTTGTCAAATTTGATATTTAAGACTTTTATATGAAGAGGAGCAACATACTAGATTTTGGCTAAAATTGATATACAGGAAGTGATACTTTATTTGAAGCTCTAAACATATTTTCGTGAAAATATATTAATACAATCCAAAACTTTTGAAATTTGGTATTTAAGACTTTTATACTAATGGGAATGACATATTAGATATTTTTCTAAAATTAATAAACCAGAAGTAGTACTTTACAGAAAGCTATAAACAGATTTTCTTGAAAAAATCTATTAAAACATGATCCAAAACTTATCAAATTTGGTATTTAAAACTGGTGTATAATTTGAAACATATTAGATTTTGACTATACTTATATGATAAACCGGAAGTGGTACTTAATTTGGAGCTCTTGACAGATTTTCGAGGAAAAGCAATAAAATATCCAAAATTTTGTATTACAAACTTTTCTATTTATTGGAACAACAAATTAGATTTTGTTTACAAACGATCAATCGGAAGTGGTACTTTACTTAAAGCTCATTGCTATTTTAAACATGGAATTGACGGGAGGTTATGTGCTGACCACATCAGATTTTATTTATTTGCGTTTACGATGACCCGATTTTGGTATTGGATGTTATCATATAATAACCTTAGTAAAATAAGCAAATAGAAGAAATAATTTGTTTATATTGTTCAAGGATGGAGAGTAAATTTTGAAATATATGGTTTACTTATATTGCATTAATTATTTAAGATGATGTTTATTTAGATTTAAAAAAATTAAATGTTTTATCTTATAATTATGTACGTTTTCTTTTAATATTAAGTTTAATTATTAAACAAATACAAATCTGCATAATTATTAATAAAGGAAGTTTAATAAATATAATAAAAGTAAAACATTCATAAATATTGTCATATTAATAACAAAATAACGCAAAAAAATAGGGCCACAGTAGACCCTTTTAGGTACCCAAGTTATAAAATTATTTTAATCAGGCAAGGGTTAGAGGTCACTGCTTATGCCTGTATATATATATATATATATATATATATATATATATATATATATATATATATATATATATATATATATATATATATATATATATATATATATCCACTTGGTAAATATTAGTACTATAAGTCGAATAATCACAGTAGGTATAAGACCAAAACAAAATTTTAAATACTGTCACTTATGAAATGTATCATGGATTGTCTATTCATGAATTTTCAGGCGGGGACTTTTAAAATGGGCACCCTGTATGTATATATATATATATATATATATATATATATATATATATATATATATATATATATTATCTCTTATAAAAGAATAAATTTAAAAAAATATTAAAAATATAAGAAATACTTTCCGGATATCCGTGCAAATAAAAAAGCAAATCTTAGGGAATTAGTACACATATATATAGCAGACCCTAGGATCAGTGGCGGACTAAATGGGGGGGGTTCCGCCTCGGGTGCCAGATGTAACTATAAGTGCCATGGACAGATGATGTTCCTACTAGATGTGGGTTACCGAATTTGTATTTATTACTTTTTTTGTTATAGCGATATAACGTTCCGCTTCGGGTGCATCCGGGTGTTAACTGTTTATGGAATGTCGTTTTAACATTTATTCCCACATTTTAAAACAGTCGCACAAATTAATGTATCGTAAAAAGAAACTCTCATTAAAAAGAAAAATTAAACTGATTGTTGTATTAAAATGTTTGTTGATAATATGATTACAAATTTTTCAAACAAACTTTTTAAATCAACAGACAACACAAAACTTTCTTTTTAATATTAGTTTAATTTCATGTTTGTTCAATTTATGATTGTTGATATTTTTTAAACAAACGTAAAAATTCTAGTATCGTAGAAATGAAGTAGCATATATAGGAATGAATTAAATTGACCCTTTATTTTCATGACACAAGAATTAAAACGATTGTTTATTTCTGTGATACTTGAATTAAATTGTTTGTTTAATTCTACGATACATGATTGAATATGATTGTTCATAATTTTAAAACAATCAATTCAAAAGACAGTGGGGTGTATTATGTAAAAAAATGTTAATTTTAACATACCTTTAAAAAATTACATTTTAACATTAGTGTTAAAAATATTTTTTTTGTATTCTCTACGCGAAAATTTGACACCGCTGTTAAAATAATAAATTTTAACATGTCTGTTAAACACCAGAATGAAATGATCAACAAGATAGAAAAAGACACGTCTTTGCTTAATCATGTGGTTAATAACCATAACACAAATAAATAAAAGTAATAAAAAAAGTAAACAACTGTCAATTTATCTGTCAACTTCGAAATTTTAGAAAACGAATCTGTCACTTAGAATTTTTAGATAAACGATTGGAAATAATCCTGAAAATAAATAAAAATCCGCTGTATAATCATGTCTCATTTTTAGGATCCATGTTAAAAATGAATTATATTGAAATTGTAATAAATTATCATTAGGTATGTAAAAATTTCTTCCTCTTGACCCTCAGAATTGGCTATCTAAAATGTTAAGCTACGTTATGGTTTGACGAACAACATAGGAATAAACAATTTTAACTGCATTTAATATATTATAATAAAGAACTATGTTTAAATCGTGCCATCGTGCTCTCGGAATACCATTCAAAGATTCATTTGTGAATTTTGATCGAAATATGTTAATTAAGTATTTCTACTGGCACCAAGCTGTGATACACAATAAAATATTTCGTAAAACGGTTGTATATTGTACTAAATATCACGTAGATATTTTTTATCATCATGCACGGTAATTTTCTTTCGTTTTATATTACATTTTCATTAATTAGAAGTGCAACATATTCAAAAGCTTTTATAATTTTAGTGTATAAACAGATGTTCAAATTTTAAAGGCATCGATTAGAATGACGTTAAAATATACAGTTCTAACACCTAATTTGAACACGTATGTTAAAATTTTAACAGAATTGATAGTTATAGAATAGTTTTTTCTGCGATGGTAAATGTATCCTGTGTAACAGAGTTGTTAGGACCTCTGGCATGGTTGACATGTTGAGTAATCTTGACTACTCTGTTTAACTTTCACTTATTGTACTACTGATGATGAGAACTTAGTTCTCGAAATACGTATTTAGTTTTTGTTAAAATTAATTTTAAGGTTAAGGGGTAATCATAATAGTTTTAGTTAAATTTAACCTTAGACTCCATCTATTATTAATTTACAAAATTATTGTTTGTATGCGTTTCGTTTGCGAAAGAGAGGCAAATTAAAGGACCTAATCATTTTTAGCTATACCTACTGTGATTATTCGACTTATAGTACTAATATTTACCAAGTGGATATATATATATATATATATATATATATATATATATATATATATATATATATATATATATATATACCGTGTGGCGCTCGAAATCCGTTACATAGGCATTTAACATAGGATAACCGTTTCTCCTAGCGCGTTGCTCCCCACATTATTTTAGAAAAAAAATCTTCAAATAAAAGTTATAGAACATAAAATTTTTCATTTTAATCAATAAGCAAAACTAATTTTGCATGCTTTGTACCAGCAGAAATTACGTATGAAAATATCGAAAATCTACTCAAAAGTAGTGATAGCCATGGAATTAACAAAAAGCTTAACAAACAAACGTGTGTTTATCTGTCATAAAATTGAATTTACTTTTTATTATTTAATAAAATTATCACACCGTAAAATTCCAAAGCAGAATAATAATTTAGTTTTTCTATACCGTTCAAATACACATTTTTCTAGACAAAAAATAACAATATTTGGCATTTAAATCATCACACCTGTTTGTCTTTTTACCTTCCGTCACCTTTAGGTAAGGAAGGTATTGTCTTTGGTCAAAAAATTCGGTGGTGAGTTTTTGATGAATAAGCACGTTTTAGGGTCCCTAGAATACGATTTTACTATTTTTACGATGATGTCTGTATGTGTGTGTGTATGTGTGTATGTATGTGTGTGTGTGTGTGTGTGTGTGTGTGTGTGTGTCTGTGTGTGACAAAATTTTCTAATGCGATAACTCTAATACTACAATTCCAAAAATTATAATTCTTTCGTATTCCTCTTCGTTACATCCATCTGAAGAGCTGATTAGATTTTGGTTATAATTGGTCAACCGGAAGTATCCTCATTTGAAGATTTTAACAGTTTTTTTGAAAAAACGATGTTAAATATCATTTTTTCACATTTAATGTTATTATAAATATTAAAGAATTATTTATTTTCTATACGATTTGAATGCATTTTATACTTCATATTAAATGGACATAGAGTTAAAAAATCTGATGTGGCCAGCACATTACCTTCCGTCAGTTCTATGTATTTTGTATAAATGTCATACATAAAAAGATTATATTTCTTGTACATTACCTTAAGGCAGTTGTATGTATTTTATACAAATTCCATACAGAAAGTTTCTAACAAAATATCCTATAGTTCCAGTAAAATTATAACATAAACATACTGTCAACTGCACTTGGCACTGACACCTTTCAATCAGAATTTTCTTAATGTAGCAGCTGTTTCCAGAGTTATAGCAAAGCTGACAAATATATATGATATTTAATTTCTTTATAATTTTTTAACTCTATGTCCATTTAATATGAAGTACAAAATGCATTTAAATCGTATAGAGAATAAATAATTCTTTATTATTTATAATAACATTAAATGTGAAAAAATGATATTTAACATCGTTTTTTCAAGAAAAACTGTTAAAATCTTCAAATGAGGGTACTTCCGGTTGACCAATTATAACCAAAATCTAATCAGCTCTTCACATGGATGTAACGAAGAGAAATACGAAAGAATTATATTTTTTGGAATTGTAGTATTAGAGTTATCGCATTAGAAAATTTTGTCACACACAGACACACACACACACACACACGCGCGCACACACACACACACACACACACACACACACACACACACACACATACATACACACACACACACACATACAGACATCATCGTAAAAATAGTAAATTCGTATTCTAGGGACCCTAAAACATGCTTATTCATCAAAAACTCACCACCGAATTTTTTGACCAAAGACAATACCTTCCTTACCTAAAGGTGACGGAAGGTAAAAATTATAAAGAAATTAAATATCATATATATTAGTCAGCTTTGCTATAACTCTGGAAACAGCTGCTACATTAAGAAAATTCTAATTGAAAGGTGTCAGTGTCAAGTGCAGTTGATAGTCCGTTTATTTTATAATTTTACTGGAAATATAGAATCTTTTGTTAGAAACCTTCTGTATGGAATTTGTATAAAATACATACAACTGCCTTAAGATAATGTACAAGAAATATAATCTTTTGCAAGGAACTTTCTGTATGACATTTATACAAAATACATAGAACTTACGGAAGGTAATGTGCTGGCCACATCAGATTTTTTATTTTAATTTCATGGCTAGCACTATTGAACTGAAATTATCAAAATTTTCATATTCAATTTCTGGACTTACTAAACTAAAGAAATGAATATTGTTTACTGATTTACATGCAGAATTTTATATTCTACAACTTTTATTTGAAGATTTTTTTTCTAAAATAATTTGGAGAGCAACGCGCTAGGAAAAACGGTTTTCCCATGTTAAATGCCTATGTAACGGATTTCGAGCGTCACTCAGTATATATATATACAGGCACAGGCAGTGACCTTCAACCCTTGCCTCATTAAAATAATTTTATAACTTGCGTACCGAAAAAGGGTCAACAGTGGCCCTATTTTTTAAACAAACGTAAAAATTCAAGCATCATAGAAATGAAGTAACATTTATATGAATGACTTAAATTGAGCCTTTATTTTCACGACACATGAATTAAAACGATTGTTTATTTCTGTGATACTTGAATTAAATTGTTTGTTTAATTCTGCGATACATGAATTAAAATGACTGTTGATAATTTTAAAACAGTCAATTTAATTAGCGCCGTAGTGTCTATTTGAAGAACTATTTGCAATTCTGCCATTCTTTCACAGATCACCTACGTAATTTTGAAGATAGTTGTAATTTATTAGTGACGCCAGATGAGTATACGACTATATGTGTGTAATATCAAATATAATAAATATGTTATCAATTTAAAATTTCCAAAATTTGAACACAATTATTTGATAAAAGTTTTTTTTTTATTTTATATTACGCAGGTGATCGATGGAGTCATCTGTGAAAGAATAGCCGAATTGCAAATACTTGTAGAAATAAACACAACGGCGCTAATTAAATTGATAGTTTTAAAATTTTCAACAATCATATTAAATCATGTATCGTAGAATTAAACAATCAATTTAATTCAAGTATCACAGAAATAAACAATCGTTTTAATTTATATGTCATGAAAGTAAAGGGCCAATTTAATTCATTAGTATAAATGTTACTTCATTTCTACGATACTTGAATTTTTATGTTTGTTTAGAAGATATCAACAATCATATTTTAATTTAATATTAATAAGAAAGTTTTGTGTTGTCTGTTGATTTAAAATGTTTCTATGAAAAATTTGTAATTATATTATCAACAAACATTTTAATTCAACAATCAGTTTAAATCTTTCTTTTTAATGAGAGTTTATTTTTACGATATATTAATTTGTACGACTGTTTTAAAATGTGGGAATAAATGTTAAAACAGCATTCCATAGTTCTTAGTCCGCCACTGCCTAGGATATCCTTCAAATATTAATATATCTTACAAATACGAATATTAATGTATAATACCAAACGAACTATACATAAGTAATAATTCTTCAAATAAAAATATGTACAAATTATTATTAATAAATTTTAGGTCACGAGAATAATTGAGCAAACAGAAAAAACTGTAGACGAAGATACAAATTGTCCATTAAAAACAACAAAAAAAGCATTGCAGTTAATAAAAACAATATGGGAGCAGACTGCTCCTCTCTTTCGCCTTCCTCTTATCTGGAAAACATGTATGACTTGCATATTACAATTTGGAGTATTTGCATCGTACGTTCGTATGACGTGGAAAATATCTTTATTTACTTTATAACGTTTTTGCATTTTTAGATCAAGTGGATTTTTAATGTGGACACCAGATATTCTAAACAAGGTCGCATTCTTTATGGAGGAAAATCCCAAAATATCAGTTGCTGTGTGCGATGCTTTAATTTACAGCAAAAACAATTCACATTATAATTCTGAGGTGAGAAAATAAATTCGTATTATAGGGAAATGGTAGTTAGTTCAATAGTATGAGTTCTTGTTTTCCGACCAGAAACGAAATAATATTTAAATTGGTGGTATTCCATTCGATTTTAACATTATCTGATATCTTGGAATATACCAAAAGACCATCACTGCTCATAAATTCAAGAGCAATTATTTATTTTTTTTAAATGAACCTTTATTCATTCTGTGAATACTGCCCAAACGTTATAATTAAAACACAAAGATACAATGTGATGCTAATGGCGGACTTAACAAAAGTAACCAGTGACAGTTGGTTTTGAAACTGAACAAGAATAGCTAATTTTTTTTAGTTGGAGGTGTTTAATGTGAAATGATAATACTCCCGATTAATTTATTTCTACGCCGAGGCGACCGCTAGTGAGCACTGAGATGAATAACTATGACTGAGTCAATAAAGTAGAAATTTTTGTACATTTACCAGTCTCCATCTATTCTATAATAGTTATACTTTGTTCCAAATGACAAACCTAAAAGTAAAAATATGTGTGGCAATAATTTCAAATTTATTAACGAACGTATAAAGATATTTTATTTGTAAGAGTTGAAATATTAATAATATATTGCAAGAATAACGTATTTTGGGAAGAGTAACGACAGACTGAATAATAAATAACAAATTTTTTAAAAAATTAATATTATACTCCTATTGCCTACATAATATTATTCAGTTCAGCGTGATACACTATTCTTCGATATTGTAAAACGCTTATTTTATGAGAAAGTTTTTAATAATACTTTGGATGTTTTTTATTCATATTTTTTACTTTTTCGGGTAGTTTATTATACAAATCTAAATTCAATGTACATTTCATGGACTTTTGTAGCCTGTAAGTAGGTTTGCGCAATGAGGTTGCAGATTTAATATTATAACATTGGCACAGTGGCAATCTCCATTTTAAATTTAATTTGGATGTATTTCATGAATTGAGTTTACAAGATGGTAGAGTGGAAATACTCAAATCTTTAAATCCTTGTTTAATGTACAATGATTTCTATATAATAGGCGACGCGTACCTAGTAACTTGTAATATCAAGATGAAAAATATGTTTTGTCTTTTTACTTTATAAAAATGTAACGTTCTATATATTTGGGTAAAGTGTAAAAATCTAAGAATGAGCCTGTTTCACATTTTTCAAAAAGTACTTTAAATTAAAGTTTATGCAATATTTTTCTTGGTAAAGATTTTTATTTTAATAATATGTTATTCTCGTAAATAATTAAATAAATAGATTGGCGCCAAAAATAGCCATAAAAACAACCTTCCACTCCTGTCAAGTCATAGCACTTACAATACGTCATTCGCAGCCAATAGGAAAACAGTTTGTTCATCACCTACGTTTTTAAATAAATAAAAGTAGGCGATGTATGTACTTTGACGTCATATTCTGTTTCAGATCGGATAACTTTTTCAAAATATTATACAAATTGCAAAAATTAATTGTAAAATATCTAATGAATATTTCGTGATAATTTCAAATTTGAGGCTATTTAAAGAAAGATATCTTTATAAATTTAATAATTAGAAGGCATATAAAAATTCTTGCAACAGCCCTATTATTATAATTAAAATGGATGTTTATTAGAACAATAACTAAATATTAAAAGATAATAACAATGACGATTACCATGGTTAAACAAATATTAAATTCTAATTTAAGACTAAGAATACTATTAAATGCTTAAACACTGATTATTTATTTAAACAATATTTATTTCACTTATGTTCACCACTCGTCGACTATTTGTTTATATCAGACTGTCGAAAATCTTTCCTGGCGGGGTTTATATACTCCGGTGACGTTGTTCTCGAATATACTCGAATATTCCATGAGATAAAAACATCGAATACAATAGATTACGTCACCGAGATAATTAAACAGGTTGGGACACATTTTTTTACGCAGTCAGGTCGCTCGCGCGATTATGTCATCGCTAAACTTAGACTCCAGCTCAGCGCAGCGGCGACGACGGCGGTGACCGCTTCCCGTTACAATAATAATAAATATTAACTTTAGAAATATAGCTTATAAAATAGTTACAAGCTACAAGAGAAAATATACTTTTTATATTTTGCGTTCATAATGAAGTCATTACGATACGCAATTGCGTATCGTAATGACCTTCATTTCGATACGCAATTTTTTGTTTTAGACGGTTGGTACTAGATGACGTTTCTTTAACCCATTTTTACCAAATTTATTTTTAGTTAATTGACAATTCATTTTAATAATATAATGTTATTATTATTATTTTTTATTTAGGGAAGATTATTTACATGAAAATGTACAAATATAATCACAAATTGAGTAAGTAAATGTTAATATAATGTTCGAATTAGTCCACATAGATGGACCTAGTAGTACTAAAAATTTGTAGATTGAACCGTTGAACGATAAAAAATTATTTTTAATTAATTTTAAAGCAAGTTTTAATTCAAATATAAGAAAAAATAAAAATTTCCTGTACACTGAGGCTGAAAGGGTTAAATTGTCAAACGTCAAAGCTGGAAGATAAGAAATTTCAATATAACCTCAAAATTTCTTTTACCTAATTAATCACTTTATTTAATGAATATAATAATAATAATACATATTTTCGTCTTACTTTGCATTTCAAAATAAGCAATCAAAACATTCTCTGTTACGCCTTTGACATTGTGGACATTATTTTCTTTACACCATGTGTCAAAATTTGCAAATTCTTTCTCATAAATCTCGCGCGATTTTTTAGGAAGTAGATTATTTCCTGTAGTCTGAGCTATATTACGTAGCTCAGGCGGAGTGCAACTGATTTCATCTTCCATGATTACACTAAATTCACTTAAATTTGTTCGTAAATATTGAAATGACATAAACTTTCAAATAATAATTGAATGTGGTCAATTCAATGTTACCAACTACAACATTTCACTTACAAATTTCCCTAAATCAACTAGGTTTAATATTAACAGTTTTTTTAAAATATTTTAGTTTGTAGAAGGTGCAAAATATAAAAAATAGTATAAAGAACTCATTTTATAAGACTTTTTTCGCACTTGTCAATTAGAAAACTCGCTGACGCTCGTTTTCTAAATTTTGACGCGTGCGAAAAAAACATGTCTTATAAAACACGTTCTTTAATATACTATTATAAACCCCCAAAAGCGCGTATTTGAAATAGAAATGCATACAATCACACAACACCGCAACACACGTCTGCATCTACAGCCGCCCGCCTGACCAATGACCCTCACCCCGGTCACCCGTCACCACTGCTCAAATCGTGGTCATATATAGGAGGCAACAAGAATGTATGGTTATCCCCTCTCTTTCTGATGTCACAGCGATAGGGTAACTTTGCGCTGTGAGATAAAATTCAAGCCGATGTATAAATATCGGATCAAAAATATCGATATTTTAAAACGTCGATATTTACAAATTATATATGAACTAATTTCCGACTTTTCACTCTTGAAAATAATATAAACTATAATATGCTCTCATATTTTACGATTAGTAAAAAAACAACAATGTACCTATACTACACAAAAATTTGTAAACTTATTTTATTAAAAATTAAATGTAGCCACTGAATTTAAAACACATTGAATCCCAGAAATAAATATTTTGATAACCATTTCCCTTTTAGTTCATTTATTTGCAAGCTCAGTTATAGTGGAAATAATTTCGCCAAAATAGGGTATAGAGATCAAATAAACTGTGACGACACAATTCTTGACATATTAGGAATGTATATTTGAAAACATCGACAGAAAATATCGAAAACAAACATCAAACATCCATGTTGATCGATATTATCGAAAAAGATAAAATATCGAAAGCCGAATATTGATTTTTCTTAATCATCGATGTATCGTGCGCATCCCTAGTTGCACTATCGTGATCGAATGGTTTCGTTTGTGTGTTATATTCTTGCAATTTTTATTATATTTATTATGAAATAAATAATTCTACCATATAGATACATAAACTCTTCTACCGTTATTTTAGGTTTTGTCTCTATTGTCGACCACAATTATTGTTTGTTTTTGTTTTTTGATTTTTATTCGTTTTTCATTTTATGTTAGTTTTCTGTATGCTCTCGTACTAGTCTTTTCTTGGTTTTTGATTGATAATAATTGATTAAAAAATTGTAAAAATGGTTTATGATCATGTGTGCTAATGTGCGAGAGTATGCCCAAATTTGCTATTGTTTTCAAATTTTCACGCGATAGTGAGATGCGAAAAAAATAGATAACATTTTAAGATTACAATATCCGCGTTATAAAATGTTTAAAATTGATGGATGACGTAATGCTCACTATATTTAAAAATCAGATATTAATTTATCAAAATAACGAAAGAGAATCCAGATATTACCCGTGAGAATATACAGAATGTTATGTAAGTTCATATTTTGATAAAGAGAATTGAATGGTTATAATCTGAACAGGCCCGGATACGGCCACCGGAAAGCGGGTAAATGCCCGGTGGGCCTAACCTTAAAATAGAGCCGGTTGGAATAATTATTGTTATTTTTACTACAATTTTTAAATTCAAAATAATATTTATCCAACACCGACTCATAATATACTTGTTACTATGGTTATTTGAAATCACTAACGTACAAGATTAGTCACTCCGTGAGAGAATAGTTTAGAAGTCACGGAGGAACTATTACTGATTTATGTATTTTTTAAAAATATAAATATAAAGCAATTTTACAAAATTATTTTATTATTGAAATAATTTAACATTATGAAACTTATTTATTTAAATTAATATTAAAATTTATGCTAAAGTAGTATCTTTACAAAATGACAGCTGTCATGTACGGCTGATGAATGATCAATAACATTTTGTTTAATTAAGGTTTTATTCCCATAAAATGAAAATAACCTCCCAAGTTTCGGCAAATTGAGTTCGATGCATCATTAAGTTACTGTTACATTAAATTATTTTTTAAATGCAAGCAAAAAAGTCACATTTTTCACAAATACAGCTCAAGAATTTCGTCAAATTAAGTCCAGTGCATTAGGATTATGTGATGTTAGGTTATCACCAAGTATTGTTTAAAAATGTGTAAGCAAAGAAGTCATAATTTTCAAAAATGCAGCCTGTAGAATAGGTAAAATATGATTATTTTTGCAAAAAAATAATATATGTAAATACCCGCCTCCGCGTTTTATTTTGTGTTTCATTATTATATTTTCGCTAAAAGAAGACATTGCAACAAAAAATATGAATTTCAAGGGGAGTAGGAATCCAGGCTCAAAAACAATAATTTAAAATTATTATTTTTCAAATTGGGATTAATTTTGATGTCGGCCGGTCTGCTACTATTTGCCCGGGCCGATCTGCCACTATTTGCCCGGGCTGGCGTTAAACCTCGTGTCCGGCCCTGAATCTGAAATATATTCTGTGAAATATGTCAAGTTGTAAAAGTTATGGGACTGTAAAGTCGACCAATTACGCACCAGCTTCTTAAAATCTAACTATATGGCTATAACTATTTATTTTCTTCCCAGTCTAGCTGTCCTCTTCCACGATCCTATTATAACGACGTCACATATCCCTTCCCCAAATTTTTAATAATTGTTTTCTCATAAACTACAAATAATTAATCGATTTTTTTTAAAAAAAAAACTGGTATTTATTTTTTGTCAAGTATCATTGTATGTATATAAAAATCAAAAATCAATCAAAGAAAAGCGGTATATAAAAATTCTATTTTATTATTTTGTTACAATTTACAAAACAAAATGTAGTTTTAAAACGCCCAAAAGCGCGTAAATTGAATTTGGAATCGAAAACCATACAATCATACAAACAGGCATACAAAACAGAGGCAAGGGCGTAACTTCACCCATCGCCCATACAATCGCCCGCCTCGCCGCTCATCCCTTGTCCATAGTTCCTACCTACCGTTCCTACGTGCCAGCCAGCAGCCAGGTAGTAGGTAGCTTATCGCTCGCTGCTGATGCTTGGTTGTAAACCCCCCCTCCCCCAACACCGTACCCATAACATGTACATATAGCCATAGATTCAAAACACTATATAGTGTATTGAATCTGTGATATAGCTTTTTTCTACTTGCTGTACCTGTTACCTAAGAAATTCATTGAGACAGATGATCAGCACTTTCATTATTATTATCAATAGAGAAAGAATTACTTAATATCTTATTTTACATTAAACATAAATGTGCTTGTGCACATTTTCCCCTTCAATAGGGCTGTTGCAAGAATTTTTATATGCCTTATAAGTATTATATTTAAAAAGATATCGTTATTTAAATAGCTTCAAATTTGAAAATATTACCAAATATCCAGCAGATATTTCACAATTAATTTTTGAAATTGGCATAATATTTTGAAAAAGTCACGTGATCTGAAACAGAATGTGAGGTCACAGCACATACATCTTCATCGTTCCAATTGGTCCCTTCATAGTGTCAATTCTTTATGTTTTGTTACAAGTGTATATTGTCAAAGTTGTCAACTAAGTGTCAAATTTTTGAGTTTGGTTCGTGTTATAATAAAAAAATAGGCTCATTTGTTTGATTACTTATTTTGTCGCCTACCCTGTTCTCCGACCCACAAGCCGTCATTATTGGTATATTTACAAAACAACTTTATTATTTAAATTTGCATTTTTTCCTTGAATGGATAGAACACAAAATTCGTAATCGAATGAGTTATTTTCGAAATGGATCTTTTTACTTTCCTAACGTCCGATTTTTTTTGCAACATACAAGCGCTTGGCGCTCCCGGTCCTACAGAATACCAGAATGTAGTCATTCGCCTCTCGCTGTAACGTCACGAATAGGAAGTAAGCATAAACAAGCCTATGCCTACAATAATTAATAAAAATTTACATTTTAATGAAAATGATTATTGGGAACTAATTATAATTTTCTTGTATTTATAGTAACACTAACAATACCAATTTCTTTGAAAATTTCTAAAAAAAATGACTTGATATTTTAAGTAAAATATCGGCGTATAAATTTAATATATAAAACTAAATTAAACGTATGTAGTTGTTATTCACTTCAATTTTTCAAGTTTCCACCTAGTCACCGATTTCATTATAGTATATCTATCCACCGCTAGGTCTACTCACAGCGCCACTTCCCTAGGGTACCTTTATAACCAGGGTATGGCCATGGCGTGGCTCACGTTTCGTCCGCCATTACCGGACCATCCGTTAAATGTGTTGTTCTTGCTCAAATTATTATGTATTTTCGTGGCTATTTGTTTTATTTTAATGAAAAACACATTTAATTATCATTTTAAAATGTATTTAAAGTGTACGTAATATGTTTTATTTTATTTACTTGTGTAGTTTGTTAAGATCCCACCACGATTACTGACATATTGAAAGCAACTATAAATTACCAATATTAAGCATAATCGTTTAAATTTTTAAAAGGTAAGTTTAGAATATACAATTATTATGCAAATAAGAACTACAGATATTAAATTAGATGTGATAATAACAACCCATATCATATATTCTACATAACCTCTAAATGTATGTCTTAATAATAATTGTGTATCTCTTAAATTAATTAATTTTTATTACCTTTATAAATGTATGATAATTTCGTATTCTTTTATAATATAAGGTACTCTACACTTCCCTATACTTCACGAAAATACTTACCGAATTTGATTTAATTACAAATATCTTCTGTATTAAACGATAAATATTTAAAATACTTACGTGAAAAATGTAGAAATGTGTACAGTACGTAACAGTAACAAAATTTAGAAATAGAACTTCACACACTTGAGAGAAAAAATAAAATAATACATTTTATTTTTACCTTCCGTTACCTTTAGGTAAGGAAGGTATTGTCTTTGGTCAAAAAAATCGGTGGTGAGTTTTTAATGAATAAGCACGTTTTAAGGTCCCTAGAATACGATTTTACTATTTTTACGATGATGTCTGTATGTGTGTGTGTATGTATGTGTGTATGTATGTATGTGTGTCTGTGTGTGTTTGTGGGTGTAACAAAATTTTCGTCTACGATAACTCTAATACTACAATTCCAAAAATTATAATTCTTTCGTATTCCTCTTCGTTGCATCCATATGAAGAGCTTATTAGATTTTTGTTAGAATTGGTCAACCGGAAGTACCCTCATTTGAAGATTTTAACAGTTTTTCTTGAAAAAACGATGTTAAATATAATTTTTTCACATTTAATGTTATTATAAATATTAAAGAACATTGTATTCTCTATACGATTTGACTGCATTTTACACTTCATATTAAATGGATATAGAATTATAAAATTATAAAGAAATTAAATTTCATAAATTAGCTAGCTAGCTAGAAACAGCTACTATATTATGAAAATTCTGATTGAAAGATGTCAGTGTCATGTGCAATTGACATATTCGTAGTATATTTGTGTTAATTTTACTCGAAATATAGGATATTTTTCCTCGAAACTTTCTGTATGGAATTTGTATAAAATGCATACAACTGTCGAAAGGTAATGTACATACAAGAAATTTAGAATCTTTTGCAAGGAACTTTTTGTATGGATGTTATAGAAAATACACAGGCATTTACGAAAATTCTACCGGTAGATACCGCATCTACTGACTGTGTTCGAAAACACGAGTGGTAAAAGTTACCATGTTCGAAAATTGTACAATATCTACCAGATCCATATACCGGATTCATGAAGAATCTAATCTCAAAAAGAAGGTAGTGATGCAAAGCGAAGCACGCGCGTTAAAAGTTTGTTAACTATATCAAATGTCTAACCTGTTTCAAATTTTCAATTTTTTTTATAGGTTATGGATGTACCCTGTTTACCACTTGCGTTTTTAAAATATCGATTCCGGTAGCAATAACCTGATAAACAGCTGTTTACCGGTAACAGTTTACCGATAGAATTTTCGTAAATGCCTCATATAACTCACGGAAGTTAATGTGCTGGCCACATCAGATTTTTTAAGTATGTTCTCGAAGTTTAATTTTCGATTTTTTTATATGTTATGTATAACAATATTCTTCAAAACATATTAAAGTATGAACAAAATTGTAGGTTTAGTATAGAAGAAAAGCATTAGAATGTGTGAAAAAAGTAGGTTTTTTGGATTTTTAAAATTGTTCCCGTAGGTCGTTTTTCTTAATTTTTACATATTTTATTCCTAATCCTGTTATAAATATTTAGTGCACATTTAATCAAAAAAGTACGTTTTGAACAGGAGATATATTGAAATTAATATTTAAAATATTATTTTGAGTTAATAAATAAATACAACTATTATTGAAACTATTTTATTTTTATGACTAATTGTTCCCTTTTATTTGCGTATACAAAGGAATCATATTACATTATACGATTTTAAATAAAAAATGAAAAACCGTTTTACTAAGTTTGAATTTCGCGCAAAAATGTAGCTTTGGAGTAGATAGTGTCTTGGTTAAGGCACAGTATAGGGAAGTAAGCAGTAGCGTCACTCGGCTAATTATCGGGCTCTAAGATTTCACTGCGCATGACCGAAAATGCACCTCTGAAATCATGGCGACTGTGCCGCAATTATATTTGAATTTTAAACTTTCAAATAGTAGTTGCAGCAACACTTAACTTATATCATATAAACACTAAATATTATAATAAATACTATACATTTATGAAATATAAAAGTAATATATAATAAATTTATAAGTAATAAGTAAACATTTAAAATATAATTTTCTTATTGTTCCTTTTCTTATAACGAGTGCTGTCGTTGTCAGAAGTTATTTGCATTCTTGTTTTGTTTTGCTTTATTTTCGTGGTTTCATTTTATTGTGGTTTTATTCA
The DNA here is from genome assembly GCA_963082715.1 of Harpalus rubripes. NCBI lineage: Eukaryota > Metazoa > Arthropoda > Insecta > Coleoptera > Carabidae > Harpalus > Harpalus rubripes. The sequence goes on along the minus strand of OY720449.1, from coordinate 61,153,120 downwards.
CATTAATCAAAATCAGTCTTTTTCAAGACTTACCTTTTATTGTGCGTATTATAAATACGTATACGTCTATTTTACTATTTTCATTGTTTGTGTACCCGAGTTCTCTTTGTTTTTTATTTTGTCATTTTATAAAATGGAAAACTTATTTTCTTCCGAAAAGAGAAGAGGAGGAAGTAAATGTGCAATGAAAGGTTGTTCTAATGCAGCAAATAGTACTTTCGGGAAAAAAATCAGCTATTTTTGTTTTCCTCGAAGTGCAGAGAGGTTAGTAAAATCTATTATATTACATCTAAGAAATTAATACATTAATATTATTTGTAGATCAGCATTGTGGGCTCAGGCCTGTGGAAGGGAAGATCTTTTACATAAAGACGTTATTAGTTTGTCTAAAAGCTACAGAGTATGCAGTAACCATTTTGAAGATAATATGTTTTTGAATGATCTTAAAAACCGGCTACACACACATGCTGTTCCGAAGCCATATCAAAGAGCCATAGAGGGAATTGATGAGGAGGAAATTACGCCTACACAACAAATACCCCTTTATTCTGCGACCCCAAAACGAAAGTTATCAGAAACTGAATTCAAGGAAGTAAAAAGAGTTAAAATGTCTGAAATTTTAAGTCCATCAACATCTGCTCATTCCTCAATGATTGTAGCAACAACATCTGTAAACACGTGTCCTACTGAACCAAAACAAGTCCAATTGTCTGAAATTTTTACTCAGAATCCATCAAAATCTGCTCATTCCTCAATGATTATAGCAACAACGTCTGTAAACATGTGTCCTACTGAACCAAAAAAAGTTAAAATGTCTGAAATTTTTACTCAGAGACCATCAACATCTGCTCATTCCTCAATGATCGGAGCAACAACGTCTGTGAACACGTGTTCTTCTGAAACTCAAACATCTGCTGCTTTATCTTCTCACACACCTAGGAAAGAAAAATTACGCTACAAAGTTTCGTCATTAAATAAAAAGATACGGAAATTAAATTATAAATCTGGATCTGAAGAAAAATTAGGTAGAGATGAGAACGATAAAAAATTATTTGAATCTTTAATAAATAAATTTTTGCCTGAAAATATTGCCAAATTTGTTAAAGTACAAGCACGTCTTTATAAGAAAAAAGCACAAGGGAGAAGATATTCAACAGAATATAAACAATTTTGTTTATCTTTATATTTTCTTGGGCCAAAAGCTTACATGAACCTAAGAAAGACATTTTTTCTTCCAACAAAACTTAGTTTGGAAAGGTACATAAATTCATTAAAGTTTTCTCCTGGAATTCATGATATAATTTTTGAGAAATTGAAATTGAAGCATGAGCAATTTAACAGCTGGGACAGATTGTGTACTCTATGTATTGATGAAATGTCATTAAAATCAAATCTGTTTTACAATATTTCAAAGGATGAAATAATCGGTTTCTCGGAAGAATTTGGAATGAAACAATATAAACCTGCATGTAATGTGGCAGTTTTAATGTTAAGAGGCGTTACACAAAATTGGAAACAACCTATTGGATATTTCTTTTTACACAGTACTTTCAAAGTTTCGGAATTAAAAAGCGTAATTTTCACGTGTATAAGAAAATTGAAAGACATTGATTTTACTGTTTGTTCTATTGTAACTGATATGGGATCAAATTTTTTACGTCTCGCTAAAGAGTTAAACGTATCACCTGAGAAACCGTTCTTTGACGTTGATGGATGTAAAGTTTTTTATATTTTTGACCCACCCCATCTTATTAAAGCCACGAGAAATAATTTATTGAAACACAAGTTTATATTTAATGGGAAATGCACATCCTGGAATTATCTGGAATTATTTTATAAAGCAGATCAGAAGATGCAATGCCGCTTAGCCCCAAAGCTATCTGATGCACATATACATCCTTCAAACTTTCAAAAAATGAAAGTAAAATATGCAGTGCAAGTATTAAGTGCTACCGTTGCTGCAAGTTTAAATACGTACATAAGTTTAGGAGCATTACCTCCAGAAGCAATAGCGACAGTTGAATTCATAGAAAGATTTAATATACTTTTTGATGTTATGAATTCTTCAACAACTAAATCAAAAACAAAATATAATAATGCATTTAGAGGAGAAGAATATCAAATTAAATTTCTTGAGGAAACAGTCGACTTTTTAAATAAAGTTACGGTTATGTCGAAACAAGGGAGAGATGTAACTAAAGATATTAAATTCATACCGTGTTGGAAAATAACAATTAATGGAATAATAAATTTATGGCAAGAATTAAAAGGGAAAGGGTTAAAATATCTACTGACCAGAAGAATAAATCAAGATGCGCTGGAAAATTTTTTTGGAAGTGTTCGGCAACAGAATGGAAATGCTTATAATCCAACTCCATTTCAGTTTTACAATACATATAAAAAATTATTTTGTATTAATTATTTTCATTCCAATGGTGAAAATTGTGCAGAAGATTTCGACGCAATATTGACAAAAATTACTGATTTTGAGTATCAAGTAACACAAAACCCAGAATCAATTAATGATTCAAATACATTATTAATTGACACAGACTACAGAAATAATGATCTGCCACTAGAAAATTCACTTCGATATATTTGTGGATACTTAATTAAAAAATGTTTAAATATACATTATTGTCATATATGTGAAAAATTTGCTAATGACCATGAAGAAATCGATGCAACATCCTTATATTCACACTACAAAAATTTTGATCAAGGCACAAACTTTGGCAATTTAAAAATGCCGAATGATTTATTTATTAATTATATTTTTCAATTAGAGTCTTATTTTTCTAAAAACTTTAACACATTTTCAACTGAAAAGACCATTATTTCAAATTTAATTAGTAAATTGAGTGCTATAGAATTACAACATCCTTGCAGCGAATTTCCAAAAACTTATTTATTAAAATTATATTGCAGGATGAGATTATTTTATTCATTAAAATTTATTAATAAAAATTTCAAATCTGAGAATAATAGAAAGAAAATAATTCTGCTGCATCAATAATTTTTAAAGCAAAGGCATTACGGTTTCCGAATAATAATAATAATTATTATTATTATTATTATTATTATTATTATTATTATTATTATTATTATTATTATTATTATTATAATGTTTTCTAATGCTAATTCATGTTTCTTATTGTAATTTATGAAATGATTTATATTATTTTATTTTAATAAACATTTTGTACTTTATTTTCCAATAATTTCTTAATACCAACCTTTTAAAACAATATATTTAGAATATTCGAGTACATTCTAAAATCAGCAAATAATAATTTGTATTTGAATTTACCGCCTTTGTACCTCTTACAGTATGGCGGCCGTTGTAGTGTGGTTGTAGCATACATCAAAGGTGCCGACACGAAGTGTCGCTACTGCTTACTTCCCTATACTGTGGTTAAGGAGTCGGCAGGCATCCTCTCGCTGTTGAGATACTGTAGTATTGAGTTGCTCGTTCAATGACGTCCAAATAAAATGGTACCGGATATCCCCATGTTTTGTGCACAAGTACTACCCAATTTTTTTTTGTTTTTGCGCTTCTCTTATTTAAAAGTTATTAATATAATAAGTTAGGAAGGGCTAAATTGACATGTCTTTCCTTTTTGAAAATTATAAAGTTTTATTTAATGTTTATATAGATTTAGGTATGCGCTATTTTGCGACATTAAGATAAATTATTGTAATTATACATAACCAGAACAGAACTAGCGACAGTTGGTGCTGGAACTGAACAAAGTTGAAGAAATAGGGGTAAGAGTGTGCGCGCATTTAAAATTAGCAGGATGTTGTTAAATAGATCTAAAGATATATAAATAAATATATTGAAATATTTAGTTGCACATTTTTAGGTTGACCCGCTTTTTGCTTCTAAATCCCGATCTTTTATATTGCACATGGTAAAAATCCCGATTTGGTGTGTGTATATGTGCGTGCGTGCCCGGATATGTGTGTGTGTGTGTGTGTGTGTGTGTGTGTGTGTGTGTGTGTGTTTGGATGCAGTTATTGTTAATTTTTTGTAATTTTTTAACAAAAAGATGTAGTTGTTTACATATACGATTTATGGTACTATAAATCGAGCTACAAATATTAAAGATCATTTACATTCTTCATTGTAACTTTTATACAGGTGTTAAAAAAGGGCAAAAAATTGAGGGTATATGTAATGTATACATTTCGATGTGCTCATTCTCAATCAAAAAGAATTTATCCAAAATTCGGAAATTTATTTCTCATTATTTATTTAATAATAATGAATGATCTAATCAATGTTTAATAACAAATTAATTCATTCGTAATTATTATTTAAAAAATTGTGGTAGCGCTACTTACATTTCAAGAATTAAATAATTAAAAAGAACTATCCCATCAACATAAATAAATAGAAATAATTTTCCGAATTTTGGAAAAATTATTTTTGAATGAGATACCTATATACCCTCAAATTATTACCAGCCTGTATATATGAGTAAAAAATATACTCTTTATAAAATAATTTGTCGAAGAAAGTCAACTGAGATATTCAAATATTTGTAACTGATAAATAAATGTCAGTGCGAATAATCAAGAGTAGTTTATATATTAAATTAATATTGGACATAAAATAATATAGTATGGTCAGAATTTTTTTTTAAATGAAATTATAGTCAAATCTCTGTACAATACGAGTGTATTAGATACTATACTATACATATTAAATAAAATGGTACTGGCAAGAGGTCTTGTGCTGACCACAACATATTTTTGTTTCTATTTTTATTTCAGTTCAGTGAAGAACCGAATTGCTCTGACATTGTGAACGAAGATGTCTTCAAAATATCTCTTATTCTTGGAGCTGTGTTTGCATCAGGATACATTTTAATAGGAATTATTATTAACATAACTGGAAAAAAATTGTTATTAGGTACGTATTAAGTACATAAATACAGGCTATTCATGATAACATGTCTAATATGGGGATCGTGAGAACTATACGAGGAAGTTGGAAGAATGCATAGAAGCATAGGTAAACGAAATATACACAAAAATGAATTATTTATCATAGTTGGATTTTGAGTTATGATGTCCAATTTACGATTATTTTTATATGGAAGACTACACCATTCAAAATAACATATTTTTGCTTTCCAACTATAACTATGTATAATTTGTCCATACTGATTTGTTTCAAACGGCAAAAAGTACAACAATTGTTAAATGTAAGAGTTAAAAACAAATAAAATTATCAATTAATTATTATCAACTACTTGGTTTCGAGTTTATTTTCTTCATTTTTATTTATATTTTTAATTGCAATGAAATTTTTGTCAAATTTCTTTTTCAATATGTCATTACCTATTATGACGTACAATGATTTTTTTAAAAAAATTAAATGGGCTGAATGATAACGAGAACTTATCAAATTGACGATAGAAATAAATGAAATATTTAAGTAAACTATAATTGTATTTTGCATTTGTTTCATTACTACTACCATTATTTTACCCAAAAATAAAAAATAAACATGAACAAATTATACATTCTTGGAAAGCAAAATATTTATATTTTCAATGAGGTATTATTCTAATATGAAGCCCATATAAAATGTATAACATTATAATTTGGACCTCATAACTCAAAATCAAATATTAGTACCTATTGTCATTCGTAAGGGCATAAAAGTGCTCTAAAAAGTATAAACCAAAATTCATCATTATTTCCTGCCTGAAAGTTCTTTGCAAATATAAAAAACAGCAAAAAACAATACACCGCTAATATAGCCTTATAATGGGACAACTGTTGTCTACGTTAAACATACTTCGTATCTCTTATAATTCTTAAGATCCTCATGGTAGACAAGTCCAGAACACCTGAACTTTGCCCTGATTAAATTTTTTATGAATCCAAAAATGCTTCGTAAATAACGTTGAAAGCAAGTTAAATATTCGCCACCTAACTAATTTTTGGGTTGCGTCCGAAATTCGTTACATACATACTTATATTTAACATGGGAAAACAATTTTTACATGAGCGTTGCTCCCGAAATTAGTAACGGAAAATTTATCTAATATAATTTTGAACTCAGGAATTAATATTAAAACTTTGCGACATTGTACAATTTATTTTAATATTGTAAATAATTAAAATACATTTTTATTTTGTGAACGAGCGGAAAAGTTTTTTTTCTACTCCTGCTCTAAAAATACAATCTTCTAATTTGTTTTTCATGCTGAAAGCGACTCTTCAGTAGTTGCGCTTCAGTATCCTAGCAACGAATTTTACTTACACAAACGATTATTATTAGCCGTGTTCCTTCGGGCTGTGATTCGTAATCTAAATGATAAAAGTGATCATGATTAAGAAGAATAATGTTTTTACATTTCCTATTCGTTATCTCCACTTTCTCATTTTGTGATCACTAAACAACCTTTCCCCTTCCCTTCAGAATCAACCTTTTTGAGTGATTCACATAGATTCATTTCAGAACAAATTGAAAATATACTATTCCGAGCGTAGAAATTTACGAATGTAAGGTTTGTGGCATCAAGGGTAATAAGATTTTTCTACAAAAGCGTGTAATGAACCACATAAAGTTTTGTTTGAAATAAACATACTTCATATTCCTTACTAAGAACATTATTTTTTACTTCAATATAATCCATTTTTAATTCTGACTATAAGACTAGACAGTTGATTATTTATAAAATAAAGTAGGATAGTTTGCATTAGTCTGCATATGACATTTGACACTAGATTGTGTTGTTTTCTTGCTATAATTTCTAAATCCTGTTTCAAAAGGATCACGATTAAATTAATCAGCATTCACAAAATCACAATCACAACCCGAAAGAACACGGCTATTATGCCTATGAATTTTACATTATTATAATATTCCGAAATAATATACAGGGTGTAATTTTTAAAACGTGATAGGGGTATAAACATAGAAAAATAGTTTTTAAGCTGCCAAAAGTTTCTATATTAATTTATATAAAAAAATAATTGGTGCATATTATGGAGAAAAAAATTATAAATTTATAAAGCCACAAAATAAATTGCGAAATTAAGAAAAAATCTCATTAACCATGTAACTGACAGTAACAAAATATTGTAATTTTTTATTAACATGAAGAAAAACCAAAATAATAATAATAATAATAATAATAATAATTACAACACACAATATAAATAAACGTTTATTAAGGCGAAGAAAATATCTATTTTCTTTTACGTGCTTTTATAGTTAAAAAAAAATAAAAAAAATATAAAATGTAAATGTATAAAAAAAAATTATACCAGAACAAAAACATGTATTTATAAATTTATTCTCTACTACCTAATTAGCATTAGTTGAAAATATATTAAATATTTATTAATAAAATTACTTGTAAATCATGTAAATAATAAAATTATTAAACCAAAGTACAATTACGAAGTAATTTTCTTCATATTGTTACCAGATATGCATGAATATTAATAAAAAATTACGAAGATATTATAGTGCACTTAAAAGAAAATATTGCCCAAATAGAAATATTTCAATATCAGCGCATTCGAAAACAGTTCACCATTACGTAGTCGCCTATGCTAGGGTATAATGTTTTGAAGCAAACAGCCTGATGTACGAGGTAAGGGGACAGTGCCCCTATAGGTTGTTATGTTGGTTGCTTACGTATAGTAAATACAAGAGACGTGGTATACTTAGCCATATCGTTTGTCATTTTGATAATAATAGTTCTGTGTATAAGTATTTAATAAAAGTAAAAAAGTAATAAGTTCACCGGAACAAAAAAGGAAAGAAGAAGAGATGATGAACAATAAAGATAGTCCAGGAACGCAGATAGATAAAAAAGAAAACGAAAAGACGGATAACATGGAGGAATTAAAGGAATTAATGCGTGCAATGATGACAAAAATGGACCGAAATATGGAAGAAATAAAACAAGAAATAAATGTACTAAAAATAGATATGAATAAAAAAGAAAAAACATGGAAAAAAAGGGACTGATAGCCAGAATAGAGACGTTGGAAAGGAAAATAGAAAGCGATGAAAAGCGTAAGAAAAAAATAGTATCATAGTCATAGAACTAATAAATACTTCGTAAATGGAAGGAGCGTAGACAAGGATAGTCTGTGGTTAATATTGTACAATAAAGACAGAGTGAGAACCACGTGACTGAGGTCTACTGTCGCTAGAAATGTATTAGCGCTCTCGAAATTTCTTGTTAATAAGAAAATTATTATAAATAAAGTATTAAGGATACTAAAAATTAAAATGGTTAAGGTGTGCTGTGCATATAATATAAGAAAAAATTTAATTTGATAATAAAGTAGTTTAATAGTCATTGGCCAGTTAATAATATATTAATTTGCTTATTACACTATTAAAATACAAAAGTAACTAATAATTCATAAAATTATTTATTAAAAATCATTAGTTTTATTCATTTTATTCAACTTTTCCTGTTGCCTTACAGAGCGTACACGGTAGTCGTACCACGTGACTAAGGTCTACGTTCTGCTATCGCTATCCCACTGCAGGACTGTGTATAGCTATCTCTCTCGAATGTTAACCACACAGCACACTGTGTACGCTTGCGCGGAGTTATTCTTACAGACAAGTGCAGCTATATATGCAGATATATATGTCTGCACTCGTCCAATGTTAGTCTCACAAATCTCACTCCCACCAGCAGTATATTAGTTTTATAGGTATATTGTACGGCTATAGACAAGACTCCATCCATATGTATTTATTAGAACAATGATCATAATAAAAGGATTAGGAAACACTCTCGACCCTGAAAACGAAGTCAAAAAGCTACTCGAAAAACAACTAAAAGTGGAAGCAGAAACTAACCAAATAGGTACTTAATCTGAGAAAAGAGGTTATATGTTATATTAGTGGAAATGAAATCATGGGACGAAAAATAAAAAGTAATGGCAGCAAAAAATAAATTACGAGGTACTAACATCTATATAGAAAATGATTTGACTTGGGAAGAGAGGAACATACAAAAGGAAATAAGAAGTATAGCTAGAGCAAAGAATGGAAAAGGGAAACAAATAAATATAGAATACCAGAAATTAATGGTAAATAAAGAAATGTACGTGTGGGATAAACAAGAAAACGGGGTAATCCTAAAGGAAATTGAGAAGGAGTCAAAAAATTAATAGGAAAACAACATACATATAAAAAACCCATTAAGACAGACAAGCTATCGAAAAGGACAATGCAAATTGGAACATGGAATATTCAAAGTATAAAAGGAAAAGAAAATTAACTAATTGAAGAATTTGACAATGCAAAATTAAAAATACTAGCCATAACAGAAACCAAAAAGAAAGCTAAAGGAATAATAAGAATAACTAATGAACACATTCTTATATTTAGTGGAGTCGAAGAAAATGAAAGGGCAAAAGCGGAAGTAGGTTGTATAATCAATAAAGAACTGGAAAAGTCGTTAAAAGAATGGAAATACGTGAATGAAAGAATGCTGATAATAAAATTAGAAGAAGAAAATAATTTCATTGCAAATATAATGATAATATATGGACCAGATGAAAATGAAAGTAAAACTAATAAATATGAATTCTGGGATAGATTACAGCTGGAGTACGAGGAACTAGAATAGCCCATATTCTTAATGGGTGACTTCAACGCTAGAGTGAAAAGAAATAATATGGGAATAGAAGAAGTAATGGGGAATAATGGCGAACAGGTTAAAAACAATAACGGAAATAGGCTAATAGATTTTTGTATTATTAATAATAATAATGCATTTATTTCCAAACAGGTTTAACACCCAATTACAAGGAAAATACAAAACAAATAGAGAATATGATAGTGTACACAAAAATAGTGCATAGTTATTCAAATAACAAACATGTACAAATTTATAAATATTGAAGGTTTAACAAAACAAATTTTCATTCAAAAGTTTCATTCATAATAGATGTGATAAATGATAAGCTATCTTCAAAAATGTCGCATTTAGAGCAAATTTCATTGAAATTATTGCACATAATATTAATTGGAGATTTTTTTAGCAAATTAGTATGTGGTCTTGTGCAATAAAAAGTATTATTTATACGTGAGTGTAAGCGTGGTATATAAATATTAATTTTATTGAGTAGCCAGGGACAATCAATGTTATTTTGAATTAAGTTATATAAAAATTTTACGGAGGCTATGAAGCGTCTTTTTTGCAGAGATGTAAAATTAAATTGCAGTAATAAACGATCATGTTCAAAACCTCTGCATGGGTAATGTCCTTCTGACAAATAATATATGAATTTGAGAAACTTACGCTGCACGGATTCAATAATATCTATTTGATTTTTATAAATTGGATACCATATGATACTAGCATATTCTAATCTTGAACGAACAAGTGTAAAAAATAAAATGTATAAAGTAGTATTTGAGAATTCTCGGCAATTTCTATAAATAAAACCATAGGTTCTGAAAGCCTGGGTAGTTATATCTTTAATATGAGGTTCAAAGGTAAATTTTTTGTCAAAAAGTACTCCAAGATCTTTATGAACATCAAGAGTATCTAAAGGAACAGCATTAATGTTATATCTGGATATTACGTTATTTTGCCCTCTACAGTAAGTTACAGCTTTGCATTTGGATATGTTTAAATATAAAGCATTTGACTCACACCATGTTCTGATAGCATCGAGACTACTTTGTATGATATTACTATCATCTTCAGAATTAATTTCATAATATAGTTTTAAATCGTCAGCAAAGAGCAGACAATTACATAATATACATTCTGTAATATTATTAATGAATAGTAAAAATAATAGAGGTCCCAGGTTAGACCCTTGTGGTACACCTGATGTAGGAGTGAAAGACTGAGACAGAAAACTGCGATATCTAACAAAATGTTTTCTATTGCACAAAAAAGATTTCATTAATAGTAAGAGGGAATCAGAAAAACCAAAGGACTTTAGTCTGTTTAGAAGTATATTATGATCAATTTGGTCAAACGCTTTCTGAAAATCTAAGTATACTACATCCACTTGACCACGATTATCTAAAATCTCAGTGGTAAACTGACAAAAGGTAGCCAGGTTAGTTACAGTAGACCTTTTTTCCATAAATCCATGTTGTAATGGCGAAATGGCATTTTTGACATCTTTATAAATTTCTCTGTATATAATGGATTCGAAAATTTTTACAAAATTACAAAGGACAGAAATAGGTCGATAATTTTGAATTGAAGTAGAATCACCTTTCTTTAAGACAGGGCAGACAGCAGCTTGTTTCCAAATGTTGGGAAAAGTAGATGAAGATATACATAAGTTAAATAAGTAGTGTTAATGACCTATTAATATTAAATACGTTGTATACTCACAAAGATGTACACAAATTTACACGAGAAGTTAAAAGCAGAAATGAAAGATCTTTAATAGACTACTTTGTAACAAATAAAACACAAAGGAATATAGTAAACGATGTGAGTGTGAAAAGAGGGAGCGAAATCTGAAGTGACCATTACTTGACAGTAACAAAATTAAAAATAAGCAAGGGAGAAGTAAATCAATAGAAGGTAACAAGTAAGAAGAAAAACAACATAACTATTAAAGTAAACAAGTTAAAGGAGGAACATACGAGAGAGAAATACCAAAAAGAAATATATAAACTAATAACTGAACTACCAAAACCAGATATAAACGATATATAAACCATGTGGAACACGTTCAAACACATCATAATAGAAGCGTCTCGGAGAGCATGCGGGATATCGAGAAATATAAACAACAGGAAACAAACGCACTGGTGGAACGAGGAAGTTAAAAAAGAAGTTAAGAAAAAGAAAATGAAATGGAAAAAATATTTAAAAACAAAAAATGAAGATGACTACGAAGTTTATAAGAAACAAAGGTAAACCGTAAAAGAATTAGTTAAAAAAAAAACAAGAACAACACATGGGAAATATTTGGAAATACATTAGAAAAAAACTTCGAAGAAAACCAAAAATTATTTTACAAGATACTGCAAAAAAGAGAAACAAACAACTCAAAACCAACTCAGGGATAAACAATTAAAAATACTACTAGAAAACAATAAAATAATGAACAGATGGAAGGAGCACTTTCAAGAACTATTGAAGGAAAAGACAAATACAAAAGAAACCTATGAAGACGAAAACATGGAAATAATAAACACAAAAAAATAAAAATCCAGAAAATATTACAGGAACAGAACTTAGAGAGGTACTTAAAAAAATTAAAAATGGCAGAACACCAGGGCACGACAATATCAAGTCAGAACAGCTCAAATATATGGGAGAAGGAGAAGATCTTTTGCTGTTAATACTTATTCCCCAGGATTGGGAGAAGGCTGTCATATTCTCAATTCATAAAAAAGGTGACAACAAGGAGTGCAGCAACTACAGAGGGATTTCACTATTATGCACTACAGCGAAAATATATGAAGCGATTCTGGAAAACAAACTAAGACTAGCAGTAGAAGAAACAATAGAAACATCACAAAGTGGGTTTAGAAGAGGATACTCCAAACACGACCATATATTCACGTTAAGAACGCTGATCGAAAATGTAATCAAGAAAGAGAGTAGACTATACATAATGTTTATAGACCTAGAGAAGGCGTTTGACCGAGTACCCAGAGATACTATATACAAAATATTAAAGGAAAAACAAATAGAAGAACAACTACTAACAGCAATAAGTAGTATATATATATATATATATATATATATATATATATATATATATATATATATATATATATATATATATATATATATATATATATATATATATATATATAGAACATCTGCCAACTATATAAGAACTAATAACGAAAGATCAGAAGAATTCGTAACAACACAAGGGCTACGAAAAGCTGGAGCTTTAAGCCCCCTATTATTTATAATATTCCTAGACCACATCATGAAAAAAATCAAAAACAAAATTAGAAAAGTAGAGATTGGCTATTACAATTTAACAAGGAAAACTATCTCAGAATGCGCATTTGCAAACGACCTAGCAGTACTAGCAAAAAATGAGGAAGACATGCAATACAACCTAGAAATATGGAAAGAAGAATTAAATGCTCACAATATGACGATAAACACGAAAAAAACAAAAGTATTGGTGATAGCGAAAGAAAATGTAGATACAAAAATAAAGTTAAATAATAAACAAATAGAACAAGTCGAAACATTTGTATATCTTGGAACGGCCATAAACAACAAGGGAAACCAAAAATACGAAATAAACAGAAGAATACAACAAGCAAACAGAAACTACTACACAATGAATAAAATAATATTAAACAATAAACAAATATCACAGAAAACAAAAATTACACTATTTAAAACAGTCTACAGCCCCATTCTAACATACGGCAGTGAATCGTGGTTACTGAATAATAGATTAAAAAGTAAAATACAAGCCACAGAAATGAAATATTTAAGAAAGGTAGAAGGAGTTAGGAGGATAGATAAAATAAGAAATACAAACATACGAAATAACTTACAAGTATATACACAATGTGGTGGAGAAAAAACTACTAACATGGTATGGACATCTGATAAGAATGCCGGAAGATAGACAAACAAAGGTGGTATGGAATGCGAGAATAACACAGAAGAAAAAAAGAGGACGGCCGAAGAAAATATGGAAAAGCAACATAGAAGAAATACTAACAAGAAACGGAATTAGTGGTTAAGATGCAAAGAGGAAAGCTAAAAACAAAAAGAATAGAAAGAATTAATAAAAAATATAAAGTAAAATCAAAAGTAAATTATAATAACACGATATCAAGAATCTCGACACCTGAAAGGGTAAAAGAGATTTAAAACACTGTAATAATAATAATAATAGTTCTGTATATTTAATTGTAGATTTGTGTTTTGGTCTTTTTTAGTGTTTATTTGTAGTTATTTAATATTTTTTATGATGTTCAATTGTATTTATTTTTACTTTCGTGATTATTTGTTTGTTTTTAATTTGTTAAAAAAACAGTTATAATAAATGAAAGTAACAATCATGTTTCGCTCGTGTGTAGTTCCTTTAGAAAGAGAAAAAGGATTCATCTGTTACTTTTCACTTGTAAGTCAAAATGTAAAATAAAAGGATATTTTTATTCATGTACTCGTACATACTTTTTATGGAAATTTCTATTACATTTTTTAACATAATCCATTTTACATTATTAATAATTTTCTTGTATTTCTTATTTCTTCTTACAATTCGATTAAAAAAATTATATCTATTACCAATATATTAAAATTGATGCCTTTTCATTAGATCTGATCAAAATTAATTGAATTTAAATGTTTTTATTCATTACAATAGTTAAACAAAAATTCAATAAAACTGCTTACAACATAAATTTCTTTTTTTATATTAATTGTAACGGAATAGTATTTAACTTTTAAATAAATACCTTCTTTTATGCAACCAACATAACAACCTATAGGGGCACAGTCCCCTTTCCCCGATTCTCAGACCGCTCGCTTTACATCAAATGCCCGTATTACGTGTCTATTGGGATTTTCAAGTCTCAAGAGATGGCGCTGATCGTTCTAAACAATGGTACACTTTTTGTTGAAATTTGTAAACGTAGCATTGCTGTCAATTGTGTTTCTTTAGTTTTCGTATTATTTTCTCATTTATTAGTATTTTTTATTTATAATTTAAGTATGTATTTGTAGTCACATAGTTCTAGTTTCAAATAAATGTCAAATGTGTACCACTGTTTGTAGTTCTAATATTCGCCGCTAGTTAGCGTTTTCTTATTTGAAAATCCCAATAGTTATCTGGTTATATAGTCAAAGAGTTCACCCTATATCTCATAGATGGTAGGACTGTAGACGGCACCACTGTCGGTAATACAGTTCAAATCATTCAAGTACTTGTAAGCTTAAAATTTGTACCTGCCTTTGACGTTTTTGCCCGTCATAAATTTTACTCCTATTGTAATCTACGACCCTTCCAAGTACAATGCAAATTTTTATAAATTTTTATTGAACAACAATTATAATACATTTTTAATTTCCATGTTTTAAAAAGGAATCATATATTCTTATGGTATGACTAGCGAATTAACAAAAAACAAAAGATAATTATCATGACACATTTCAGTATAAAATACCCTTGTAAGTTATTTCGTATGTTTGTATTTCTTATTTTATCTATCCTCCTAACTCCTTCTACCTTTCTTAAATATTTCATTTCTGTGTATTTTACTTCTTAATCTATTATTCAGTAACCACGATTCACTGCCGTATGTTAGAATGGGCCTGTAGACTGTTTTAAATAGTGTAATTTTTGTTTTCTGTGATATTTGTTTATTGTTTAATATTATTTTATTCATTGTGTAGTAGTTTCTGTTTGCTTGTTGTATTCTTCTGTTTATTTCGTATTTTTGGTTTCCCTTGTTGTTTATGGCCGTTCCAAGATATACAAATGTTTCGACTTGTTCTATTTGTTTATTATTTAACTTTATTTTTGTATCTACATTTTCTTTCGCTATCACCAATACTTTTGTTTTTTTCGTGTTTATCGTCATATTGTGAGCATTTAATTCTTCTTTCCATATTTCTAGGTTGTATTGCATGTCTTCCTCATTTTTTGCTAGTACTGCTAGGTCGTCTGCAAATGCGCATTCTGAGATAGTTTTCCTTGTTAAATTGTAATAGCCAATCTCTACTTTTCTAATTTTGTTTTTGATTTTTTTCATGATGTGGTCTAGGAATATTATAAATAATAGGGGGCTTAAAGCTCCAGCTTTTCGTAGCCCTTGTGTTGTTACGAATTCTTCTGATCTTTCGTTATTAGTTCTTATATAGTTGGCAGATCTTCTATGTATATATACTACTTATTGCTGTTAGTAGTTGTTCTTCTATTTGTATATATATATATATATATATATATATATATATATATATATATATATATATATATATATATATATATATATATATATATATATATATATTATACATAAGAGCCACGAGGTCGCTTAAATTAGCAAACAATTGTAAATAAAATCACCTGAAAAATATGAACGGTTGTTTGACAGTGGCGGATATAGGCCCTTTTTACAGTGGCTCGAGCCACTGTGAAAATTTTAATTGAATTAATACAGTGGTATTGATAGTATTAATTAGTTATTATGTTTACTTATGCTTCATTCATCTTCATTTCATCTGTTGTTTACTGAAAGGGTATTCTAATAAAAAAATGAACCTTTCAAATATTTATATTAGAAATCTAAAATTTGTCTTCTTTTTTATTTAATTTGAGCGAGATTTGAATTATTAAATATTAATTGAAAATTTGAATTTTATCGTATGTGTTGCAGGAGTAATTGTAACCAAGAAGTTGTGCTTGTTTAAAGCGTAGGCTCCGAGATTTAAACTATAGATAATTTTATGAATTTATCCAGAAAATATATAAAAAAAGTATTTAAGCAAATCTGTAGAAAAATAATAATCTTTAATTTTTATAATTACACAAATCTCGAAAAAATAACATTTGAAGGTATTTTTCGAAGAAAAACCATTTTGATCTTCAGGTAAAGTTCCATTTCCAGTTCCCTGATTTACACCAAAATTTAATGGCTTCTTCCCATATTAAAATACGGTAGATATACAAGGTTTCAACATTTTCTGAATGATAGTATTCGAACACACACATACACACACACGCGCACGCGCGCTCACACACACACACACACACACACACACACACACTTTTACTTTTAATAAAAGCAAAAGGTATTTACCTCAAACAAAAAAAAATCATCGTTTAATGCAGAGCCACTGCAATCAACAAAGTCTAGATCCGCCATTGGTTGTTGACTGTTTGTTACCGGCTATGGAAGCTTTCATAGACCAGTCACAAAATCCCATACCCAGGGTGTCTTTACCTAAATACGTGCGTACATGCATTTATTTATCTCAAAAATGAACCTCTTAGTACTGAACAGAACCTATCTTGATCAATTTTCTTAATAAAAGTGAAATAGTTCATAGCACGACCGCTATTACTTCATGTCGCTGTCAACAACTGATCTATTACTTTCACGGTTAATCAGATTTTTTCTTAATTTCGCAAAGTTTTTAATTTATTTTGTCACAATATGGAACAGAAATGTAACGTGTTTAATATCAAAAAAATTCGTAAATTCTCTATAATATATAATACGCACCTATTCTTTTTTCTACAAATTAATAAAGAAACTTTCGGCAGCTAAAAAACTGATTTTCTATGTTAAAGCCATATGACCCGTTTTAAAATTAACGCCCTTATATACGAGTACATTTGTTTGTCATGTATTAATTCCATTAATGGCCGATTTTATAAACGACAGATAAATTTACTTATAGAGTAAATAAAATTTATTTATTCAAATGACAGTCGAACTTTTGACTGGAGTGTTATACATTATACATGCTATAAAATTAATAAAATTGATCGAATTTGTTAATCTAAATAAATTTACTATGGAAGTAAATTTATTCTGCCCTTCATAAAACCGGGGGTAATTTCTATTTTTCGAAATTTTCATATCTAATTTTTGTAGTCACTAAAAATACGAAACGAGTTTTGTTCACCAATTTGGAACAGAATTTTATTATTTGGAATAACACCTAAGAGAAAACTGTTTCCCTATGTTAAATTCTTATGCCTACATAAAGGATTTCGAGGGCCAACCTTTGTGGCTACCTAAATTCATTACATATACATATAATTATATATTTCATGAATGAATTAAATCTTTGAAATAGGTGTAAATCCAATTTAATAGATTACACATTGAAATTTCACTGTCGACTATTTTGACAAAAAAAAAAAAAACAATATAACAATGAGTAGAACTATAATTTCATATAATTCATAATAAACAGCAGCCGTGTTTTAGAAAATCAATAAAAATATTAAACAATGAACCACATAAGTAAAATACCTTATACAGGCTGTCCGGATTTGGAAGGCAACCATTGAGATCTCGGATAATATAAGAGATACGACTTCGGTTAAATGGGACATGTGGTGTGCCTTTAGAGGGGCATCTTGGATATGCTTTTGTTTTGACAGAAATTCTTATAGGTTACTAGAAAATGGCGGAAAACTGAATTTGGTCCATATTTTCAATACTTATAAAACTAAAATATTCTGCTGATATTCAATCTCTCACTTAAGAGCAGTCTGCTACAAACATTATTGTCTATCCTTATCAGTTAGTGTAAGAATTTCCCTTCCGCTAGTTCCCCTATCCCGTTCTACACCAATAAAATCAAAGCAATCCGACGCTTGCGCAGAGTTATTCTTACAGAAAAGTGCAGCTATATATGTAGGTATATGTCTGCACTCGTCCAATGTCAGCCTCACAAATCTTACTCCCAGCAGCAGTATATATCAGTTTTATAGGTATATTATATTTTCATTTTGAAATTACTTTTAAACTACCAGTAATCGAGAAAAATATTATGGAAAAAAAGTTAGATATTTTTATTGTCTATCCAGTGGCGTAATAAAATATTTTTTCTATCGGTAAATTTTCGAGATATGACGCAAACATACAATTTTTTGACATGGAACCCATATTTGATTTTTAGTCTAAAAGAATACTTATTTTTTCTCTTGCGACGGATATACGAGTTATTGTGTTTTATATTTATTTTACCCTGAATATCTTAGATTTTTCATAATTTTTCTTAAAATTTCTAATTTTTTGTCAGTAATTTCATTAGTTTTTTACCTTCCGTCACCTTTAGGTAAGGAAGGTATTGTCTTTGGTCAAAAAATTCGGTGGTGAGTTTTTGATGAATAAGCACGTTTTAGGGTCCCTACAATACGATTTTACTATTTTTACGATGATGTCTGTATGTATGTGTGTGTTTGTGTGTGTGTGTGTGTGTGTGTGTGTATGTGTGTGTGTGAGTGTGTGTGTGTGTGTGTGTGTGTGCGTGCGTGCGTGCGTGCGTGCGTGCCTGTGCGTGCCTGTGTGTGTGTGTGTGTGTGTGTGTGTGAGTGTGCGTGCGTGCGTGCGTGCGTGCGTGTGTGTGTGTGTGTGTGTGTGAGTGTATGTATGTGTGTCCGTGTGTGTGTATGTAACAAAATTTTCGTCTACGATAACTTCCACACTACAATTCTAAAAATTATAATTCTTTCGTATTTCTCTTCGTTACATCCATGTAAAGAGCTGATTAGATTTTGGTTAGAATTGGACAACCGGAAGTACCATCATTTGAAGATTTTAACAGTTTTTCTTGAAAAAACTATGTTAAATATAATTTTTTCACATTTGATGTTATTATAAATATTAAATAATATATTATTCTCTATACGATTTGACTGCATTTTATACTTAATATTAAATGGATATAGAGTTAAAAAATCTGATGTGGCCAGCACATTACCTTCCGTCAGTTCAGGCACCGGACAGCTAAATGATTGTGCCAAAACACTGTCATAGTTCTAGGAAGCAAACTGTAGAGGCGCAACAGTGCTTAAATTTTAAGGAAATGGATTAAGTCACCTTTGAGTTCTAAACATTTTGAAATATTTTGTACTGTAAAGTCACATAAGTCATCACACACATGTCATTGAACGTACGCTTTAACATCTTTAATTATTTGGCAATTCAATTTGTAGTACGAGTAGTTTATAGTTTTAGTTATAGTGCCAGTAGTGATTTATTTCGTGATTTCTCCAGTTTTAAAGTGCATTAACTGTGTTTATTTTTGACGTAATATGGAATTGAAATTCAATAAGCTGATGAACATTCGTTGTGCTGTTTGATATAAAGTGCAGTGCAAAGAAGCTAATAGACGTTTACTTTTATATTTAATGATGAAATGTCGTACCATTTCCAATATCTTTTTATCTATATAAAGAAATATTAAAATAGAAGTGTATGTCTATCTGACAAGTAATTTTTAATTTATTTAGAAATGAATTTATAGTTATTGTATTGTGATTATTTAAAATATATGTATGTATTTATATTTAATTTTCTTGTGTCCGTTAATTTAAAAATTCAAAATTTCAATTTATCTATACATGACATATCTCCTATGTCACAAACTACCAAACCGACCAAGCCATCACAGTGTGCGTTAGTTTATAGTAGCAATCTGTAGATGTCACTATTTTGTATTTCG
>OY720449.1:60930464-61130464 GCA_963082715.1 Harpalus rubripes | reverse complement strand
CACACACACACACACACACACACACACACACACACACACACACACACACACACACACACACACACACACACACACACACACACACACACACACACACACACACACACACACACACACACACACACACACACACACACACACACACACACACACACACACACACACACACACACACACACACACACACACACACACACACACACACACACACACACACACACACACACACACACACACACACACACACACACACACACACACACACACACACACACACACACACACACACACACACACACACACACACACACACACACACACACACACACACACACACACACACACACACACACACACACACACACACACACACACACACACACACACACACACACACACACACACACCTTACCTAAAGGTGACGGAAGGTAATAAGCATTTTTTTGAAGCATAAATCAAATATGGGTTCTATTTAAAACATGTAAGTTTGCGTAGCCTTTAAATCCGGACATTCTGTATATGTCATAAATCATTTTCATGCATTTAAACGAAGAATTTTTAGAATTGGGTTCCTAGAATATTTTTTTGGAAGTTGGAACTTGATTTCCTTTAAATTTCTCCCCTTCTGTTTAATATTGCATATCTATAGTTCTATCTTCTATATATTAAACAAAATTGAATTTTTCAGTGTCTTTACTTACTCTGTCAGCATTGTGTGGGCTATCACTAAACTTTGTAGAGTCATACGAAATTATTATTATTGCAATGGGTTTCTTCGTAATGGCCGGATGTTGTGTGGGTATCATTAATACTGTAGTAGTGGACTTATACCCTACTCAATACCGAGCAATGGCCATGGCCATATCACTCATGCTAGGGCGATTCGGAGCAGTCATAGGAAGTAACATAGTTGGGAAATTATTAGAATACAGTTGTACTTTGACTATTTATATATTTGCTGGTGAATATTTAGGTAAGTAATAATTTATTTAAGTATTGAAAATTATTATATAAAAACATATATTTCAGGTCTTGTAGCAATTTCTTTGTTATTACCAATACCACTAATAATTAAAAAAACAAAATCAATTTAATGGCATTATGTTTATATTTTATTCAGATATAATAAAGTACGCGATACATAGATACTGTTATTTAAATAATTTAAATTTTTTCATGTATCCCTGAACTTCTTCCTTTAGGTAAGGTTTCAGAACTAAACATGTGGGTATATTTTCTGGCTGCTCTATCCAAAGCTTGTGTTCTATGTTATTTTCTTTCAGCTTATCGTGTAACTTATTTAAACTATCTTCACTAGGTGCCTAAAACAAAAAAACAACTATAGTCTGCTCCTCCATACCAATTCAGTATTGTACTTTTCTACGAAATTATACTAATTATAATTTTTTTAAAAGTAATTGATAAATACAGGGTGTAAATACTAAGTCGTTACACCCAAAAATGGTAGAACAAACAACTTTTCTTAGTTCTAATTTTTGATTTGGTGCCCCGGTTCGTAGTTATTGGATTTATTTTGTTTTTCAAAAAATCGTCATAACTCTCTTATTACATTATTTATTGTTTCTATTTTCTTTATAATTTTAAAAATAAATTTCAATATTTCGGTTTATTAGTAGCCATGACACTTGTTTTCTTTTTTCTATTATAGAAATAAAATAGTTAATTATACATTATTCGATGTGAGTCTTTTAAATAAACATGCTTTTCTTTTTTATGCTCCTATTGGTAAGACTTACGATTGAATAGTTTTCATAAATTATTTATAAACGTCAAACGTCAATTTGACTTTTGGAAAAAAATTAAATAATGAATGTTTATTCGAATGAGGAACGCATCGTTGTTATAAAGGAATATTATGACAGAAATAGTTACCAAAGAATACGGAAGAACGGGAAACTATCCAAGTTTGAAACGCGCGCTTGAGAACTTCACTTTTCGCGTCCAGGTGGCATCACGACCACAGATCACATAGGGTACCTTTATAACCAGGGTATGGCCATGACCAGTGAACTCTATACTACTATGGAACGGAAACGATCATTGCTGGTATGGTACTTCAAATTTTTAGGCAACCCATAGTACGTGTAGATTTTTCCAGCGACCACAAAAATGTTTTCACAAGTGTATTTTAATTGAATGGTTGATGAATTCACAAAACAATATTAATACGTATAAGATAAACTTTAAACAAATATAATTTTCCATCCTTATCATAATCACTGGGAGAAAAATGTTAACTACAAACTCTCCAATGATCTTTTACCACACATTTTTCCTTATTAATATTTTGGATCCATATATGTCTTATTAAACAGTCTTTAAGAAATCTAGAAAATAATAATAAAAAGTTAAACACATCAATTTGGCAATAGTCACGAAAGCCCGTAGGGAAACAAGTTTTCGAATAATCTGTCAAATTATTTTCAATTTATTCTCACTCTCTTGTTAAGCCTGTTTTACATTATACTTTTTTCGTCTATTTTCATGCTATATTTCTAGTCATATTTGTATCCGAGATCTATGCTATCAAGTCGTATGTTATCGGAAATCTTCGGTACGTTTCGTAATACCAACTTAACATCGTAACAAAACTTACTGTTGGCATAAAAGTTAACTTCAATGGCAGATAACCAAAGTTGGCAACACGACTCTGCGCATGCGTGTTGCAATCTAGACGAAAATCGTATAGAAAAATACGTCCGACCGCATATGTCTATACTAGAATCTCGGATGAAAATTTCCTGATTTACACTATGCTAGATTTGTCTAGAAATTTCTCGGATGAATCTAGTACTAGAATATAGACGAAAAAAGTATAATGTAAAACAGGCTTTATATTATTAATGATAATTATTTCTACATAAAAATTTTGTTTCAGAATGTCATGTGTAGTTTATAGAAAAATAAATTATTTAATTTATTCAATAATAATGCAAAAAAATATTACTTACTCAAGCATTTTTACCGAGTCACCTTTCTTATAATAATTAGTACAATTAGGCACACATACTTCTGGATCATTTTAATTAAAAAAATTAAAATAAGCAAATAAAAAAATACGGCCAAACTATTCTAAGAACGATGTTTTCATAATTCAGTAAGTAATAGTAAAAGTCCTCATTTAGAAATATTTTGAAACCTCTGGAAAAGCGTGAGCTGTGCTCTGCGCATGCGTCAATTGGTGGAATCTGGTGGAATTGTGACAGTTCGCATGACTTGCCCCTTAATGCTATAGGTATAGACGTTTCCATTCCATGTAGAATAGAGTTCACTGGCCATGACGTAGCTCACTTTTCGTCCGCCATTACCGGCCAATCTGTTATGTGTTGTTCTTGCGCAAATTATTATGTATTTTCCTGGCTATTTGTTTTATTTTGATGAAAAACGCATTTACATATCATTTTAATATGTATTTAAAGTGTAAGTAATATTTTTATTTTATTTGCTTGTGTAGTTTGTTAAGATCTCATCACGATTACTGACATATTGAAAACAACTAAAAATTACCAATATTAAGCATAATTATTTAAATTTTTAACAGGTAAGTTTAGAATATATAATTATTATGTAATTAAAAACTAGTGATATTAAATTAGATGTGATAATAACAACACATATCATATATTCTACATAACCTATAAATGTATGTCTTAATAATAATTGTATATATCTTAAATAAATTAATTTTTATTACCTTTATAAATTTACAGTGTGATTATTTAATATTATTTTATAATATAATATCACATTTATTACAAATAAATAGGAAAATCAATTACCGACAATGGCGGTGATCTTGGCCCATGGCCATACCCTGGTACCCTAAGATCCCAGGGTATGGCCATGGTCCAAGATCACCGCCATTGTCGGTAATTCATTTCCCTATTTATTTGTAATAAATGTGATATTATATTATAAAAGAATATTAAATTATCACACTATGAATTTATAAAGGTAATAAAAATTAATTAATTTAAGAGATACACAATTATTATTAAGACATATATTTAGAGGTTATGAAGAATATAGGATATGGGTTGTTATCATAACATCTAATTTAATATCTGAAGTTTTTATTTACATAATAATTGTATATTCTAAACTTACCTTTTAAAAATTTAAATGATTGTGCTTAATATTGGTAATTTATAGTTGTTTTCAATATGTCAGTAATCGTGGTAGGTATCTTAACAAACTACACAAGTAAATAAAATAAAATATATTACTTACACTTTAAATACATATTAAAATGATAATTAAATGTGTTTTTCATTAAAATAAAACAACCACGAAAATACATAATAATTTGCACGAGAACAACACATATAACAGACAGTCCGGTAATGGCGGACGAAACGTGAGCCACACCATGGCCATACCCTGGTTATAAAGGTACAATACCCTACAGATCACGACTTCAGTATTCAAAATGGCGACTATACAGCAGAATGTTGGAGTATGCGTGATGTTTATCGGTATTTACAACGTGCATTTTGGAAGGTAGAATGTTCTAATGATCTGAAGATTCTGTTCCGCATTGTCATATCATATTACTTACAAATAAATGGGGAAATGAATTACCGCTTAGGTCCTTAAAACCTTCCGTCAACTGACCGTTAAAGTAATATAAATTTATTAATATGAGGCTTGGACATCGAGCAATGGGTAAAAGGCGTTTATTATAGTATAGTATAAAATTTTGTTATAATTCACTCAAGTAAAGTACCTCTATGAAAGAGAGCACAAGATTGATACGTTACAGGAAGATTGCCATTGTTGTATTAAGGTAGATTACTAATTTTAAAGCAATTCCATTAATTCTAAATAGCCATTTAGCAAGTTTTTTTTTGCTGGTCAGCAAAATAGATTTGCGCATGATGGCTTCCGAAATCCGGACACTGTATATTCTTTCATTTTTCTAATAGAATAGGCATTATATCCATAGGATTTGCAGCTACTTCTTTTTAATGCAAAACCAATTAAGTACTTACTTAATTCTGCACTCAAACTTTTATGGGAAAAATTATGTTTCAAATTATGATCAATTTTATTGATCTATTCTTTATATTTACCTCCAATATAACTTTATGCATATTGTCCAAATCTTCCAAATACTGTTTTGTCTGTTCATCTTCATAAAATAGATGTATTACAGCGCAGCATGCGTGACAAGCTTGAGCAATAATTGCACCTGTCGGCCAATTCATTGATCGTAACAAATCACCTCGAACAACTACATACTGGACAATGGAATTCGCCATCTGAAAAACAGCAAAATATGAGACTGTCTCATTGCATTTTTTGTTTAATTTTTTAATATACTCCTTTCACGATAGCGAGAAAATGTGCAATTAATTCTTAAACACAAACAACATGTCATTCTATTGGCTCGGCTCCAAAATTATACTATTTTGACCAAAACATACTAGATAATGTACATGAACGTAATTTAAAGACCTAGAACTATAATAATGACTACATATCGCTATCGCCTAAGACTTGTTAGGTACTATTTTTATTAAATACCTACATTTTGACAATTCTACCGCCAAAACTTGTAAAAATGCTAATATACTAGCTGATACCCGTGGTTTCGCACCCATGACGCAATTTATATTTTAACTACGTACAGCACGATTTTAGTATTAATACGAAAATATTTCTTACAATTCAGTAGTTATGAGACCCTAAAAATGTATATTTACATGTTTATTTGTTTGTATATTTCCGGTATTAAAGTGCTTAAATTTCCAGTTAAAAACTCAAATCCGGGTACATTTTTGGCTAAAAATTAAAATCAGTTACTATTTCGATTTCATTTAAAGATAGTGTTAATTCTTGCAAAAAGGAACTCTTGAGGGTCGATTTGATATATGAATATTTTTAAAGTGTCAAAAATGCTTTAGGAATTGCTGAACTGTGAAAATAGAATCGAAAGATTTTCCTAAATACGCATTTTATTGTACTCTCAACTCCTCAATGGTTTAAATTATTTTCAAAATAACACTAAATTCGTGTTCTATGGGGTTTAAAATCGCCTGGATAAAGTTTTATTTAAATATTTCTCAAATGACGCCCATTGCGAATTCTTTGCAATAGACCTTTTCAATTTTAGGAGATAGAAGATATGCGCAATAGGGATCTGCGCATAGTAAGACCAATTGAGATCAATGACGTTTGTTTCTAAAAAAATTTGACTTAAAATTTGAGAAAAATCTTTGACAACTTGAAAAATCTTCTTGGAAAAAGCTTTTATTGGAGCTAAAATGACTAACGATGCAAATTTTCACCGAAAATACAGGTATTTTAATGATTGCAATATTTTTAACGTTTCGTTTGACAGTGTAGTGTGATCTGTGGTTCGCGCCATTTTCTTATTTGCAGCTATAGAAAAAGATAGCCGTTAAATTGAAAAGGTCTATTCTGCCAAAACATCAAAACTTTTATTTGGCTATGACATTAAATCAACTAAAAATCATTTATTTATATTTTAAATTTATTGAAAATCTGGATTTTTTAATGAAAATATTTTATTGACAGCAGAAAAGTGTGGTTTTGACATCTTGACTCCGTCGATAAGGTCGCCCTAGAAACTAATGTAAATGCCTTATATAAACTTTGAAAATTAATTATAAAAAACCTATGTAATATTTTGAACTCTAACAACAACTACGATACGCCCTGAAGGTAAAGAACATCTACAAAATTTAGCGTCGATATGTAAAACAGTGCCTAACGGTTATTCTTTCATTTTTATATATGTTTTGTAAAATAGCCGGTCGTACATAATTTTTTTGTTTAAATGAAGCATATAAACAAATCAACTGTACATAATTAATAACTATAGTCCGTTTTCCGAAACGAGAGATATTGGAACTAACCGGGATCCCAGGTTAGTTCCAATTTCTCTCGTTTCGGCAAACGGACTATTGAGTATATACACGCCACGTTGACAACCATGTCAAAATCAGCTGAGTGGAAGTAAACATATGCTACTATGTGATTTACTTTTTGATAATTGAAGTAATTTTTTATATTATTTTGAGTTTATTTTAGGTATTTATGATTTTAATTTAGTAGATTTGTTATTTAATAAATTAGTCACACAAAATGGGTTTTATAACGAAACGTCAGAATAATATCCCACGTCAGATACAGACCCTGCAGTTGCACCTTGATGACAAAACAGATGTTTACTTCCACTCAGCTGATTTTGATATGGTTGTCAACGTGACGTGCACGTACTCTATTGCCTCTATTGGAACTCGCAGAATAGCATGCGACATCAGCGGAATTTTAGGAAACTAAATTAATGGCGGCCAGTAGGACATGTCAAATTATGTAAATGTCAAAAACTGTCGTTTCGTTTAATGTAAAAAGATCGCGCTTCGATTTTATATTTTGGTTGAAAATGTTTGAAAAATAAACGAAATAAAAAATGAACACAATCTCCGAAGGCATTAACTCCCGTGGTGCCGTGGTGCGTTCAACGTTTAACGTCCGACTATAACTTTTTAATATTCTACGGATTACGGATCAGAAAATTTTTAATAAAATTTACGGAGCAGGTAGGCTATGAATGCTTCTGCTTGTTTTCTAAGCTTTATCCCAGTATCAGTACCAATTTCTTGTGGTGGAATCTGTGATTTATTGACAACATTACCATAGCAACAACCAGTGATGTGACAGATCAGTTTATAAAGGATCTAGACCAATATCAAGATCTTTATAATTAATATGTTCTAGATAAGAACATAGGTCAATTTCTGCGATCAGACCTTTTTTCAGATCAAATCAGAAATTTGGGAACTGTTTTTCTTAGATCATCAAAAAATCAGTATCGATTTTCAAATGCTTTTTTTTTCTTATTAATTAAATAGGAATGCAAAAAGTAAATTAATTACAAAGAATATACCTAGCCGTATGCCTTACACTTGGGAAGAAAAATTAGATACATACTTAGTTTTATTAATACTGAATTAACGAATGAAGTAGAAACAGAAACAAAAATAATAATTTTAAACATTAGAATTTGTTGAAAAATAATAAATAAAGAAAGGCCATGAATAGGCAGACAATCATGATATAGGTACCCCTGAATTTTTTGAGTTAAATGAATAACAACCTACTTGTATTTAATTTGTTCTTGAATTTCCTGGTTTCAAATTTTTGTATTTACTTTCTCATTTGTCATAAGTTAAACTGTTTCCCTTATATTTCCGTATATTTGATCTTCTTAAGATCATAGATTATAAGTTTTTAGATCTAGATCCAGATCAAGATCTGAATTCATAAACGGATCTAAATCAGATCAAAAACCATATTAAATGAACTAGATAAGTACTTTAGATCAAATGATGTAGATCAGTCACAACACTGGTAACAACTCATAACACGCACTTGGGTGTTATTTGGTATATAACAACCCTGAAAGCAGTGTAGTTATGATGATAATAATAACATACCAGTCGGACGTTAATAATATTACCATACAGATACAGTTATTACTTAGGCTGGTAACTAATGGGTCGATTCTGTTCACATCTGTAAATCTTACATTCTTACAGATCTGTAAATCTGTAAATAATGGACAAATTCGCAACGAAAGCTGCTGCTCTTATGTATAATTTTATATTAATCAACAAAAATAGATGCTTTTTTGTCAGGTTTTTACAGACTTACAGATGTGAACAGAATCGACCCATAAGTAATAACTGTATCTATATGGTAATATTATTACCATACTGACTTGTCAGCAACGGTCTACAAAATGAAAATAAAATAAAATGAAAATATAATGCTCTTCATTAATACATAAGTACAGATAACGTAAACCTATCGTTCTAAATACGGTCTACTTTATTCTAAAGTAATAAACATGAGGAATAAAGCACATAATTTGAATATGTGTCATATTGACATATGTCAAAATAATTGTTCTGTTAACCATAGCAATTTGAAATTAGCATTAATGACAAAATTTCAAAAAATGATATTTATCAATAATGTCTTAATTTTCTGAAACCGATAAACTATTGAACAAACCACGGATGTTATTAGTCATAACAAGCCTTAGATGTCTTAAAATCCTTGCTCTACGAGCTCGGATTTCAAACTTACATCTGCGGCAGTTACGATGTGCATAACATTCCTATAGGTATGTTAATAGCTATTACCGGTTTCAGGATATTAAACCCTTGTTTACATATACAAAATTAGGCTGGTAACTAAGTAATAACTGTATCTGTAGGGTAATATTATTACCATACTGACTTGTCAACAACAGTCTACAAAATGAAAATAAAATCAAATGAAATTATAATGCTCTTCGATAATATATGCAGATAACGTTAGTGTATCATTCTTAACACAGTTTGCTTTATTCTAAAATAATAAACACGAGGAATAAATCACGTAATTTGAATATTTGTCATACTGACATAAATGTCAAAATAATTGTTCTGTTTATCATGGCATTCTGAAAGTAGCATTAATGAGAAAATTTATTTCAAAAAATAATCTTTATTAATAATGCCATTTCCTGAAACCGATAAACTATTGAACAAACCACGGATGTTATGAATCATAACAAGCCTAGATGTCTTAAAATCCTCGCTCTACGAGCTCTGATTTTAAACCGACACCTGCGGTAGTTATGATAGTCATAACAATCCTATATAGCAGGGATCGCGAACCACTGGCACGCGTCACAATATTTTGGGCACGTCACTGATCACAAAATTCATTATGATGCACTACGAAAAAAGTGTGAAGTAGGTATTATATGACGAGCGAACGCGAGTGATCCCTACGCTACGGAATGTTCGGGTGCGGTGCGCGGGTCATTTGATAAACTGAATTTGTCCCAATTCGATTGGTTGGAAATTGAAGAATTTGAAATGCAGCTGATTGATTTCCAGTCTAGTTCAATATGGATTCAAAAATTTATTGAAACAAGAAAAGAGTTAGAATTAATTAAAACAGAAAGATTGACAAGTAATATAAGTGAAAATGCTAATAACAAAATTTTGGAAACATGGAATGCGTTAGCAGCCACATTTAATTGTTTGGAGAAGCTGGCTCATGCTATTTTAACAATATTTTCATCAACCTATGCCTGCGAGTCATTATTTTCAGAGATGAATAACATTAAAGACTCGATTAGAAACCGTTTGACAGATGACTCCAATTCAGCATGCATTCTGCTAAAAGTAACATCTTACAAGCCTAACATACGTTATTTGTCATCGAATCTGCAACAACAGAAGTCACACTAATTTTACTTTAATTTAAATTACGCGTATAATTGAAACATTGCAAAATGTTCCTATTTTTTTGTAGTAAATAAAGAGTTTTGAGTTGATAGTATTTATTTATTATTTTCCCAATAATCACAAAGTCAAAATTATTTGATGACACGTCTATGACCTCATTAAACATTTCTTTAGAAAAATGACACGTTGATACGTAAAGGTTCGCCATCCCTGCTATAAAGGTATGTTAATAGCTATTTTAACAAAATATTTACTCTGGTTTTGCAAATTTAGCTTGTTTAAATTTAAATCACTCGTTGCTCGGCAACCAGTAACCAATCGAAATGGAACCTTATTATTAAACAACCGTTTTACAAACTTAAAACTGGTAACTAAAGATCAATTTTACGCACTATCCTATATATAAGTATTTTGCAAAAGGTAGATGTATGGCAAGTGACACATTTATTAAAATGAAAGTGTTCATTTAAATCGTATATAAAAATACATATATGTAATATTAATCTATTCAACTATTATTTAAAATTGATAAATGTGGATAATTTATATATGAACGCGAGTGATCCCTACGCTACGGAATGTTCGGGTGCGGTGCGCGGGTCATTTGATAAACTGAATTTGTCCCAATTCGATTGGTTGGAAATTGAAGAATTTGAAATGCAGCTGATTGATTTCCAGTCTAGTTCAATATGGATTCAAAAATTTATTGAAACAAGAAAAGAGTTAGAATTAATTAAAACAGAAAGATTGACAAGTAATATAAGTGAAAATGCTAATAACAAAATTTTGGAAACATGGAATGCGTTAGCAGCCACATTTAATTGTTTGGAGAAGCTGGCTCATGCTATTTTAACAATATTTTCATCAACCTATGCCTGCGAGTCATTATTTTCAGAGATGAATAACATTAAAGACTCGATTAGAAACCGTTTGACAGATGACTCCAATTCAGCATGCATTCTGCTAAAAGTAACATCTTACAAGCCTAACATACGTTATTTGTCATCGAATCTGCAACAACAGAAGTCACACTAATTTTACTTTAATTTAAATTACGCGTATAATTGAAACATTGCAAAATGTTCCTATTTTTTTGTAGTAAATAAAGAGTTTTGAGTTGATAGTATTTATTTATTATTTTCCCAATAATCACAAAGTCAAAATTATTTGATGACACGTCTATGACCTCATTAAACATTTCTTTAGAAAAATGACACGTTGATACGTAAAGGTTCGCCATCCCTGCTATAAAGGTATGTTAATAGCTATTTTAACAAAATATTTACTCTGGTTTTGCAAATTTAGCTTGTTTAAATTTAAATCACTCGTTGCTCGGCAACCAGTAACCAATCGAAATGGAACCTTATTATTAAACAACCGTTTTACAAACTTAAAACTGGTAACTAAAGATCAATTTTACGCACTATCCTATATATAAGTATTTTGCAAAAGGTAGATGTATGGCAAGTGACACATTTATTAAAATGAAAGTGTTCATTTAAATCGTATATAAAAATACATATATGTAATATTAATCTATTCAACTATTATTTAAAATTGATAAATGTGGATAATTTATATATGAACGAGAATTTAAACTCAGTAGATGTTCTTATATTTTACCGCCAGAAATTCCGCAACGCGCATGCTCATGTATGCCAAAAGTAATATTTATGTAAAACAAAATGAAATTATTTGACGCATTATATTTTCGTTTATTTTATAGGTATAAATATATTATAGAAAATATTACCGTTCTTTTATATTTTCTTAACTGTTCAATATGTATATTTACGTAAACAGTTAACGATGCAAATGTCAACGTCAGCGCCTCAGTGTTGGAATTTGTTGGCTCTTTCAGTCATCTCATCTGTCAAAAAGGTTGACACGTAGCGTTTAACATAAAATATTGTGCTGATTTTTATTAAAAAGGTATTTGAAATAAATTTTCATAAACAGTGTATTATAAATTTGCAAACTTTTATGTAGAAGTATGTGTATTTATATTCATTGTATAATACTATTCATAATTGACTTATAACCTAGTTCATATTTGATTATTAATAATTCACTATATTTTATTTATTTCAGCCTAAAAATGGCATTGGTAGAACAACCGTGCTATACTTTAATAAATGCACCATCAGATACTGAGCCGTACAATGAAATGCAAGTAAAATTGGATTTAGGTAAATATTAGTTAGAATATATATCTAATATGATGTCATTGTGGCATGTAATCTTATACATATGATTTTAGAAAAGGGAGACACTAAAGTAAAAATCGAAGCTTTGAAAAAAATAATCCACATGATTTTGGGAGGAGAACGAGTACCCGGTTTGCTCATGACAATTATCCGTTTTGTTTTACCTCTTCAAGATCACACAATTAAAAAACTTTTATTAATATTTTGGGAAATTGTTCCTAAAACAACTCCAGATGGCAAATTACTTCAGGAAATGATTTTAGTTTGTGATGCTTACCGCAAGGTAAATATTGATTATGGTGGTTTCTATTTTACATATAAAATTATTCAATTTAATTTAGGATTTGCAACATCCAAATGAATTTCTTCGGGGATCAACTCTTAGGTTCTTATGTAAATTGAAAGAACCCGAACTTTTAGAACCTTTAATGCCTGCTATACGTGCATGCTTAGAACATAGACATTCTTATGTCCGGCGAAATGCAGTTCTTGCTATATTTACTATTTACAAGTATGTATGATTTGTAATTTATATACATGATTTTTATATTATTGATTTTTAGAAATTTCGAGTTTTTGATTCCGGATGCACCTGAATTGGTGGCAAACTTTTTAGATGGAGAACAAGATATGTCTTGTAAACGCAATGCTTTCTTGATGTTACTTCATGCTGATCAAGAAAGAGCCCTATCCTATCTTGCTTCATGCATTGATCAAGTTACTTCTTTTGGAGACATATTGCAATTAGTTATCGTAGAACTTATTTACAAGGTATGTATACAGGTACAGGGTGTAACAGCGAAACCGACCCCCGACATTATTTTCATTATTATTAGAGTTACAAAAAAATACTATAGAACAAATTTTTAGGAGACCAAGGAGTAAATTTTTTTTGTTTATAGAAGAAAATATTTTTCAAACCAGTGGTTCTCAAGTTAGAATACAAAGTTATATTTTTTCAAATGGGATTATCGATAGTTTTTATGCCTATTCGATAACGTATTTTTTTCTGAATTACACCATGTAATCATTTTATTTCCTTACATAACAAAAATATTGAAAATAATTAATTTCAAATTTAAATAAATAGTATTTTTCAGTAGGCTATGTATGAAAACAAAAACTGATATATATCAATTTGAATTATTTAAGGCGTTTTTACAATCAACTTTAGTAAGGAAGGTATTGTCTTTGGTCAAAAAATTCGATGGTGAATATTTGATGAATAAGCACGTTTTAGGATCCGTGGAAGATATTATTATTTTTACAGTGATGTCTGTCTGTATGTGTGTGACGATTTTTTTGGGTCCGATAACACCAATACTACATTTAAAAAAAATACAATTTTTTCGTATTCCTCTTCCTTACATCCATATGCAGACCTGATTAGATTTTGGTTATAATTGGTAAACCGGAAGTACTCATTTAAAGATGTTGACAGTTTTTTTCAAAAAAACGCTGTTAAATATTATTTTTTCACATTTAATGTTATAAATTTGAAAGAATATTTTATTTTTTTATATGGTTCGATTGCATTTTATACTTCATATTTACTGGATATAAAGTTAAAAATTATAAAAAAATTAAATTACATAAAGCAGCCAGCTGTGCTATAACCGTGGAAACAGCTATTATATTAAGAAAATTTTGAATGACAGATGTCAGTGTGAAGTGTAATTGATATGTGTTATAAATTTATTGGAAAAATAGAATATCTTACAAAAGAATTCTGTATGGAAAAAAAAAACAACAAAAAGTCTTCTCTTTTTTGCTGTTGTGCTACCGCACAGTTGCTAGTATGGGTAACCATGCCCATGTATTTAGAATATTTTTATTAATTAGCGTTCCGCTTACAATTGTAATTTATTACCATGTATAATTTACAACTTTGTCAAACATCTAATGCCATTTTAACAGTTTGCTGATGATGGGCGGATGTTCGCTCGCAACGTCCAAATATTTTAATGTATATATAAATAAAGAAATTGGAACCTAAAGGCCTTTCAACAAATTATTAAAAGAGATTAGTATTATTATTCGTGTCCAAACCATATACACAATATAAATAATTTATACATAATAAATATATAAAATATTACAACAAATATTTCTCACTCCTTAGATACTGAAGTGATCGATTTTGGAGTGAGTTAGCTGAGCTTGTTATAACCATATAGGCGATGGAAAATAAGATCGTAGCGCCAAAATGGCTTTTAAAGGAACTAATATTAACGGGATAATTTGACATTTACTAATTTCATTTATGCATTACGTGTGAAATATTAAGAGATATTATATACCTAAACGCAAATATTAGGAACATGATAGATAAAACTTGTGTTTATACAGTCAAACAAATGTCACATGTATAAATTATCCCGTCAACTATAGTTCCTCAAAATACCACCAGATGTCATATTTCTTATTTCCTATCGCCTATAGTCAAATTTGGAAATTATGGAAGTAGGCCTTATGCATCCAGATAATAATAGAATTGAATATAGATACATACATATATTTTAAATAATCACAGATCAATAACTATAAATTGCTATAAATTCATTTATAAATAAATTTGAAATTACTTGTCACATTGACATAAACTTCTATTTTAATATTTGTTTAAAAGGGTATTGGAAATGGTACGACATTTCATCATTAAATATAAAAGTAAACGTCTATTTAACTATAACTAAAACCATAAATTGTTACTAGTTGAATTACCAAATAATTAAAGATGTTAAAGCGTACGTTCGATGACATGCGTGATGACTTATGTGAACAAAGATTATGTGACTTGATGCTTGATGTACCATGTAAGGAGGTAACCGCTCTGAATAAAAAATGCCTTTAGTGCATAATTCCTATTGTTGCAGATAGAACACTATTTATAAAATTATAAATAACAAATATTTGTTTCGTTTTAATTTAAGCTCAATTATTTTTCATACATAGCTTACTAAAAAATAAGTATAAAAATGAAATTTATTTAAATTTTAATGGACTTTTCCAATTTAAAGAGATAGAAGATATGCGCAACGGGGATCTGAGCATAGTAAGAACAACTGAGATCTATGACGTTTGATTCTAAAACATTTAGACGTAAAATGTGAGAATATCTCGGATAACTTTAAAAAAATTTATCGAAATAAGTTACAAAAACTTTTATTGGAGGTAAAATGTCTAACGATGCAAATTTTCACTGAGAATACAGGTATTTTAATGACTGCAATATTTTTGACGTTTCGTTTGACAGCCCAACTGGCAGTTGTTCGCGCCATTTTCTTACTATTTGCAGCGATAGAAAGAGATAGCCCTTAAATTGGAAAGGTCCATTGATTTTTTCTCAATATTTTTTCATGTAAGAATATAAAAAAATTAAATGATAATATGATTGAATTCAGAAAGAAAATCTGTATCGAATGGGTATAAAAAATATATGCTATCTCATTTAAAAAAATATAACTTTGTGTTGCCACTTGAGAACCACTGATTTACAAACATATTTTCTTCTCTAATATGATGTCCCCCTTGGTCTCATACAACTTTGTTCTATGGTATTTTTTTGCAACTAAAAAAATGAAGAAAATAATGGCGCTGGTTGGTTTCGTTGTTATAGTTTGTACCGTTATGCCTTTGACTTACTAAGCTTGTGGTAGACCGAGTACAGCTGGGTGTAGCAGTACCGGTTGCTTATGGTCGGACTGCAAAAAAATTAAATTCGGAAATCTCTGTATGCATCACGTATTTCAAAATTGATATTTAATGGTATCGCAAAATCAAATTATGTGACCGTGACCATAGTATTAAAATTAGGAAAAATAAGATTAGCAAAGATGTACCAAACGTATATGAATGAGTTTTCAAAATTTTAAAATCAGTAGTACTGAGAGCAACAATATACATACTTAATATGTGGCGATCATTTGAAGAAGAGAACAATGATATTTTACCCCTTGAAGATGATCGTGCAAAATTTAAGCGGACATGTTTGCCGCAAGAAGCGAAAGAAATAGTTAGAATTGTTTCGTATTCGTGATATAATAAGTGGCGAACTGAAACCAAGAAAGAAAAGACGTGACGCGGGTAATTCGAGAGTAGTGAATTCTTTCAACATTCGCTCCTCAGTAAAATCGGTTTTCGATTTTACAAAATTAATGAGCGGCAAACTATAATGGAGAGTAGAAGAATATGTGAACGTTCCATTATTACAAAATAAAGTAGAATAAAATAGGAAAACATTTAATACGTACCTGTCCGTTCCCCGCCATAAAGCAAGCTTAAATCCCTAACAGTAGAGGGTCATAACGATAGATTTCTGTACAAACTATATAGCTGTATATTTATTTAATATACGTTTTAACTTATGTATTTTGTAAAAAAAAACTTTTTTGCAGTTTTTTATGTCAAAATGCACGTATTTTAGGGTAATCACATAGTGCGTTGATGAAGTAGTATCCCACGAATATCGTACAAAATTTTATGTATACCATATCGCATTCATTTTAATTATGTAATAGTCTTGTTATCATGTTGAGTGCTTTAATGAAAATTGTTGGCACACTCGCACTCAATGGGCTAACAAGGCCATTTCATAACTAAAATGAGTGCGATATGGTATAAGTTATCCCGCGGTGATAAATAAAATATCTTACAAATATGTAAAGCAAATTTATATGTGGAAGTTATTTGTAAAAATATATAACTTTTTGAGATTTCCATACATATCACATTATCTTTGATTCTGTAAAACCATTCTTCAGCATACATTCCGGATTAAATTATAATATGGTTTAATTATTATATAAAACGTCCTTTACTTTAAAAAATATTTTGGCAATATTAAAATCTGTCTAATTTCCATGTATACTAATATTGTGTTTTTATAGGTATGCCATGCAAATCCTGCAGAACGTTCAAGATTTATCCGTTGCATTTACAATTTATTGAACTCTAACAGTCCAGCTGTTCGATATGAAGCAGCTGGAACTCTTGTAACATTATCCAGCGCACCTACAGCAATTAAAGTAAAAATCTTTATTATTTATTTTGAAATATATCTGTACTATAAAGAATTTATTTTAGGCTGCCGCTAGTTGTTACATTGAACTTATCGTAAAAGAAAGTGATAATAATGTAAAACTCATTGTTTTGGATAGATTGATTGCTTTAAGAGATCATCCTGCCCATGAACGTGTTTTGCAAGACTTAGTCATGGACATATTAAGAGTTCTTGCTAGTCCTGATTTAGAAGTTCGTAAAAAAGCACTAAACTTGGGTAAATTCGTATGTTATGTGTAGAAAATGAATACTATAGAATGTTATTTGATCTAGCCATGGACTTGGTTTCATCTCGAAATATTGAAGAAATGGTTCTTATATTGAAGAAAGAAGTGTCTAAGACACACAACGTTGAACATGAGGATACTGGAAAGTACAGGCAGTTACTTGTACGAACTCTGCATGCTTGTTGTATTAAGGTACGTCACATACTCGTAAGTCAAGATGCGAATTCTCGGTTTTTAAATTAAATTTGCAACTATAATGGAAAGCAGTTCGAAAATTAAAATAAAGTAATGAAATAACTTTAAAATAGTATTAGGCCGTAAGTATAAATAATGGTTGTTACAGTTTCCTGATGTAGCTGCTACAGTAATCCCAGTATTAATAGAATTCTTATCCGATACCAATGAATTAGCCGCTTCGGACGTTTTGGTGTTTGTAAGAGAAGCTATTCAAAAATTCGAAAATTTACGTCCTTTGATCATTGAGAAACTTTTGGAATCGTTCAGTGATATTAAATCAGTAAAAGTTCAGAGAGCAGCATTGTGGATATTAGGAGAGTATAGTAATTCCGTGGAAGATATAGAAGCTATTATGAGACAAGTACATCAAACTTTAGGAGAAATTCCACTGGTAGAAGCAGAAATGAAATTAGTTGCTGGTGAGAAGACAGAAGAAGAACAATCTCAAACAACTGGTAGTGCTAATTCCAATTCAAAACTAGTGACTTCGGATGGAACATATGCCAGTCAATCTGCGTTTAACACTACACAGTAAGTTATTTTCTTATTAAACTTCATTTTAATACATTAGTCCGAAATGTATCTGTTGGTACCTTAATGTTTAATATACAGGTGTTCATTTACCAGTGGCTACCATTGCGATCTCTAGAACTATAAGAAATACGAAGTTGTTAAATTAACAAAGAATCTCTATTTACATGGGTGTTTCAATGATAAACTAAAAAAAATTTCAACCAGTAGTTCTTAAAATATAGATACCAACTTTTCTATAATAATAATTTATTCGTATGAATCTTTCGCAAGAATTATTAATACCTAATCGCATTAATATTAATAATAAACAGTTTTATTTGTTGGCTAACGTAAACTACTGTCCATTATTCGAAACGAAGACGACCGACAGAGGCAGCACCGATTTTACAAAATGGCGGCTCGATGTGTGTATGTGTGTGTGTGTGTGTGTGTGTGTGTGTGTGTGTGTGTGTGTGTGTGTGTGTGTGTATGTGTGTGTGTGTGTGCGGGTGTGGGTGTGGGTGGGTGTGTGTGTGTGTGTAAACGTTAAATTCTTTATTCGATAAATATAACTTCATGCGTATAAATAATTTGATGTGATAAATCTCTGATCAAACTACTTCAAGGCAGGAAATTCAAATGTTTGTAAGTGACACATAAATGTCAGTATCAAAAATATTTGTATGCCACTGTCAAAAATATTTATACATCATTATGAAAATAAGAACGCAAAAGAATATAAAAGGAATTTGCAAAGAAATGACGAATATAAAGAAAAAGTAGAAAAAGAAAATTTCAGGATATTGAATATAAAGAAACTGTAAATAAATTAAACAATAGTTATAAGAAGCAAAAAAGAGAAAAGAAAGATTATAAAGAAAACAAGAATATGAAGAGAAAATCGGTGGTACCTGCCTAAAATTTAGATATGGTAAACTGTAGTTAGTAATTTATTGTACATAATTTATATTAAAATATCCCATAGATTTTGCAAATATATGCGACAATTATTTTGTAGTGAGACATGAATATATGTATTTGTATTTAAAAATATTTTTGGTTTTATGCGTACAACCAGGTAAAATATCTGGCAAGAGGTTATGTGCTGGCCACATCAGATTTTTTAGAAAGCAAATGAATTAAAAAGTTATGTGATAAAACAGGTAAAATTTTTTAAAAAAGTATTAATGCGTATAACAATAAAGGGGCAAAAACAAATAAGAAATGGAATGTAATTTGTTATAAATAATATGAAACAATGTAAAAAAAACGCACGAAATGACTCAAAGCAAACCAAACAATACTACGCACTACTATGGACTCCCTATATGATTACACCATCGGCTAGTTATAAATGTAGTCACTAGGCTGCTACAGGTTAACTTTCGTTGCGAATTGACGGAATTGACATTGTTTGTTATTAAAAACATAATTTCCATAGTAAAAAAAATGATGAAAAACGCTGAAATTGTTGGTTTTTAGGCATAGGATACTTTTATTAACATAAAGATAATATAAAAAGAAACCCAACTGAATGATAAAATACAGCAGCCACCTCGGTGGTCGTGCGGATTGAAGCAGCGAACAGCGCTTGAAGCGACCGTCACCGCTCGGCCCTGAGGTTCGTGGGTTCGATTCCCACCAGGGGCTTGGATGTTTGTGGCGTCTTTATCATCTCATCTCCATCAAATGCAACGAAAAATTAGCAAGGTTACAAAAATTGTAAGGAAAAGTGACTCACCCCCATATCATGAATTGTAATAAAGATTATTATTATTATTATTATATTAATAAAATATAGGAAGTTCCATTTGTAAATGACGAGTTATAGTCATTTGAAATTGAGTAAATTTAATTCGCTTTATTGACCCTATATAATTATATTTTTTTTAATTATATGAGATATAAGAACATAGAGTATAGATATAGTTGTACAGAAAAAAAATTCTTAATTTTTATCATAAAAATAACTTTAGTACACTATATCTCCCAGTTGATCCCCACGTGATAAATTTCTGATGCAAGAATTACAAAACTTTTATTAAGCATCTTTGTCGTATACACATGGCATATATGAGATTTTTATTCGCCATCTCATTGTCGGTGTTTCAGAGGGGTATAAGCTATCACCGTCTAACCAACGGCAAAAAATGAAATAGAAACTGTGACTATGTTTACACGTATGAGAAAAAATTACTTTGACTTGACTTTCAAAAGGCGACTTATGAAAAGTCAATTTAATGGTGCGTTTACACATAAGGTCAAATATACTTTATTTTACGTTTGTTACTAGTCCTTCACTCAACTTTGACTTTGACAGCAAAGTAAAGTTTGGTTATAATACGTGTGATGTAAGTTATCTATTTAACTATTATCATATAATCATAAAAAGAATAAATTATTTATAGAACAAATGGATAGTAAACTACAGTTACTAAATTTAAGCGCGATATTTTTAAATAATATAACTATGCAGCAACCATATTGGATGCGAAGTAGATTAAAAAATAATCGCATAAAATATTTTAAAATTCGATAATATTTTAAATTCAGATATAAAACACAAAATTGTGTAATTAAATATCTAGGAATTTGTGGATGAAAACTAGATGTCACTGTTAGTAAAGTATGTTTCGTTCGTTGGTTCATACGACTTTTTAAAAGTCACTTATATGAGTCAAGTCTATTTTATTTTGGACTTGACTTTAGGAAGAAAAGTAATAGGCGAGAGTGTTTACACAACGGCAAAAGTCGCCTTTTGAAAGTCAAAGTCAAGTCAAAGTACTTTTTTGCTATACGTGTAAACATAGTCTGTATTGTAATCGCGGTAACGAGTGTCATTTTCAAATATTTGAATTATTTGAATATTCATGTCATTCATGTGATTAAGGTGATTACGTCAATAATAATTTGTGCTTCGTTGTGTGTTAGTAATTTTGTTAATTCTTGGGATTATACATATTATGTATTTTACTGTTGTAAAGACGGTATTTTCTAATATTTTCGACAATTATTGCAACATATTGCGTTTGGACAATAAAAAAAGATATATTTCATTCATTATACTTATACAGGGTGAGTCTGGGAAGACGCCTCCCCCCTTTAACTTTTTTATTATAAGTAATAGAAAAAAATGGCTCATATAAAAGTTTTATTATTTTACATATACTATTTGATGGCAGATGTAGATATTTTTTATAAAGTCAGGTTTACAAGATACGACTATCAACTTTTATTTTTCAAATGGCAAGTTGTTTTTGTTACTAATTTTGTTGTTTTAGTTTGCTAAGTTGTATAGCACTGTTACGTTTTGTTTATTTTCACATAGCCACCTATAATATTTGTTTAAAAATTATTTTTAATATTTCTAAATTCTCATTTTTCTCGAAATTTTTCAAATACATTAATAAAAAATCTGATGTGGCCAGCACATAATCTCTCGCCAGATATTTTACCTGGTTGTACGCATAAAACGAAAAGTATTTTTAAATACAAATACATATATTCATGTCTCACTACAAAATAATTATTTTAATATAAATTATGTACAATACATACATTTTCTTTATATTCAATATCCTGATTTTTTTTCTACTTTCCTTTTCTTTTTCTTTTATTCGTCATTTTTTCGCAAATTCCTTTTATATTCTTTTTTAGGTATATTCTTTTGCGTTGTTGACTTTTTATTTATTTTCATAATCTTCATAACGATGTACAAATATTTTTGACAGTGGCATACAAATATATTTGACAGTGACATTTATGTGTGAATTACAAACATTTGAATTTCTTGCCTTGAAGTAGTTTGATCTAAGAATTTTTACATCAAATTATTTTATATGCATTTCTTTATCTCTAAATATATAGAAGATATAATAATGAATTTATATTTATCCAATAAAGAATTTAACGTTCTTTAATATAAGTATTTACAATATTTGCATAAATTTTCGATAAATAATATTTAGATGATTTTTTTCTTGTAACTACTACTTCCGGTTGTCCAATTGTTACCAAAACTGACTCGACTCTTTCCATTATTGTTATATTGAGGAATCCGTAGTTAAAAATGTCTTAAGTCTTATAGTATTTGAGAAATCGTGGAACCAACATCCACACACATACACACACACACACACATACGCACACACATACACACACACACACACATACACACACACACATACACACACACACACACATCGCCACACACATCCCCAAACACACATCCACACACACACACACATCCACACACACACACACACACATCCACACACACACACATCCACACACACACACACACACACACACACACACACAGACAGACACACACACACACACACACACGGACATCATCTTAAAAATGTTATAATCGGATTCTAGGGACCTTAAAACGTGCTTATTCACCAAAATATGGATATGCGATTTTTAGCATGAATCCAATACCTCTCTTAGCGAGG
Organism: Harpalus rubripes; assembly: GCA_963082715.1. NCBI lineage: Eukaryota > Metazoa > Arthropoda > Insecta > Coleoptera > Carabidae > Harpalus > Harpalus rubripes. Next base: position 61,107,464 of record OY720449.1, on the reverse strand, counting down.
TAAAAATAATACATCATTGAAAAGAGAAAAAATGGCGGTTTCTATTTTATTAAAATAATTGTAGGTTGCCTTTTGAAAAATAAAAGTTGATAGTCGTATCGGTCGTATCTTGTAAACCTGACTTTATAAAAAATATCTACATCTGCCATCAAATAGTATATGTAAAATAATAAAACTTTTATATGAGTCATTTTTTTCTATTATAATAAAAAAGTTAAAGGGGGGGGGCGTCTTCCCAGACTCACCCTGTATATTTATTCAGTTGGTTTATTATTTCTAAATAATTTCGAATTTTGATGAATAACGAAATTGACACAACATATGCCATACCGTCAGTTTTTACCAGTTTTGACATATCATAATTATTCAATTGCGAAATATGTAAGTGCATAAATAATATTAAACACACCGTAGGTATGTTATATTAGCAATCAACAAAAGTTACTGCAAATAAAATATTGAAAATGATAAAGTCCTGTCATACTCCACCTTATATCAAACTAGAAAATTAAATCGCTATAACAAAACCAAGCGATTTTTCGCGATCATGAGTTAACTGTAGTCATGTGTGATTTAAGTATGGTTTGATATTTTCGCGAGGAAATTGATGATGTCAGACACCAATGTAGTAAAGTGTGGTTTGGTGTGTAGACAAACTCATTTACCCACCTCAGTAGCTGGTTTTGGAAGAGTTAATATATCTATCTCCAGTGGTCGAAGTGGACAAAAAAGTGGCAGGATGGTTATCGAATATAAATGATTAAAAGTAGTGTTAATAACTTAATAAATTTATTGGTATACAGGTGGGACCTAGAAACTTCATTTTTTTGAACGCGAATAAATAAAAAGTATTGTTGATAGACAAAATTTATTTGGATAATGAAAGAATATAATTTCAATTTTTAAATCATGCAGTTTTAAACAAAACATCTTGAAGATGGTGGCCACCGTACTCTAAGCACTGATGATGCAACCAATTTCTGAAGTTCCTCTCTACACGTTCCAACATTCGGGTTACTTCCTGCCGAATAAGAGTGTTGAGCTGAAGCGGAATTGTAGGGCGGTGTTTTTAAACCCTTGCTTTGAAAAAAATAACATGGCTTTAGATCGGGAGTGCGGGATGCCACCTTGAATCGAGTTGAGCCGTTAGGGGAACATTGCCCTCACTAATGCCATGTGATTTTTTATGGGGATATCTGAAGGCCTACAACCCTGCTCCAGCTGAAGATTCTTATTCGGCAGGAAATAGCCCGAATATCGAAACTTGTAGAGAGCTTCAGAAATCGCTTGCGTCAGTTCATAGAGAATGGTATGGTGGTCACCCCCTTCAAGATATTTTGTTTGGAACTGCATGATTTAAAACTTGAAATTATGTTATTTCGTTATCCAAAAATAAATTTTGTTCATCAGCAATATTTTTTATTTTATTCACCTTCAAAAAAAAACAAGGTCCTAGGCCCCACCTTTATATATTTTTAAGCTTTGATAACTATTTATTATTTAAATGACTAGAAAAAAAATAACATACATATACGGTCCACCTGTGTAACAATGATTATATTTCTATATTGCCAAATTTATGTTAATAATTTCATTTCACATTAACCATTTCAAAATTATCTAGAAACAAAAGACAGGAGTGAAAATAAAATTTTCAATAATGATTTATGTTACTATGAATGGCAATCAAAGTAATTTCCAGAAATTTTCATTATAAAAATGCTTAGGTTTTAATCGTTTATCACAATTTAAATTATCAGCATCTCTTCTCTTCGACCTTTATTCAACCAAAGTTTGACGTATTCTTTTGACTGAAATTGATCAACTATCAACTGGGCGACCATAAAGATGAGAAATAAGAAAGTAAAAAGTTCCGGGATAATAATCATTTCTAAGGGTAGTAGTGGGATGGTTTTACGTTTTAAAAAAAGTGGCGGGATGCCATCCCGCTTCACTTCGACCACTGTCTATCTCTCTCTAAACATAACCTAAAGTTCTGTTTTGGTTTTTTTCAAATTGTTTATGTGATAAAATTAATAAATTGCAAGTGATATTAGATAATTTCCTTTACTACTACTACTACAATGGATATTGGCTCATATGCCAGAAATGATTAATTTCATATGAAAATTTGCGGAATTAATATACATTCTAAAATGTAAATAAAACTCATACACTATAAATATTTGGTAATCCACTCCTCACAAAAATTCAGAAAACGGATATGTTGGTCTCAGGTCTCTATGTATTTTCGAATAATAATAAAATTATTATGTCATGTTTATTTTTGATGAATGAATTAGTTATTATAGATGTTGAACATGATACAACTTTTCTAATTCATCCATTATAATGAAATATAAAATATTTTTTTATTGTTACTCAAATCCATTTTTAAATTTGGTAGCTACTTCGTTGACTGCTATTAACCATACAATTTTTCTCGAACTCCCTAACCATACATAACTTATGACGTCATTACCCTAAACGCTATTAAACCACGTTAACTGTGGTATTTGTCGCGAAAAATCGCCTTAGTAACAATATGACGTCAATTCCCTCCCACCCCTGGCGATTTGAACTATATGTTTACTATTGATGACGTGGGGATCAAGTTGTGGAAACGGACTTTACACCTTTATAAAGCAATGCGTGTATTAGGTCTTTTTTTAGAGAAAATACGGAAAAACTTTGTAATGCTGCGGAAAAATAAAAAAAAATTGTGCGTAAAAGTGAATAAAATACAATTCAAAATATATGAAAATATATAGGGTCTTCAGCCTGTATAGCGTGTAAAAAATATGTTTTTTTAAATTCTTATAAGGAATAAGCCATAAGGTTAAAAGTGTAACATGTTCAGATAAAAAAAAAATTAATTTGTGTTTCCCTGGTGCTTTTATACTTAAATGTAAATGTTTAAAACCCTCTATAAATGTTTAATGAATAACTTTAAGTTAAGATAATTATGCACAAAACTGATACGATATTTATTTATTTTTAGAACCGTAAAGAAAACTGAAACGCGACCACCTCTGCGTCAGTATTTAATGGATGGAGACTTCTTTATTGGTGCATCATTAGGGACAACCCTCACAAAATTATGTCTTCGTTATATAGATTTAGTAGATGACGTTAAAAAACATAACCGATTTTGTACAGAAGCCATGTTGATTATGGCATCTATTCTCCATTTGGGTAAATCAGGTTTACCATCTAAGGCCATTACAAACGACGATGCTGACCATCTCCTACTTTATCTGCGCGTCTTGTCTGAACGGTCTCCTTCAATAGTTAACATTTTCAATGAACGTTGTCGCTTAGCTTTGAGTATTATGTTAGCTGCAAAGTCTGAAGAAGAGGAATCCACCCAGAAAGCGAAGGAAAAGCCTGGGTCTTTAGTTCAGGCAGATGACCCCATCTCATTCATCCAGTTGACAATTGGTAGAGGTGGTGATCTGGGTGGAGAGAACGTGTTTGAGATGTCACTGTCGCAGGCAGTAGCTGGCGGTAGACAAGGAGCCCTAGGCAGTGAAGTAGCTTCTTCAGTCAGTAAGCTGAACAAAGTTACTCAACTTACTGGCTTCTCAGATCCTGTGTACGCGGAAGCTTACGTACATGTTAATCAATATGATATAGTATTGGACGTACTCATTGTTAATCAAACAAGTAAGTTGTAGTTATATTTACGATATTATTATATTAACGATGTTTTCGATATTTATTTGTCGATCCAAGGGATATTGATTCGAATCTCTAAGGTATGATTTTTGCATCGAAACCATATACTTAAAAAAAATATGTTAATCACTCAATGCATACAGCGTGGTGACTCGAACACATAAACATAGGAATTTAACATGTAAAATCGGACTTTCGTAATTTCCTGCTTCCTTACTTTTTTAGGTTCAAAAGCTTCAAATAAAAATTGTAGAGTGTAAAATTCTACATCTGAATCAATAGCCAAAATTAATTTTGCATGCTTTGTAACTGCAGAAATTAGCTATGAAAATGTCGAAATTCAACTGAAATATAGCGATAGCCATGGAATTGAGACAACGGTTTATCTGTCGTATTAGGTTAATTTATTTTTATTAGGTATTATCTTTAATTTTTGTTTCAGTGAACAATTATGTATTAATATAATTGATAATTGTTTATTTGCACAGAAATTACAAATAATAGATTTGTTCCAACAAAAAGTTCAGAACGTGATTCAGAACTGCTTAGAATCCATGCACGAACTTATAGTTCTAGAACCGGCTTGACTAGTGTCGGAACGATTTAGAACATAACATCGTCCAAGAATTCACCATCACTGTAATATTTACATTTTCGCCTATATCTAGTAACCTATGTACTTTTTTCTCAAATAACAAAACACCATTAAAATGGTCTCCTAATGGGGCAATTTTTGTCTAATTTAACCGAAAAAAATATGTATTTTTTTAAAGTAAAAATCAAATATGGGGTCCATTTAAAAAAATGTAAGTTTGTGTTATATCTCGAAAATTTATCGATAGAAAAATTATTTTCGTACGCCACTGGATAGATAGATTTTTCTCGATTACTGATAGTTTATAAATAATTTCAAAATGAATAAATCTAATGTGGCCAGCACATTACCTTCCGTCAGTTCCATATATTTTGTACAAATTCCATACAAAAAGTTTCTTGCACAAGATTTCATATTTCAAGTACATTTCCTTCTGTCAGTTCTGTGTATTTTGTACAAATTCCATATAGAAGTTTCATGTACCTAAGAGATTCTATATTTTCATTAATTCGAACACAAACATGTCAGTTGCACTTGACACTGACATCTGTCAATCAGCATTTTCTTAAATAGTAGCGGTTTCCATGGTTATAGCATAGCTAGCTGCTTTATGAAATTTAATTTCTTTATAATTTTTACCTTCCGTCACCTTTAGGTAAGGAAGGTATTGTCTTTGGTCAAAAAATTCGGTGGTGAGTTTTTGATGAATAAGCACGTTTTAGGGTCCCTAGAATACGATTTTACTATTTTTACGATGATGTCTGTATGTGTGTGTGTGTGTGTGTGTAGGTATGTATGTATGTATGTGTGTCCGTGTGTGTGTGTGTGTAACAAAATTTTCGTCTACGATAACTTCCATACTACAATTCTAAAAATTATAATTCTTTCGTATTTCTCTTCGTTACATCCATGCGAAGAGCTGATTAGATTTTGGTTAGAATTGGACAACCGGAAGTACCCTCATTTGAAGATTTTAACAGTTTTTCTTGAAAAAACTATGTTAAATATCATTTTTTCGCATTTAATGTTATTATAAATATTAAAGAATATTTTATTTTCTATACGATTTGATTGCATTTCATACCTAATATTAAATGGATATAGAGTTAAAAAATTATAAAGAAATTAAATTTCATAAAGTAGCCATAGCTGTGGAAACAGCTATTATATTAAGAAAATTTTGATTGAAAGATGTCAGTGTCAAGTGAAATGGACATAGTGTGTTTGTCTTATAATTTTACTGGAAATGGATATAGGATCTTCTGCTTTCTGTATGGAATTTGTATAAAATACATACAACTGCTTTAAGGTAATGTACAAGAAATAATAATAATAATAAATCTTTTATTTCTGCAGATACATTAGACTGTATATAGAAAACGTCACAAAATAATAATTTTCTGTATGAAATTTGCATAAAATACATGCAACTGCCGGAAGGTCATGTACAAGAAATAGAATATTTAATTTAGCAAGGAACTTTCCGTATGAAATTTGTACAAAATACATAGAACTGACGGAAGGTAATGTGCTGGCCACATCAGATTTTTTAACTTTATATCCATTGAATATGAAGTATAAAATGTAATCAAGTCGTATAGATATTAAAATATTCTTTAATATTTATAATAACATTAAATATGGAAAAATGGTATTTAACAATGTTTTTTCAAGAAAAACTTTTAAAATCTTAAAATGAGAGTACTTCCGGTTGACCAATTATAACCAAAATCTAATCATCTCTTCACATGGATGTAAAGAAAAGGAATACGAAGGAATTATATATTTTTTAATTGTAATATTTGAGTTATCGGGTTCGAAAAAAATCGTCACACACATACGCACACACACACACATACGCGCGCGCACACACACACACATACACACACATTCACTCATACACACATACATACATACATACATACATACATACATACAGACATCATCGTAAAAATAGTAAAATATTATTCCAGGGACTCTAAAACGTGCTTATTCATCAAAAACTCACCACCGAATTTTTTTACCAAAGACAATATACCTTCCTTACCTAAAGGTGACGGAAGGTAAAAATTTACCAGAATTCAGTTTATCGCCATTATCTAGTAACCTATGAGAATTTTTGGCAAAACAGAAGCACATTTAGGATGGTCCCCCAAAGGCGCACCACATGTCCCATTTAACCGTAGTCGTATTATAGTTTCCGAAATTGGCCCCGGTGGCTCAGTGGTTAGAGAAACGCTTCTTAATCATGAGTGCACTCGGAGTTCTGGGTTCGAATCCCACTAAGGCATGGATGGTTGTGTATGTGAACCCAGTCTGTAATTGGCATTTAATCCTGCTGAGGGTTTTTTAAATCCCGATGGTGGCCTTCAAAAACTCGGACACTCTGTATAAATAATTGAGCGCCCCAGCTGGAATGTTTCTGATTTTGAACATAACAAACATTTAAAAAAAAATCAAAATTGGATCTGTTTTTGAGGGTTTAGAAAAATTAATGATTTTTCTGTTTCATTGACTATACTAAAACACGGATTTATAGCTTCGGCAGCATTCGATAATGAAACTGCAGCCTCTGCTGTAAATCTGGTATTTTAGTGCCTAGTTAAACAAATAACTATTCTCAATTATAGTAGTTTAGAAGTTACTAAAAAGACCAAATTCATTTTTTCGTCATGAAACAAATGATCATCTGAGACGACCTCCCATAGGCACACAAAAAGTCTTATTTAACCGACGCCGAAACTCTTATAGTTGTCGAAAACCCTATGGTTAGTGTGGTTGTTAAAAAATATTTCACGGCCATCTCCTAAACCGACAAGTGAAGTAAAGAGAAGATCTGTGTAACCCGAAGTCTGTAATAGGGTATTCTCTGAAGACTACCAATATTAAAAATTTATTAAAAATATTAGTGTTGATAGGTAAACAACAGGGAAAAAACAAAAAATCATATTATAAATTGATTGTTACAAAAGATATAAAGCATTGCAATTTTGCTGATGTACTAGATGACCTGCCAATGGGAGACCAGCTGAATCCCTACTTCATGTTCGAATGTGATAAGAGGCCGCATGAACCACTGATAGCACGCAGCTGGTACTGTACAACTAGTACGTCACTATCACATGACACAATAAAATCAAATTTTAAAAATTAATATCTCGCTTATTAAAAGCAATTTTAACTCGGGTTTTCACAGGTACTCTTAGATATAACTGTTCTTTAAGAAAAATAAATAAAAAAATATGAGAGAATACCCTATTACAGGGAATATATGACAATTGAATGGAATAGTTAGGAAGTCAGTTTTTTATTATTTTATCTTAATTATTTAAATCAGAAATCACAATTTTGAACTGATTATAAAAAAAATATGTACGTAAGGCTTTTATGAGATTCATATGCCTAAACATTTCGAATCTGTATGAATTACAAAAAGTGTTAAGATTTTCAATGCTATTAATTTATATATATATATATATATATATATATATATATATATATATATATATATATATATATATATATATATATATATATATATATATGTATTTTTGTTTTTAGATGATACTTTACAGAATTGTACTTTGGAACTGGCCACGTTAGGTGATTTGAAATTAGTAGAAAAGCCTCAACCAGTTGTATTAGCACCTCATGATTTTTGTAATATTAAAGCAAACGTTAAAGTTGCATCTACTGAAAATGGAATTATTTTCGGAAATATTGGTAAGTCATAAGTTGAAATTTTAAATTTTGTTTATATTTTTTATAACTTTTGATATATGCAGTATATGATGTTACGGGAGCAGCATCAGATCGCAATGTGGTAGTCTTAAACGATATTCACATTGATATTATGGATTATATTGTTCCCGCATCGTGCAACGACACTGAATTCAGGCAAATGTGGGCCGAATTCGAATGGGAAAACAAAGTAGCGGTGAATACTACAATTACAGATTTATCTGATTATCTTAAGCATTTATTGAAGAGTACAAACATGAAATGCCTTACACCAGAAAAGGTATAATATTCGTATCAGTCGTAAAAATACTATTTTTCATGCATACATAACATTTCAGGCTTTATCAGGACAATGTGGATTTATGGCAGCAAATATGTACGCTCGTTCTATCTTCGGTGAAGATGCATTGGCTAATTTAAGTATTGAGAAACCTTTCAATAAACCAGATGCCCCAGTTACTGGTCATATTAGAATTCGAGCAAAAAGTCAAGTAAGTCAGATTTTACAAATATTCTAACCTAATATCTGTTAAGTAACTTTATTAATAATGCATATTACGTATTAGTCATTATGGGCACAGAAAACATCAAGCAATGGGGTAATCTCTAAAATTTAAGATAAAAAATAACCGAATTATGTAAAAACAACAAAATTTTAGTGCACCTAGTACCGGAGTTATTAATAAAAATGTGTCTGATGAGGTCCACTTTCAAAGAACTGTAACGAAACGTTTCCGGACATATCTTCATATAACATTATTTACTCTAAATAACTCCCCCAATATATGGTTTTACTTTAGCACACTCTTCATGAATCACCCTGTATAGTAGGGGTGGGCAAAAGCCGGCCCGTGGGCCGGATCCGGCCCTTTTGCTTACTTTATCCGGCCCGTTGAAAAATCCCGCATGCAATTTTTTAAATCTCTTTTATGCGATTTTGTTGAAATCAACAGTATTTGTCTGCGTAAAAATGTAATAACTATGATCAAAATAAAGTAATTTGTATCGTTAAGATATAAATAAATAACAAAATAAAATCTTGCATTAACTGATTTATATTCCTTTATAGTCCTCCGGCCCGGGAGACATTTTGAAAATTTCATTTTGGCCCGCGCTTAAAAGTATTTGCCCACCCCTGCTGTATAGTGTGTTTCGTGCTAAAAATTAGATATTCATAGTCCTACACTTTCGAACTAATGAAAAATCTGACGTGGCCAGCACTTGACCTCCCACCAATTCCATATTTAAACTAGCAATGAGCTTTAAGTAAAGTATCACTTCCGGTTGACCGTTTGTAAACAAAATCTAATTTATTGTTCCAATAAATAGAAAAGTCTGTATTACGAAATTTTGGATTATATTTTATTATGTTTTTCCTGAATGAGTTTGTATATTTGCGTAGCATGATGTTAAGGGATGGTCGAATTGATAGAGAAATTGAAAGGAGAGTGAGTGCAGGGTGTAAGGTAATGGGTGCTTTGGGCACGTTTGCTTGTAACGTAAACATATCTAGAGAAACTCGGTTAAGTGTGTATAATGGAGTGATAGTGCCTGCTTTGATGTATGGAAGCGAATGTTGGGCATGGACGGGACAGCATAAAAAGAGAGTGAAATAAGGTATTTACGTGGTGTATGTGGATATGTAAGACGGGATTGCGTGAGGAATAATTTGGTGTATGAAGAATATATGGTTAGGAAGAATGTTGTTAAGAGAGTAGGAATGAGCCAGTTGAGATGGTTTGGTCATGTGGAGACAATGGAGAGTGAACGGCTTATAAAGCGTATATAAAGTACTTCTTTATGACATTCAAATAAGTTTCATAAAGTACATATTAAACAACCGAAATTGAAATTCCTGGACATGAAATAACGTACATTTTTTGAAAAAAATGACCAAAATAGAAAAAATATTATAAAATACACGTTTCATAAGACATTTCAGCGCACTTGTCCCCTTAGAAAACTCGCGGCAAGCCGCTCGTTTCTAAGAATGACGCGTGCGCTAAAATCATGCCTTATGAAACTTGTATCTTAATGTACTATTGTAACACTTTTTGTGACTTTTATATGTCATGTGTCATGATCTTCGATCTTCAGGAAATAAAGGTATTATTATTATGATAACTTCTAGTTGTGGTACTTTACTTGAAGCTTATAATAGATGATAATGAATACAACTATTTTAAACTATAATCCAAAACTTTTCAAATTTGGTATATGATTTTATGTCAATGGGAATAACATAATAGATATTGGTTAAAATAGGCTAACCGGAAGTGATATTTTATCTGAAGTTGTTAATAGTTTTTCTTGAATAAAATGGTTTTATTTTGATTTTAGAAATAAATGCTTCAAATATAAATGTTAGAGAATTAAATTCTGCGTCTAGCACATCAAGTTTTATTAAATTAGCCCTCTGCACAAGCGAAATATGTAAATTTAAAAAAATACGTATTTTTTGGTTTTTGTAATAAAGCTTGCTATGGATTAAAACAAAAAATAAAACCATTAATGTTAATGTCAAATTACGTTAAATACGTGCAAGTCTATGATTGGGTCTCTATTAGACCTCCCGCTTTAGAGATACTCACGGTCTCAAAACCTGTAAGCCGTAAAAGGTTGAAATTTATTATATACGACTTACATAAAGTCTAGTTGTGTATCTACCTTTATTATCACTTCCGTTTTGAAGTTAAAATTAGTATTTTGTAATTTAGATATTAAAAAATCTGATGTGGCCAGCACATTATCTTCCGTCAGTTCTATGAATTTTCTATAAATTCCATACAGAAAGTTCCTTCCAAATGATTCTATATTTCTTGTACATTACCTTTGTGTTTCGCGAGCTTGATATACAAATAACTATTATAAATGTTTATTTTTATTTGCAGGGTATGGCACTCAGCCTGGGTGACAAGATCAACATGACTCAAAAAGGAACGCAAAGTAAGGTAGTAGCTGCTTAACTCAAATACATGTATTATATTTACTTGTATAACCTGTATGGAACATAATCATCTATATCATATGTTTTATTTGAATAAATTAAGTTCTAAAGAAAAAAGTCAGTTAATATGAATTATAACTATTATTTTCAATCTATTTTCAGGGTAATGAAAAATCATTGATTTTTTTTCTAATATTATTAAGACATAATTGTTTACATATTTTAATAATTACAAATGGTATCAATAAATAATTAACAGTGATTATAGTTTGGTATATGTTTATTAATTACTGGAAATATAATTATAACACTTTGTGCTGGAAGGTAGAACAGCAATTTTCATATACATTGAGCAGCTTTTCGGAAGATGACTGCCAGCGTTAGGATATGATGTTTCTTCACAGTTATCTGAAATACAATTTAAAAAAAAATAGTAAAGAAATTTAATTATAAGACGAAAAATTAACAATATGTATGTCAATAAATACTATATTTGTCTATTTCTAGTTGGTACTTAGGAGACGCAGTCTTATTATCATACGAAATATAACAAGTGATATGATTATCATCGATGATATTCTCGAGTGAAATGTGCTGCTTCGGTTTCACGAGCAATATCTTCGACTTTTAATCATATCACGAGCTTATATTTAATGAGAGAATATAATGAATTTTTGTGACACATTATGTGTGCTGCTAACCTAACTTTTAATATATTGTATTACAACATGGTTAATTTGACAATTATCTTATTATTTGCATCATTGTTGATATCAACTCAACGATTATCGCATATTTTTATACTCAAAATTAACTGTCAATGTCAAATAAAGAAAACAAATCCCTTAGTAACGAATATAAATAAGGTGATCATTTTTTTGTTTTTTATCATCGCTGTGATAGACATGTAACTAAGGAAATTCTGAATGTTGATTGGCTGAAAACATGTCACGTGACTTATGAATTATATTCTCTCATATATACCACACGTGTGTTCAGGTATTATCGAATATATTCTGTTGCCACGAAACGTAATACGGAACACAGAAGTGGTATTAAACAATGAATAAATGAGCCGGTTTCACATTTTTCAAAAAGTATTTTAAATGAAAATTTATGCAATATTTTTCATAGTAATATAAAAAATAATAATTTATTGTTATTTTCGTAAATAATTAATTAAAAAGATTGGCGCCAGAAATAGTCATGAAAAACCCCCGCTTCTGTTACATCGGAGCACATACAGTTCTTCATTCATAGCCAATAGGAAAACAGTTTACCTTATTTATATGTATAAAAGTAGGCGATAGTTTGTCACGTGACGTCACATTCTGTTTCAGATCACGTGACTTTCAAATATTACACAAATTTCAATAATTGATTGTAAAATATCTAATGAATATTTCGTGATATTTTCAAATGTGAGGCTCTTTAAAGAACAATATCATATAAAAATTCTTGCAACAGCCCTATTTGATGACAAAAATAAAATAATTTTTTTGACGTTTGTTGATAAATAAAACAACGTGTTTACTGGTGGTTACTGCGACGATATTACATTTGGGACCCAGCGAATATACAAAATTGGTTATACCATGTCGTCAAGGGTATATTCGTTTATCAATACATGGTAACTAATATTTTCAAATGCTATTGACTGAATTAATTATGAATTGTATAACCATACACTAGCTTGCAAAAAAATCGCGTACACCTATTTTTTGCTGTATTGAGTCGATCCTGATTTTTAATTTGTTAATGTCACTAGTGTCAATTAAAATCTCAAAATTAACAGAAATTCAAATACATACGTGGTTGTTCTTTCATTTTTCTGGAATATTTCGTAATAAACAGTAGGTAAATTAAACACAATGAAGAACTAGCTCCATAATAGATCAAATCGTCATGACAGTGACAACATTCTCAATTTTACGTTATTACAGAGCTAAAAAAATACAAAATCTCGGTTACTTGATTTTTTGCAAGCCAGTGTACATATTATAAACTATTATTCACGAAAGATGACTATTCAAGGTCATTTGTGAGACGCCTGATGTAATATTACTTGCAGACGAGCTTGCAGATAACTTCATTGCATTTCGTATGCATAGGCTGCACGCCTATGTTGCACACATGAAATATTTATGGACACATTTTTACTGAAAGTATAAAAGTATTTTATTTCAAAATTATGCTTCTTTCTAAATAATGCCTTGCTGAAAGATTTATGTTCTTCACTTATGTGTTTGCAAAATACAAAAACATTGACTTAACTTGTAAACCAAGGAATAATAATTTGATTTACACGTCAACGCCACTGGGTAAATACATACGTCATTTTTATATCACTGTGTTAGAAAGTAATGCTATTATTTACGTATATCTGTCCCACCACATAAATTAAATAGACATAGGACATAGGTCAAATAATCTTTCTCTTTCTAATACAAAATGTTGCTAAGTTACTGCTATAAAGTGATTGAAATGACAACAGTGTAGAAATCTCCATATATAATATACAGGCTGGTGACTTGGACGACGCAGCGTAGGGGTTCCAATGGTAAAATCTTAATGTATAGTTATTTGTTTCCCTAATTATTTTAGAGCAAAATTGTATTTAGATTTTTGCTACAGAAAAAAATATTGCATCCGAATATGCTATTGTTTATAATTTTTCAATTTCCGGAAACGTAAAAATAATCGAAAACAATAATAACATTTTTGCAAAAATCATTGGTGCCATGGAACAAAAATTTTAACAAAAGCGCAAATATCTGTCACAGATTCTTGACGTTTAAACTTAATTTCAAAACAGGGAAAATGAAATAGTATATTAAAGAACGTGTTTTATAAGACATGTATTTTTCGCACGCTAACGCTCGTTTTCTAATTTACAAGTGCGAAAGAAAGTCTTATAAAATGAGTTCTTTATACTATTTTTTATATTTTGCGCCTTCTACAATAACATTTACTTACTCAATTTGTGATTAATATTGTAAACAACGCCCCAATCTGTTGTAAAATTCTTGTCTGATATTTGCTAATTGTTTATGTGATATTTGTTTAAATTTTTGTTCCATGGCATCAATGAATTTTGCAAAAATGTTATTATTGTTTTCGATTATTTATACGGTTCCGGAAATTGAAAAATTATAAACAATATTATATTCGGATGTAAACTATTATTCACGAAAGATGACTATTCAAGGTCATTTGTGAGCCGCCTGATGTAATATTACTTGCATATAACTTCATTGCATTTCGTATACATAGGCGTGCAACATGAAATATTTATGGACACATTATAACTGAAAAACTAAGAGTAATTCATTTGAAATTATGTTTCTTTCTAAATAATGCCTTTCTGAAAGATTTGTGTTCTTCACTTATGTTTTAGCAAAATACAAAAACATAGACTTAACTTATAAACCAAGGAATAATAATTTGATTTAAATGTCAACGCCACTGGGTAAATGTTAGCACAGAGGGCAGTGTAATAGATAATTAGGTATCTGTAATTCTACGACATTTGTTATTATTATTTATAGTGTGTAATACCGCTATTTACGTATATTTGTCACACCCCATAAATTAAATAGACATAGGTCAAATAATCTTTCTCTTTCTAATACAAAATGTTGCTAAGCTAATGCTATAAAGTGATGTGTATTCTTTCTTCGAAAAAATGACCTTGAATAGTCATCTTTCGTGAATAATAGTTTAGTATTTTTTTCTGTAGCAAAAACTTAAATACAATTTTGCTCTAAAATTGGGAGCAAATAACTGCACATTAAGATTTTACCGTTGAAACCCCTATGCTGCGTCTTCCAAGTCACCACCCTGTATATTTGACGGCCAATATAGTAAACCACTTTTGTTGAATTTTTTTTTCTAAACTTCAGCAGATAATAACAAAAGCAATAATATTTCATCTCAGCCATACGGGAGTAGAATTCCAAAAAGATATCAAAATAGTGGCTGTCATTGACCATGGTTATATTATAAGATATCGTCATGTGATTGAATCTATATTAATTTATATAGTTCGGACCAAGTTCATTTGTTTGAGTTTTAAATACGTACCATTAGAATAACAATACCGGATATCGTAACTTATAGCGAAAGAATATAGTACGGACTTACAAACTACTAGGTTTATTGCTTACGCGTTGACGAAAATTGACCTGTAAAATTGAGGATTCCTAGGAGACTTTCTCGGTATGCTCTGTGTAGTGAAAGCCTAGGCGGTTATGGACATAAACAATTTATGAATATGGACTATTTCTTGTGCTATAAGTTTATATTTACGGTATTCAGAAAAACTGACTCTGACGGATCCAGCAATAAAACTATAAATATTGTAATTATGACAAAGCGGCATACCGCCACTGTTTACTTTATAATATTGGATGCCAACAGACCATTATTTCCGCCGCTCTGTTCATGCATTGAATGGTTCCTCTACCTGTTCTGTATAGTAAAATAATCTTGCTGTTCCTTTAAAATAAACGCTATTTTTGCTTGAAATAATGTTTGGAACTACAGTTTTCATTCCCATCGGAACTTATTTCAACAAGCAATAATAAAAATAGCGTTTATGGTAAAGGAACAGAAAGATTAGTTTACTCAGAGCAGGTAGACAAGTAGAGAAACCATTAAATTCATGATCAGAGCGGCGCAAATAATGCTCCGTTGGCATCAAATATTATAAAGCAAACAGTGAGCGATATACAGCTTTCTCATGGTTTTTCACAATTTTTGGATTTTTTATTTTAAAGTATTTTTGAAAATATCAGACCTACATTTTTTTTATTTTGCATAAAAATCAATAGTGCTTTATACAATTATGTTCATTAACATGTACTACTATTCATTAAAAAACACACTGTGTAAAACATAGCTTTATGTATTATTAAGTTCTGTCATTCCATTTACATGTATATTACTTGTGTTTTTAAGTCTTAAGTTTATGTATAATCAACCTGTAATTGGTGTCTTGAACCCTGTTGTTCAGATTATTAATAAATAAAAATGGAATGGAAAAAAATGCAACATAATTTAGCAAGAGAGAAAGCTTGTTTACCTAATGAGATAGAAACAGTTGACACGGCTGTGTCAAGTGAATATAACTACAAAAATATATCTCGGGAAAATTTATTACTTTATTTTCTTTATAAATATTTCAAAAACACGAAAGTTTAATCACAGTTTTCTTGTTATGCACGTGTATTAACCTTTCAACAACTCTTTCTCTTAAACATCAACAAAATAATTCACGGTAAAAGCACACACCTTCAAGTGAAGATATTTCAGGTGTATCACTTCGGTAGGACGGCTACGTCATTTGGCGGTCGTTTTGTTTTAAACATATGTATTTTTCAATGGGCGCATTCAGCAGATTTCTGTGGTCACTGAACACCTGACCGAACGGTCACCGAACAAGTAGGTTTCTGCTGAATACAATTTTCACATTCAATATGATTCATGCTGTTCAAAAATCAAAAAGATCTGAAAATGATATAAATTATGCTTTAAAAATATTACGTAAAATAGTGCTGAAGAAACCAAGCCTTAAAACACAGCAGCATATTAAATAATAATGGTGAAATTCTAACATATCGTTAATATAATAATTATGTTATTCTTCTGGCGTAGAGGCAGTATATCTAAAATTATCGACAATATTATCTTTTTTGTACGCCATATTAAGAAAACAACATTCGCTTTACCGCGCGTAAACAAGTGACCAGGACCATATGACTATACTTTATTTACGGTCAGCTGGTCGGTGACCGTTCAGTGAACATGTTCAGCGATCACATGCCTGCTGAATGCGCCCAATTTAAAATTCATCATTATTTTTATCTTATATTTAAACAGGATGTCCGGATTTCGAAGACCACCAATGGGAACGCGGAAACTATAAGATATACGACTTCGGTTAAATGGTACATCTGGGCCTCTATTATTAAGCTCATTTCGTTCGTATTCTTTTCCATGATATTAGTGATAGTAGTCTGTGTTTCAAAAACAATGTTGTATAACTGTCAGATACAGTGTCAATTATATAGTATATTCCGTAACTTAACCACGACCGTGGTTATGGTTCAAGTGGTCAGGTTATGGTCACTGAAAAGTGGTTGTGATTCGGAACATCTTGGTTAATTTATGTCGGTAAAGCAGGGAACCACCGCGTCATTAGAAATAAGTGACAACATAACTTTTGTCTATCCTTATATTAAAGTAAATATTATACCTATCAGTATATAGTATATAGTAATTATATGTTTAAACAATATTATTTATTATATTATAAGAAATAAGAATATGACCACAACAACCACAAAAAATTTGTGGTCGTCGTGGTCACGAAAAAGTAACCAAAACTTTCAGGAACCACATTCCGAAATTGAACCGCGATCCTGAAATTATGCTGTGGTTACATTACGGAACGCATAACCAGAACCTTGGTCACCGCGGTTAAGTTACGGAATATACTAATAATGTCATATTTATTCAGATCACTTCTTACAACTTCAAAGTTAACTTGGCAATGATGTTAATATACATGTGTTGTAATACAGTTGACACTGACAACATATACAATAGTGTTTTTGAAATACAAACTACTAACATGAAAACGAACACTAATACGAACGTAACGAACACAAGAATTTTAATAGTATTATACCTGATTATATCCGAAAATTCCCAAAATAAAAAGCAAATATAGAACTAACGTGCATGCTACTAACATTTGTAAAAGTAAAATCGCATTCGCCTGTTTTGTATGATTTAATTGTGCTGTCACTACCGGTGCGCCTTTGCGAGACCATCTCAGATATCCTTTTGCTTTGCCAAAAATTCTCATACGTTACTAGATAATGACGATAAACCGATTTTGTTCCAAATTTTCATTTTCAAATAACTCTTAAACAATTGGTAATGTAGAAAAATGTTTGAATTAAAAAGTTATATATTTTATTTTCCATCCAGCGGCGTACGAAAATAACTTTTTATTTGCAATTTTTCGTCATTATCTAAAGTATGAGAATTTTTGGCAAAACAAAAGCACATCTAAGATAAGATGGCCCCGCAAAGGCGCACCAGATATCCCATTTAATTGAAGTCGTATGTCTTATAGTTTCCGAGATCCCAAAGGTGGAATTTGTAATCCGGACACCTATATACTTTCTACTAAAACGGAAATGTATAAGCTATACTTACTTCTTTAAAATCCGTTGCCTTAGAAAACCCTCCGACAGAGTTAATTTTTCTGGCTATACCCAGTATTTTTATCCTAATGGTAAGGATATAAAAGTCAAACTAATGAACTTCGTACGAACTATACCATTTGCTAAATTACGTTCACTTAAATTTAAATGAATTGTAACATTTATATAAAGCTATACTTTATGACAGTCGCCATTTTGGAATTCTACGTTCTTGAAAAACTGTGTACATAAAGACTACGATGGGAAATTATTAAACTTTATTAGATACCCATAACGAAATAGTATATTTCATAATTAGTATCGAAAGTGAAAAGTAGAGATAATATATAGTATAATATAATATAATTCCATTTAAAAAAAATGTAAGTTTGTGTTATATCAAAAATTTACCAATAAAAAAAATTATATTCGTACGCCACTGAATAGACAATGAATATATCTAATTTTTTATGTTAAACATTTTTCTCGATTACTTATAGGATATAATTTTCGAGCCGAACCAATAGAACAACTTGTCACTGTTTGCGAGTTAGTTCATACTTTTCCTTCTATCGAGAATAAATAGATTATAATTATAAAATTTTACCTAATTCTGGACATGTTTATGTAAATATTATGAAAAATTTTTAAATTCTTTCAAGAAAAAAAATGTGAAAATGCACAAATACCCGATTGTGTTACACGTTTTTTAAACTGGGCCGCTATGGGTATCTCGAAAACTTGTATACTACTACTTCGCTGTAATCATAATGGGACAAAAGTTGATACATTAGAGGCTAATTTTAGTGATGCTTTTGTTTTTCTAGAAAAATGCATGTCACTAGTTCACTAGATAATGACGAAAAACTGATTTTGATTAATGTCTTAAATATATCATCAAGGCATATTACATATTGCTGAGTGTGCCAATCTGCTTTGTACACAGATTTCGGTAATGATAATGACATATTAATTTCTTTTATTTTTACATTACTTCTAAAGTGTATACTATTATTATATTGTCTGTTAAGTGACGAAAAAGTTGTTGATAAAGATATGAATATTACAAACTTCATGTTAGGAACGTACATATATTCGATGTTTACCCTCTAAAATTTACATATTTTTTCTGTTTTCAGTGGTATAAGGGTTATTGTCTTTCGCATTTATTTTACTCCTATTTAATTTTTCACGTTATTTTTCCTGAATTTTATTTCCAAAAAAATTTTAAATTATTTTTATTAATGATATTCTATTTCATTGACATGAGTATAATTCATTTAAAATGATTAGTCATATTTATTTCAGAAAACATCAAATCTAATGCAGCAATTTAACGGCTATCTCGTTCTATCACTGCAAATAGTAGGTAAGTATAATGGCTCCAACAACGACCAGTTAGGCTGTAAAACGAAATGTCAAAAATATTGCAGTCATTAAAATACCTGTGAAAATTTGTATCATTAGAAATTTTAGCTTCAATAAAAGCTTTTGTAATTTCTTTCAAGAAGTTTTTCAAAGTTGTCTGACACTTTTCTCACATTTTACGTAAATTTTTTTTAGAAACAAACGCCATGGATCTCATGACAAGCGTGTATCCATGACTTCCGCCATTTCCGCCATTTGTTCTTAGTATGCGCAGAACTCCATTGCGCATATATCTTCTATCTCTTTAAATTCTAAAGGTCTATTGTAGTTCAGATTAGTTATTTTTATTTGAAAAAGCAAGAAGTGTAATTCAAAATAATAATTATCATATTTAGATCAGGATTTTTCGAGTTACCTATCTACAATAATATACCGGTATAGCAATTTTTATTTAATATCAGTAACCTCGTATTACTTACAGTTGCCGAAATTCCAGTCCCCAAAAAAGGAGACAAAAATTGCGTACTTCAAGAATTAAAAGTGGGCCATTATTGCAAAGCGAGCAAAATGAGTTTTAATTACCGCTCTGTTTTCCAGTAAAACGTGGAATAGCCAAACTATCAACCTTATCTACAATTATAAAAATAGTGAAGAAGGTCGTAAAAATCCACAATGTGAATTCGGTTCTATAATGACCAATCAAATTCCTGCTACACGATTTTACCACTAGTAAAAATTAAACAATATTTAATTTACCCACTAAATTTGTTTGAAAATCATAAAATATATAATGTAAAAAGAAATGTTTATACCTTACAAATAATTTATTCCTCTTCCTCCTCCTCTTCTTCCTCCTCCTCCTCTTCTTCCTCTTCCTCCTCTTCTTCAACCTCCTCCTCTACCTCTTCTTCTTCAGGCTCGGGTTCAAAGGTTGGCTCCTCAAGGTCTTCATCGATGGCCTGTTTGCCTTCCTCTTCACCCTCAGGGCTTTCTGGGTCACCAGCCTTTTTGCCAGGCCTCTCTCCGAACCATTTTGGCAGTTTTGCTGTAATTATCGTGATTCATATTCAATCAACTCAAATTTTATTTACGCTGGATTTGTTCTAGTCATGTTTTTATCTTTATATTTATATAAAAAATAAAATCTATCCCTTATCATATTCTTTAAATTTATTGTACTTAATATATTGTGAGATTCACATATTTCAGATTTGTTCATTTCATATTTAGTTTACTTATTTATTAAGAACAAATCGAGCAGAAAATTATAAAAAAATATTTAATGAGTTAAAAAAATGAGTTGGAGTTTCAGCAACATTAAAATATTATTAGGTTCTAAAAAGCAACAAAAATCAACATTAACAATTCACAAAATATCAGACATGTGAATGTAACAAATTGTCTTTAAGATGTGCGTAGGTGCAATAATAAAGTTGTGATGAATTTTGTGTTGTCTGTTTATACTCACACTTTTGACGAGAATCCCATTGGCCGAACCTGTCTTTCCATGTTTTCTCGATAACTTCTTTGTTCTGTTGTTCAAGACCCTGTCAGAATAATCAATAACAAACATTGTGTCAAAAACAAAGACAGGACAAAAGCAATTAGTAGACGGGGGCACATATACGGCTGATGTCCGTTGAATCTCATCTAAATAAGTTAATATGGTAGGGTTACAGTTGATCATTTTGTTTCAATACAGCGGGTCATCCACTTATCGCAAAATACGTTAAAAAAAGTATAATCTCTATTTACTAGTTCTATAAAATAATGAGTAAATGACCCGCCGATCATGTAATAAAGATCCCCAATGGTCATGAAACATTAAACAGAAACAGTTTATGCGACTGTGTAGACGGTACACATTCACGGAACACAAACAACCTGAACGTGCAGACATAATGTCCACACAGACTTACATTTATTTCGACCCATAAATTCATCCATTTTCTGTTTCCATACTTTTTCACAAACTTCCATTTGAATAGTATCATATCCCTGTATGTAATTATCATAAAAATTATTTAGCCTAATTGGAGAACGCTGGACAAGTAATTATAATTATAAATATACTTACACCTTCGAAGAGTTTCTTCTTATCATCGTATGACCTGGTATCTACACGACGTTCATATTTGGA
The DNA here is from genome assembly GCA_963082715.1 of Harpalus rubripes. NCBI lineage: Eukaryota > Metazoa > Arthropoda > Insecta > Coleoptera > Carabidae > Harpalus > Harpalus rubripes. The sequence goes on along the minus strand of OY720449.1, from coordinate 61,085,781 downwards.
GGCAACTTGAATTTTAGGCTGCAAAGAAATACAGGAATTATACTGAAGCTTATAACTATATCTTAAAATTTGTAATTCCGTATGATACGTACTGGGTACTTGCCAGTCAAGGCTTCAGGGTCAAGTCCTTTCTTCTGAGCTTTATGTCTCAGTTGTTGTTTCTGTCTTTCCTTAAGTTCTTTTAACTATATTTGAAAACCAATTTTAGTATAGTGAAGTAATTACAATGTAATAAGATTCTTACGTCATAGTCTTGTCTTTTCTGGCGTTCTTCCAAGTCATATTTCTCAGTTTCCAACTTGACAATACAGTCCCAAAGGTCGCGAGCCTTGTTACGAAGTTGATCTACGCCAAGACCGTCAATAGACAAAGGCTTAATACGAATAGACAGGGAAATTCTCTTCTCTTCTTCAAGTTGTTCCTTGGTCTTGTTTCTCTCCAGTTGAGCGGAGCTAAGGTTGGACTAAACATGGATAGTATATACATGATTAATGAAATTAATATAGTATAACGTATTCTTACGCTGAGGTTGTCCTTCTTGGTGATGGTGAAATTGGGACCCTTCTTGTTCTGGGCCGCCAAAGCATTCATCATGGCTTGACGCTTCTTCTCGGCTTCCTCCAGACGGCGGCGTTTCTCTTCAATGTCGCGTTGTTTCTTCTCTTCAATTTCGCGGATACGACGCTCTTCCTCTTGCTTCTTGCGTTCAGCCATTTTCTTTTCTTCTTCAGCGCGGGTAACCTTACGTTTGGCTTGCTTTTCTTTGAGCCGCTTGAGATCATCCTCCTCCTTGGCACGCTGTTTGCGCCATTCCGCGATGTATTCCTTGAGCTGCTCATCTAAATCGGATCTCTTCTGATCTTGACGCTGCGGGCGAATTATCATTAATTATTACATTATATACATACATTTACAAATAATTTACCTTGATGAATTCAGGATCTCCCTGCGGTGCTTCGCCCCTAAACAAGAAAAAATTGTTTTACATGTATTCGCGAAAACAGATTTGTCATCTATTATTATATTATTTACGAATACATAATTCATTAGAGTGATAAATATAGTAATATGTTTCATCTATTGAAAGCACGGATGATTTACATATACACGAGTATTATTATTTTATTTAATGGAAGAGCAAAAATCAAAAAACACGGTTTAAACACACAAAAGCACATCATATCACAGCCCAAAAATTATTGACAAGTTTGTTTCTTTTATTAGCAATTATATAACGATCACATATATGGATATTATGGTAGTAGACGGACACATTGCACATATAAACACTAACTTTAGGAATGGAATTATTTGCACAGATCAAGAATATTGAGTTAACGGGAATATCGGTCATTAACGTAGAGCACTCTTGGAGTTTGCAAGTGTTTTAGAAAGCTCATTTTCATTACTTGTGTTAAATATATCTTGGATGTAAAATATATAACTGTATTTTGTACACAAAAACTCATTAACTTTCATACTATTATTTAAAAAAAATCGTCATTAGTTTATATTATGTATTAACATGTATTCAAATAAAAAGGAAAAGTAGTAAATTAAATATAAATGTTGTTATTACTATGAATGAAGAAGGTAACATAAGATTTAATAAGGGAAATATTTTTTCTACAAATGCTGAATGAATAATAAAAAATTTAAATATTTTTGTGGGTTCGTTTGCTTTGCAAACATATGTTAGAGACAATTTTTGAATATGAGCTTTCGTTAGATCACTGCACACAAGTAATTAACAACTTACGTCAGAGTCGCTCTTCTACTACTCCTACAAACAAAAACAAAACAGTACAAAATCAACTTCTATATTTGTATTGGAAAATAAATTTTGCCGTGTTATGTGTGTTTTATAATAACCTTTTTGGCTCAGCTTCTAAACATGTATAATACAATGTTTAATCGGAATTAGATACAACTGGAGCAGATGCGCTTTGCTACTGTTTTAATCACTATAAAAATATAATAAATATATATTATTACGAAGAAAAAAAGATAACGATTATATAAAACAAATTCAGAATCCCACAAATTATACTCAATACCTTCAAATAGAAAAAAAATGTAGTTTCATTGGTAATGACACAAAAAAAATAATTAAAACTAAATATTACTTTAGTAATTATTAAAAATAAATAGAAGTTGTGGAATTTGTTTTATACACGAATTGATTGCAAAAATAGTGGAACAAATATCCGATGGAAGGAAAAAAGCGACACGAAGGATAATGACGATCACAAAAATATGAAAAATAAACATTTAGGCGGTGATCTGCACGGTTTGAGTTAAGCCAGACAGAATATGACATTAACAAATACAAGCGATATTGTGCACATGTAAGTCCCTTCCCGCCGGGAACCCAGGACAAGCTGCGACAACGACAGCAGCAGCGCGCTCGCGCACGCGTCTCACTTACTCGATCTTCCTTTCGGTAACCCTGCGAGTGGAAAAACGTCATACGCCATCACATCGACAGGGAGGGAAAGAAAAAAAAAACTTCATCAGTAAATATCCTAACTATTTGGGAAAATTAATATAAAAACTTATGTCAAATACCGCTATGAAGGCAACGTCAATTTCTTTTCATCAATTCATATTTTTAGATCAATGTCTGAATGAGTACCGGTTGTCATTTAGTGTAATATATTCTGTTCAACTGGTGATTGAAGAAAATCAGCGACTTACTTTCTGTAAAAAAAGAAGAAAATGGCATTACTATTAAATCATACCTGTCAAATAATATCTATAGTGGAGGAAGCTATCTATAAAATTAACTTCTGCAAGGTTTACAACCTTTTATGATAGAGGGTTGGGAATATTCGCGGTCAGGACTCATAAATTATTCGAACTTGAGCCATCACTTTTAGGGTAAGTAATGGGCCGTATTAAAAAAAATCATACTGAATTTTTGTATAAATTTTGTAAATTGAAACATAAATAAGACAACAAAACAAATTTTAGTTTTTAACTGCGAAAAAATATTTTATATAAAAAATAACATAATAAAATAGAAATTTGGTACAGAGCACATAGTACACTGCAGTCAGATAAAGAAAACAAAATAGATTATAACAAAAAACAACACATTACAATAAAATAGAGATTTAGTAGGTATACAGTCTAAATGCACAGTACAGTGCAGTCAGATTTAGAAACGCATTATTATTTAAATATAGATTTAAAATTACATAATTAGGAAACATCTCATAATATTTTAATCTCTTTTCAATTTACAAATTGATGTTAGAAAAAGTACATTTAAGAGGAAAGGTTACCCCTGTACTAAAAATATGAATCGAATATTCAAGTAAATTATTAATGTACTAGAAGTATTAACATTTAAAAAAATTCAACACACGACACGCATACTTCCGATATTAACCTGCATTTAAAAAAAAATATTGAAATCTTTTAATATTTGACTTTGATTTTAATGACAAAACGAGAAAAGATACTGAATTTTGGTTATGCCATCAAAATCAAAGTTCAGTATTAACAGATTTCAATAATTTTTGTTTTAAAATGCAGGTTAATATTGAATATTTTTAAATGTTAATAGTTCTAATACAGGAACAACTTTTTTTAATTTTCGCTTCATATTTTAGTACAGGGGTAACCTTGCCTCTTAAAACGCATTATTATTTTAATAGGTACTCATATAAAAGTACATAATTAGGAATCATCTTGAACGCAAATTTCGGATACGGACCAGGACTGAAATATCTATTTGGCCCCAGGAATCCTTACCGCAAGTCCCATAAAACTTTATAACGGCCAAATGGTAGATTCTGTAATGAGTTTCATAGATTGCTTCCAACTATATTAGAAATGAAACGCATATCAGTTTTGCCGAAAATTCGTTTTTAGTGAATAATGAAAATCATGTATATTATTATTAGTTAATATTTTAAAAATTTAGATATTAATTTATATTTTAATAAATTTTATTTGCTTAATCAAAATAGCTTGTTCACTTATATTTTTTTAATTATACAGGTTGGTGACCGGCACAGCCGAACATACGGCTTTAATGTGTAAAATCATAATTTCCTGGTTTTAGGTAAAACAGTTTCAAATAAAAGTTGTAGAGCATAATGTTAAGCTCGAGGAATAGTATATTAAAGAAAGAGTTTTACATGTTCTTTTCGTACGCGTCAAAATGTAGAAAATGAGCCCTGGCGAGTTTTCTAAATGACAAGTGCGAAAAAAACATAAAATGAATCCTTCATACTATTTTTTTATATTTTGCACTTTTATATACTAAAATATATTTAAAAATCCACTATATTAAACTGAGTAGATTTCGGGAAATTTGTATGTGTAATATTGTAATTGGTAACATTGGATTGATATTTATTAAATTTTTTGAAAGTTATAATTCTGATTTATGAAATAAGTAAATGTTGTCTAGTACCAAAGTACTAAAACAAAAAATTGCGTTTCGAAATGAAGGCTCTTTCGATACGCAATTGGGTTTCGTAATGACTTCATTATGAACGCAAAATATAAAAACACATTCTACGAACGATTTTGAGTTTTGTGTAATTAATTTGTGTAGTCAAATATTGAAAATACTATTGTTTTCAGTGACCATAAACTAAAGAATGACACAATTATTTACTTGCTTTAGCCTTTGCGTATGTCGAGTAAAACCTACTCACCTCGCTCGAGGTATAGGATGGAAGAGTTAACTCCGAGTAAAGTACCTTGAATTTTCGAGTTAACTCTAAAATTTACAAACGTTTATAGTTAACTGAGAGTTAATTTTCGAAAGTAGTCCAGGAAATTACGAAATTATGATTTTACATGTTAAAGTCGTACGTTCGGCTGTACCGGTTACCATTCTGAATATAAGTTTATTATCTGGTCGGAAAGTGCTATGTTTGTTTTGCTTTCTGTCTGAAAAAAATATTCGTTGTTCGACTTTTTTAAAAAATCTGTAGCCGTTGTATCACTAATAGATATACGAATTAATATAGTAATTTAGTTTTAAAAAATTGTACGGACTATTAGAAATTTTCTACTATCGTGCTATCGTGCAGAAAATAAGTGATCTCAAATTTAAAATAAGTGTGAGAAATAACCAATGATTAATTAATTAAAAACAAGATATTTTGTATTATTTATTTGTAGTTATGCAATTTACACATTTTGTAATTTTTCTTATTTTTGTGGATAATTGCGGAAAAAATCTTGTTTATACTAAGTTTGTAACACATGCGGAAAACGTGATTGTGAAAGTCCATACAGGTTCCAAAACTCACTGCGTTCATTTCGGAAACTTGCATTGCAGAATCACTAATTTCCCACTCCCACACTTGTTACAAAAATAACAATTCACTATCGTAAAGTATATTTTTGATATTTAGGTCCAAATAATATTCATGTCTAATACAAAATAGGACAGTATGATAATTTAATTTTCATATTTATCGATATCTACATTAGTAGAGATGCTATATCTGAGAAACAGATATAGGAATACATATATTTAAATATAACAAAGGAAACTTACGTTTCTACAATTTCTTCGACTTCCTCCTCCTCCTCTTCGCTGTAATATAAAATTGAAAGACAATGAGACAGGGGACACGAGACAAAATTTTGAGCAAGCTGGTCCTATATACTTAGCTACAAAGCATTTAAGAGGTAACAGACACATGCTGCATGCACCCTCTGAGATGATGATTATGCAAAAGCACCTGGCGATGTCAGTAGCGACGATTTGTGAGCGGTGTGTACTTACGAGTAAACTTCTTCATCGTCGGACATGGTGGAAAGTGGTTATTAAACTGAAAAGTAAAACTAGTTAACTTATTTGTTTTATATTAACCATTTTATATTTACATGTTACTAACACTGTATAAAATTGTAATTATTTAATGATTATAATATTAATATGCTGTTTTTATATTATATGCTTCTATTTACGTAGTATTTTTTTCTAGTTAGAAATTAAATAAAAATATAATTAACAAACTAGGCAGTATTCCAAAACCTGCCTGCTCTTCTTTTCTATTCTATTTTTAAGCTCACTGCAAGACAAATACAATTGGTATTTCAGTCCTGTATACCGGTAAATATTTACTTATATGGGCATTCTTCCCAATGTTATGCAATTATTTCAATCCTAGATTGCCAAATATGTAATATTTAATTTTGTTCAGACTTATTCCCCGAAAAGATTTATTTTAAAACATGCATAAGTATACAAATACAAAATATACTTATTAATGATTATAACAGGTTAATATATTTATGTATTAACATTTGTTACATATGACCTGTAAGTAATTAATTATTTGAAAGCTACAGACTTTTTCAAAAAACTTTTAATGTAGCATGACTTTAACAACTTTAATGTAGAAAATAAATATATATTTAAAGCAAAGATATTTTAATTTAAAATCGAATAGAGCTAAAATAAAAAGCAATAATATATAGAGCAATACTGTATTTGGCATGGCATATCATGTTCGGCTATTCTTAGCTGTGGATCTGTTGCTTGCGCGAGTAGGTGCGCGACTCCCGGTTAATTTTAGATCCCAAGCGCTTACAAAAGCAGATTCGAATATTTGTTCAGATTTCAAAACTGCTATTTATTTTTATAACACCTCTTCACTAGGTCATTTTATTTGAATTCTTTGATACGATCTGTTTTATACTAGTGACTTTCACTGGAGTTATTTTTTACAATTATTTGTAAGTTTTATGAAATATATCTACTATTAGAAAATATATATGTATTAGTATCTTCTTTTTTTCTCCATAAGTTACATGTATTACTATGCGCCAAGATATACTGATATTTTTCACTTGATTTAAATGATGCTTGAAGCACTTTTCAGTCTATATCCACAGTCACCTTATACAACTCTCAACCTTCGCACATTTTGAAATCGTAGCGTAAGTATTAAAATGAAATGTGTAAGAAGAAAAAAGTGAATAGTAGAGAAGTAGTAGATGAAAAGTTGAAATTTACGTGATGACAGTACTTACGTGTTACGAGGTAAAAGACAAGAGCGCCGGCTGCTCCAGGAGGCACTCAATTCACCGAGTCTTCAGCGACTGGGCTCAGCGTCGTCGTCCAGCTCGCGGCGTGAGGCTGAGCACCAGCTCGAGATGCGCGCGCACTTCTATACGAATTTAGAAAAGTCTGTGCAGACCTGCGCCTCCACCTTACTTTTCAACTCAAATTACTTTATTAATAAATACTGAAAATGATCACTTTCAACTATCTATTTACTTTCCACTACTTGCTACTAAAATCTGATTCAATATTGTTTAACCATAGTTTCGTTAACAAACAAATTGTTAATTATTTTAATAGTTTTCTCAATAATGTTCGTGAATATTTGTTAATTTCTCGAATACTACAGATTCAGCAGCTTTATTACCGATACCGTAAATAGTAATGATGTACAATCATTTAGATTCAAAAAGTGATTTAATGATTGATTAACTAACCGAAAATTATACTTTTTATGTATGGAGTTTTTTTTAAAGAAAACATTTATTTAAATATTAGATTTTGCGAAGAATATACAAAATTAAGCAAAGGCACATTACTACGTAAGCAAAAATTAAAAATAGCGTAGCCCGATGTACCGCAAGCTGCCTGTTTTGTTCATATATACATACACATCTACATATATGCGGAAGAGGAAGAAAAATATAATTACTGCTATATATATATATATATATATATATATATATATATATATATATATATATATATATATATATATATATATATATATATATATATACTTTTTGTGAACCATACGAAATGCAATGGTAAAATTTTCATACGTCTGTAATTTCTGCTCAATTCATTTTAGAACAACAGCGTAAATTCAAAAAAATGTGCAGAATTAAAAAAACGCATCCCATTATTATTATTAACATTTACTATCAAATTTTTGGGCCCTAGGTCGCATATAAAATATTTCGGGCCTTTTCCTTTATAGTAAAATACACATTTTTATACACACCTATTAGCAATTAACATTATTAATTGAACAAAAATAAAAATAACACTGGTATAAATAAAATTACTTTCAAAAGGATTTTTCGGAATTTTTGTGCCGCAAATTTTTCTATTACGTCTCAATGACTTAGAAGAAGAATAATGACACATTCAATGTGAAGAAGAAATGGAGAAAATAGTTAATTTTGTCTGCGATAAACTATTTAGTAAATAATAAAATAACTTTTTACTTTGGAATAATAAGAACTCAAAATTGAAAAATAAAGTAGATAAATTGAAATACTATATTAAAGAACGTGTTTTATAAGACATGCTTTTTTTCGCACGCGTCAAATTTTGGAAAACGAGCGTCAGCGAGTTTTCTAATTGACAAGTGCAAAAGAAAGTCTTATAAAATGAGTTCTTTATATTATTTTTTATATTTTGCGCCTATTACAAACTAACTTATTTTACTCAATTTGTGATTATATTTGTAACCATTTGTACATTTTCGTGTAAATAATCTTTCCTATTTAAAAAAAATAATAATTTTGACATTATATTAATAAAATGAATTGTCAATTAACTAAAAATAAATTTGGTAAAATGGGTTAAAGAAACGTCATCTAGTAGCAACCGTCTAAAACAAAAAATTGCGTATCGAAATGAAGGTCATTACGATACGCAATTGCGTATCGTAATGACTTCATTATGAACGCAAAATATAAAAAGTATATTTTATGGCGTATTCCATTTGCCACTTGGATCAGATCTAACTTACACTCTTGAATCATTTAATTTATTTTGTCATTCCATTTGTACGAACCCCCACCACTATATTTACTGATCCTGCTCAGTACGAAGTAATTCTCAAAATAAAAATGAAAATTAATAAAATTTTAATAAAATTATGGGTGATTTGAATTCAATTTCTAAACATGGATAGTGATGGGTCAATTCCCGAAATTGAATGTTGAGGGAAAATTCCCGGGAATTCCCAAGGAAATTGCCAAGAATTTTTTTTGAAAATTTCCCAAGTAATTTCAAATATTTCGTAGCACCACAATATTTGTTGACGGAGTAAAAGTAGGTAACAGGCAGGCATAAGTCACAAACATGCAAAACAAAATAACAGGCGCCAAGGTATAATATTATCTAAAATAAAATTTAAAAAAAAAACAGAAAAAAGTCAAAATATTTTTCCCTGCAAATCGCAGTTGCAGGAATTTCCGGGAATTTTCCCGGGAAAACAACAAAATTCCTTGCGGTAATTTTTTAGTAGCACATCACTAAACATGGATACATAGTCCAGTCAACAGAGGTCGAAAAAGGGGGTTACCCAACAGAGGGTCGGGTATTTCTGAATTTTTGATATGTTGTATAGGAAGGTTGGTTTGAAAAATCCAAATTTCCACAATTCCCCTTTTTCCGCTCCCTTCGACATCTTGTAGAAATCACCATAAAACGGCACTTTTTTCAGTGTTTCGCCTATAACTTCTTTCTGGTAAATTTTAGCGCAAAAAAGTTATTTGCCGGCTTGTAGAGGATAACATTTCCTGAAAATTTTCTACGAAAAGTTTTTTTATACGATTAATAGCAACGGAGCTATGAAGCTCTCAAAAAAAGCAACAATTGCACACTTTAGCAAAAAATTTAATTTCTTTCCAGTTTCATCGCAATAACTCTCGTAACACTTTATTTTAGCGTAAAAGTGCTCATAATCAATCTTATAGAGAATTTAATTACATACAAAACCCATTTATCAATTTCTTTTTACAATCAATGCAACAGAGTGGTGGTAAATTTACAAAAAGAAAACGAAAAAGTGTTTTTTCTTTCATGTTTAGCGGAGCAGCAACTGTCTTTGACTCATTATTTCTAATTATAAAAGCATTGTTACAGAATAATCTAATATAGATGCAAATGAACGTAATTATGTGTTTGTGAACTTCAGTGAAATCTTATGGGTCCACTAGAAAAAATTGTCACAAAACAGCACTTCCTTCTTTTATTTGCCTGCGGCATCATTCTACTGTTCTTTAGCTCGATGTGAGATATTTGCCGAATATTATATATATATATATATATTCTAAGACTCAATTTTCTAAAACTTTGCCATATTATGTCTTTTATCAAACCAATAGTGATGGAGTTGCGCAGCTCCCAACAAGGCAAAAATAGCGATCTTAAAAAATATTGAGGTTTTTTCCATTTTTCCTAGCTATAAATAGATCACCATAAAATTTCATTATATAGTTTTACTTGTTGTAGTCAGCTCTACATTTACGGAATGCAGGAAATATGGAATACACAGATTACCGTTAAGATCAACCAAATTATAAAATATATTGCTAAGTTTTTTGCATATTTCCAAAAATTTGGATAATAGTTTACTGTCTCCGTGGAAGTCAGGAATCGTGTCTAAATAAAAAATTTCTTGTTTTAGTGGGAGTACTTCTGTTTGTGTTGTGTTTGTGGTGGTCATTTTTGTAGATTAGGGTTAAAAGTTATTTGGTAAGGGAATTCTGGTTCTGAGTCAGATGAACTATTATTACTTCAGCAATATGGACTGTGGTATATATATATATATATATATATATATATATATATATATATATATATATATATATATATATATATATATATATATATATATATATGTATATACAGGATGTTTTCTTTAAAACAACCAGCGCTTTTTTGGGCAAACTAATTACTTTAGAAAAAAATGTTATATACAAGAAATGATCAAGAATAAGGGGCTAATTTATTAGTAAAAACAAACCGAAAATTCGACCAGTGGTTCTCAAACGGCAGAACAAAATTATATTTTTTTAAATGGTATCCTATATAATTTTTAGTCCATTAGATAGAGATTTTTTTCTGATTTCAACGATATAAATATGGTATAGGGCTGTATAACAATTATTTCGAGAGAAGTGGTATTAAAAATAATGTTATAATATTACAATAGGCTATGCAATACACAGTCTGTTGCCTGGTTACGATAATAGTAAACCCATTTTTATTACATTATTTCTAGTTTTTAATACCATTTAATAATTGTTATACAACCCTATGCTATATGTATATCGTTGAAATCAGAAAATAATATTGTATTTAAAGGGCTAAAAAATTATATAGAGTGCCATTTAAAAAAATATAATTTTGTTCTACCGTTTGAGAACCACTTGTTAAATACTCGGTTTGTTACTATTGATACATTATGCCCTTATTCTTGATCATTTTTGGTATTAAACAGTTTTCTCTAAAGTTGTTAGTTCGCCCAAAAAAGCGCTGGTTGTTTTAAAGGAAACACGTAAACCGGAGGCCATAGGAGTTTAACATTTTTGCATGTTCCGTAACCGAGCAAATTGAATATAAATCTTTATAAAAGTTACTTTTTTATGGTGTTAGGCATGGTATTGAATTAAAATCACAAACAAATGTAATGACATTTGGATCAAAATAATACTTTTTGAATAATTTGTTACTTTTCTTCCAGTAAATAATTCCCCATTTTCAAAAATAATGACTGTAATAGATACAGACAATTTGAAATATACGTTTCTGACAGGTCGAACATCATTAGTCAAACAAAGATCTGTTAGAGGCAATACTTCAAATGTAAAGTGCAATGAGTACGTAAAAGATAGAAGATAAGTGACTATTTTCCACACGGCCCTATAGAGGCTGTGACTGTACGTGAATATAATCAAACGCCGCGTACTGACAAATTTTGTAAGTGGGTTCATGACATCCACTGTATATTGTTGCAAGCCAGATTAAAAATTCTGATGTGGCCAGCACATAACCTCTCGCCAGATATTTTATCTGATTGTACGCATAAAACGAAAAATATTTTTAAATACAAATACATATATTCATGTCTTACTACAAAATAATTCTCACATATATTTGCAAAATCTATGGGATATTTTAATATAAATTATGTACAATACATACATTTTCTTTATATTCAATACCCTGAAATTTTCTTTTTCTACTTTCCTTTTCTTTTTCTTTATATTCGTCATTTTTTCGCAAATTCCTTTTATATTCTTTTTTACGTACATTCTTTTGCGTTGTTGACTTTTTTTTTATTTTCATAATCTTCATAATAATGTAGAAATATTTTTGAAAGTGGCATACAAATATTTTTGATAGTGACATTTATGTGTCAATTACAAACATTTGAATTTCTTGCCTTGAAGTAGTTTGATCTGAGAATTTTTACATCAGATTATTTTATATGCATTTTTTTATCTCTAAATCTATAAAAGATATAATAATTAATTTATATTTAACGAATAAAGAATTTAACGGTCTTTAATATAAGTATTTACATAAATTTTCGATAAATAATATTTAGATGATTTTTTACTTGTAACTACTACTTCCGGTTGTCCAATTGTTACCAAAACTTAATCAACTCTTCCCATTATTGTTAGACTGAGGAATCCGTAGTTAAAAATGTCTTAAGTCTTATAGTGTAGATAAAGAAAATATCAGGATATTGAATATAAAGAAAATTTATGTATTGTACATAATTTATATTAAAATATCCCATAGATTTTGCAAATATATGTGAGAATTATTTTGTAGTGAGATATGTATTATGTATTTGTATTTAAAAATATTTTTCGTTTTATGCGTACAACCAGGTAAAATATCTCGTTTTCATCTTCACAAATATTATTATTATCCACGTATTCATACTTATTGCTGTTTTGTTGTTGAAAACTAATAAGTAACAAGAATTAAATTTTACCATCTTTTATATGTATAATAATTTGGAAAACATTTACAGTTAATATCTTACAAATACCCTTTGTTTTTCTCGTGAAATAGATAATTTAGATGTATCTTACAAATAATTTCGCTTTTCCTACCCTTATCACTCAGGTAACGAAGTTTCCAGCTGGGACAGCGGTACACCGCAATTAGTGAGTGGGATAAAAACGGTATAAATAGAGGATTCCAATATTTTTAAATAGTTTCATCGGAACGTATAAGGAAAACTAAGGCTATTGGTGAAAATCCGGTGAAAAGTTCCTATTAATAAGAGAATTATGGTCCCCCGAAGTTTAAAAATGTAGATGTGACGTCACGAATATAAGTTTTTGTATAAAACTGTTTTCTTCGTGGATCTAAAATGTTCTTGAAATGTATGCTATTTTTAAATTAGATGTATAAAAAATAAATGAATATTGTAACACTGCACAAGTCTACATGCTTTATATTTGCAAGTGTATCAAAATTATTAAGTTTAATGCAAGAAATTTATATTCAAATAAAAACTGTTTGAAAATTGCAGTACTGGACAGCCTTTTACACAACAATATATTATGCCACCCGGCATTATGTCTAGTAGTCTAGTCTGGTAGTCGTAATATTATTACGCTGAACCGCCCTGCACTCCGTCACTGGCAAAGCCTGGCGTACCGGAGTATGCCCAATCTCCTTAAATTACCCCTCCCTGGTCCAAGTTCACGCACACATAGCCATGAGCACATGGACGGTAATACATACAACAGTGTCGCTTCTGTTGACGTTAGTCATGTATATATTCTGTGGTATCGTAGTATATTCCCGCGCGTAACTAGCTTTCTCTTTGCCGCCTACTGCTTTCTCTGTCTGCACACCCACACCTCATTCCCATACCTCACGAGTCGCTGGTCGGACTGTACCGTAGATTAGGGCTACCATAATTGTCAGGCTACCGACCGGGACACCCCCCCCCCCAAACTTTTATCAGTAATCATACCTTTATTATAAAAAATATATATCTATGGCGTAGATATAGGCAAAATTAAATTTTGTTGATTTTTAATGTTGCAAATAACTTATTTGTATATAAAACAATATTAATAATTCATTTATACTTTATTAAGGCACTTTTTCATTTACTTTTATTGTGATGATCAAATTTAATTATCATTCTCAAATTTTGAGCTAGCCATGTTGTCAAAGTTAAATTTATATTAACAAAAATAAAAATCATCGCACCAAGAGAACAATAACTAACTCACCGGACCAAAAAAAAAAAACGTAGGCAATCATTCTTTGAGATAATGAATATTTATTACTAATTGAATGTATACCAAAAAACTCTAAAATAATGCAGTTGAAGAAACACTGAAAAAATATATTACTATCATAGGAATTATATTGAAAAATACATATTGTTCAAACTCTATGCCTATACTTTCATTGCATAGCAGATAACATTCTAAATCTGCCACTGCCACGTAATTCGAAAAATGCAATTATTGTAATTCTAAAATATTAATTAATTTTCATATTAGTATTCTACATGTATTTTATATGTGAAATTAAAGATCCAATATTGACAATAAAGTATTGATAATTAATTTACTGCAATTTCAAATACAAATCGTACCTATCTTCTTAAAACCATAACTGTTTAACAAAAAACAAAATACTATCTGCTTTTCGTTAAATATAAAATACGGTTTTCCACGATTTTTTTCATTTTTTACCTCCCGCTTCCCTTGGTAAGGGAGGTATAGGGATCGTGCTAAAAATCGCATATCGAGATTTTGGTAAATGGCTACGTTTTAAGGTCCCTAGAATCCTATTTTTTACGATGATGCCTGTGTGTATGTATGTGTGTGTGGATTCTCCACTCTAACTCAAATACTATTTTGAAATCATGTATTTCGAACTTTTTCTCTATTGGAAAGAGCCTATTAGATTTTGATGAAAATCGGATAACCGGAAATAGCACTTTACTAGAAGCTCAAAATAGTTTTTTTTTTCGAAAAATACCTTTAAATGTTATTTTTCGAGATTAATGTTATTATAAAAGTTATTGATTATTGAATTTTCTATAGATTTGCATTAATACTTTTTCTATATATACTTTTTCTATATATTTTATGGATAAATTATAAAATTATCTATAATTTAAATCCCAGAGCCTACGCTTTAAACAAACAAAACGCAGTTATTCAAATGTATGTAACTGACAGATAAATGTTACTATCAAAGAACTAATCATTTCAAAATAATATTAGTAACGTTTTAAAAAGGAAAAAGTAAATAGAGCAATAGAAAAGGAATTCGATACAGTTTCTAGCATAAGTGAATATGTAGGTATGTATTTAGATTAATAAAAATTAACGATTCACAAAAATATTTAAGCTAATCCTCATTTTTGGATTATCCCGGTATTTAAAGTTTAATATGTATTTTATTATAGTTGCGGTGGCACAATGGTTAGAGCAACGCCTCATGTTATGGGTGCCGCCGGGTCTCTGGGTTCGAATCCCACTAAGGCATGGATGTGTGTGAATGTGAACCCACTCTGTAATTGGGATTTAATCCTTTTGAGGGATTTAAGAAAGATAGTTACTTGGATTAGATTAGACTAATATTAAGAAATAAACTGTCAAAGTAAAGTAAAGAGTAAAATTCGCTAATCCAAAAAACTCTTTTTGTGGGCTGTAAATGGCGGGATGTATTGTGTTGGCCACACCAGATTTTTTATATATTAATATATAGATAAAAATATTAGACCTATTTTTTTTATTTTGCATAAAAATTTATAGTATGGGAGAAAAATGCAAAAGAATTTTGCAATTTGCCATGACGTCATCCCGTGACGTCTCAACCCCAGCAAGACCTTGACCAGACCCAACAAGAAAGAAAGTTTGATGAAGTATGAGATAGAAACAGTTCAAGTAAATTTAGTTGCAAAAATGTAGGGCGGGAAAATTAAATGTAACCCACTCATAACCTGCATTGACCAGCATCCATGTGTGAGCTACGCAAACTGGGCGATTACTGACTCAGCACTTGTGTGCTTTTTATCTGCCCACGCAATATGCCCACTCAAACTGCCCACGCAGCATACCCACCCCAAACTGCCATCGCAATATGCCTACCCAAACTGCCCACGCAACATGCCCAGCCAAACTGGCTACGCAACATGCCCACCCAAACTGCCCACGCAATATGCCCACTCAAACTGTCCACGCAGCATACCCACCCCAAACTGCCAACTCAATATGCCCACCCAAACTGCCCACGCAAGGTACTATATTAAGAAAATTCTGATTCACAGTTGGCCGTGTTAATGACTATGGAATTTATACAAAATACATAGTACTAACAGAAGGTAATGTAGTGAAAATGCAGAATCATTTGCAAGAAACTTTCTGTATGCAATTTGTACAAAATATTCAGAACTGACGGAAGGTAATGTGCTGGCCACATCAGATTTTTTAAAATTCATTTTATACTTTATAAAATATACAATGTTTTATCAGTTGTGCTCGGTTGCACCGCTGACCCTTAAATTTTAAGCCAGTGTTTTTGGATTGTTCTAAAGTGATTTTGTTCTTGTTTTGTTTCTTCTTTTTTTCTATTGACTGAGATCTAAATTTATATTAGGTATTTCAATGGACTATGGGCGGTATTTTGGAAAGAATATTTTTGTGAATATTAGGTATGCTGTGGTTAATAGAGTTGAGAATTTGAAGGATATGGTTTTGGTAAACATTGACATGTCAAATGTGTCA
The DNA here is from genome assembly GCA_963082715.1 of Harpalus rubripes. NCBI lineage: Eukaryota > Metazoa > Arthropoda > Insecta > Coleoptera > Carabidae > Harpalus > Harpalus rubripes. The sequence goes on along the minus strand of OY720449.1, from coordinate 61,069,254 downwards.
TTACATAGCGTTCTTCGTCTTATATTTCAAGGATGAGTAAGATCTTTTGTTTCAATTTATTGTTTTAATTCCAATTTTCAAAACTTTATATTTTTTTCCACAAAAGCTATGCACATAAAAATATGAGACCTATCTAGGAAATTAAGTTCAATAAGTCTCTACAATTTGAAGCAATTTTCATTAAAATCGGTCAAGCCGTTCAGGCTGTAGAGATGAAATTTGGCGATCGTCTTGATGAATTCATATATATATATATATATATATATATATATATATATATATATATATATATATATATATATATGAATATACATAAAGATCCTGTAACTGTTTAGTATATAGGACTAGCGAAAACTACTAGGGCTCCACCGATAGTGCTTTGGAGTAGTCTATACGTAGATTTAACCCGTCTAGGCACACTTTAAATCCAAAGTGCTAACGCTAACTGTCTTTCAATTTTTTTGAATTCTGTCCTGACCACCGAAGCTACCCACGCAACATGCCCACCCAAATTGCTCACGCAACATGCCCACCCAAACTGCCCACGCAACATGTCCACGCAACCGGCCCACCCAAACTGCCCACGCAACATGTCCACTCATGTTGTCCATGCAACGTGTCCACCCCAACTACTCACGCCTCATGTACACTCAAACTGCCCACGCAACCGGCCACCCAAACTGTCCACGCAATATGACTACCCGAACTGCCCACCCAAATTGCCCACGCAACCAGTGATTTTGGTTATTAAATGATATGTTTTTTTTTTGTACTGACAGAACTAAATTTATGCTGGTTATTTCAATAGACCATGTGCGGTATTTTGAAAATTTTATTTTTGTAAATATGCTGTGGTTCATGGAGTTGAGCATTTGAAGGATATGGTCTTGGTAAACTGAATGGTTTTGTATTAATTTGGGCAAAGGATCAAAGATATGGTTGAAACATGGGTAATTTGGTTGGCTTGCTATTTTGATAATATATGTCAGATTTCGAATGTCGCTCGCTAAATTTACTGTGTTTTCTTGTTTGTTTATTAATTGAAATATGATAGATTTCAAAATTATATAATCAGACCCCAGATAATTTTTATACTAAAACATAGTACTTTTTGAACAGTGTAAATTTGGCTAATTGGTAAAAGAATTATATATATATATATATATATATACATATATATATATATATATATATATATATATATATATATATATATATATATACAGGGTGTAAATGAAATAAGTGCATTAAATTTAACCAGTAATACAACTCGTCGAGAGCAACAATATTTCTTAATAACTTTTTCTCGAAATCGCATATTTTTTTAGCATTTTTACCACCCCGTAAATTGACGAGTCGTTCCAAATATTTTTGTGATAATTGAATGCAGTAGCAATAGCTATGAAAAATTTTGTTTTAGCAATTGACAGTCCTATTAATTGTTCCAATTAAATTTTAATATTAGTAATAAACTTGCTTATAAGGTAAAATTCTTTCAAAATGCGAGTACACAGACATTATAATTACTTATCTATGGTTTATTTTTTTATTTTTTTATTCGTATCTGTACTACATTTTACTTGACATCACGGTTGACATAAAGACAGTGTCATGGAGTTGTCAACGCATTTACACAGAGCGTTTCCAAATCATTCTGTTCTTAATATTCGCACATCTGTTAATCTTGTATATCTTTATCACATCACAATACGGAGTGTCACGTATGACAATAATAAAAGCAACAGTTATATCCATAACATGTGTAAAAAGTTCTATGTTTTCAGCACATAACAGACTTCAATTTTGGGAATGGCTCATAATGTTCATTAATGAGACTGAATTTACTTGGGATGGTGTATTTATTATGCACAATACACATCTCGACAGACGAAACTGCTGTAAAAATTTTCATTAAAAAATGTTTTGGGCGGGAACAATAAATGGACGACTAATTATTGATACTCATGTACCTCTTTTAAATGGACAAAAGTTTGTACTTACATTTTTTGAATAACGTATTTAAACTATTATGATTTCTCGACGATAAATAATCATCTCATAACCTAACAACATTGCTTTTGCTCCTCGTCTCTCCTTGTCTTCCTCTATTCACACTATTCAAAGGTGATTAAAACCCTGGTTCAAAACACAACTTTATAATTTTGTTATCCAAAATTTAAATTTATTTATTTTAAAAATTGTACTATTACGTATTAATTAATAATAATGTTATTTCCCTTGATTCGTTTATTAATTACTGTGACTGTAAGTGTAACCGATAACCGACAATTTTTCAGCTGTTTGTATCCCACTTGAACACGGCAACAGTCTTTTGTTCTCCATGAGCGGGTAACGAAATATGCAGCAAATCTTTAAAGAATTTTAACTCAAAATCTAAAAGACTTAGAAAAAAAAAGTTATTAAGAAATATTGTTCTTCTCATCGAGTTACATTACTGGTTAAATTTAATGCACTTATTTCATTTACATATATATATATATATATATATATATATATATATATATATATATACATATATATATATATATATATATATATATATATATATATATATATATATATACAGGGTGAGTGTTGGAAGACGCCCCCCCCCCCTTTAACTTTTTTATTATAATAGAATAAAATGTCTCATATAAAAGTTTTATTATTTGACATATACTATTTGATGGCAGATGTAGATATTTTTTATAAAGTCAGGTTTACAAGATACGACTATCAACTTTTATTTTTCAAATGGCACCCTATAATTATTTTAATAAAATAGAAACCGCCATTTTTTTCTCTTCTCAACGATGTATTATTTTTTATTATTAAAAGTTAAATAAAAATCATCGCTCCAAGAGAACAATAACTAACTCACCTAAAAAAAAAAACATTCTTTGAGATAATGAATGTTTATTACTAATTGAATGTATACCAAAAATACATATTGTTCAAACTCTACGCCTATACTTTCATTGCATAGCAGATAACATTCTAAATCTGCCACTGCCACGTAATTCGAATTATGCAATTATTGTAATTCTAAAATTTTAGTTAATTTTCATATTAGTATTCTACATGTATTTTATATGTGAAATTAAAGATCCAATATTGACAATAAAGTATTGATAATTATTTTACTGCAATTTCAAATACAAATCGTACCTATCTTCTTAAAACCATAACTGTTTAACAAAAAACAAAATACTATCTGCGTTTCGTTAAATATAAAATACGGTTATCTACGATTTTTTATTTTTTACCTCCCGCTTCCTTTGGTAAGGGAGGTATAGGGATCGTGCTAAAAATCGCATATCAAGATTTTGGTAAATGGCCACGTTTTAAGGTCCCTAGAACCCAATTTTAACATTTTCACGATGATGTCTGTGTGTATGTATGTGTGTATGTGTGTGTGGATCCTCCACTGTAACTCAAATACTATCATTCAGAAAATTTTGAAATCATGTATTTCGAACTTTTTCTCTATTGGAAAGAGCCTATTAGATTTTGGTGAAAATCGGATAACCGGAAATAGCACTTTACTAGAAGCTCAAAATAGTTTATTTTCGAAAAATATCTTTAAATGTTATTTTTTCGAGATTAATGTTATTATAAAAATTAAAGATTATTAAATTTTCTATAGATTTGCATTAATACTTTTTCTATATATTTTATGGATAAATTATAAAATTATCTATAATTTAAATCCCAGAACCTATGCTTTAAACAAAGAAAACGCAGTTATTCAAATATATGTAACTGACAGATAAATGTTACTATCAAAGAACTAATTTCAAAATAATATTAGTAACGTTTTAAAAAGGAAAAAGTAAATAGAACAATAGAAAAGGAATTCGATACAATTTCTAGCATAAGTGAATATGTAGGTATGTATTTAGGTTAATAAAAATTAACGATTAACAAAAATATTTAAGCTAATCCTCATTTTTGGATTATCCCGGTATTTAAAGTTTAATACTCATTTTATTATAGTTGCGGTGGCTCAATGGTTAGAGCAACGCCACATGTTATGAGTAGCAATTGCTTTCTCGATTGTATTAATTTAAATGGGGGACATATTGAATAAAGATTTTATTACTTGTAAATTTTGAATTTCATATTATTTATTTCAGATTAACATGAAAACAATTGCTGTCATAGCCTTCTCACATATTAAATTACATCCATTAATGATAAAATTTCAGCAAAAGAAAGTATTTATTTTGCCGTATAGGCTGTAGAGGTGATTAAAATTTGGCGATCGTCTTGATAAATTCAAATATATAATATATATATAATTTCAGATTAACATGAAAACAATTGCTGTCATAGCCTTCTCACATATTAAATTACATCCATTAATGATAAAATTTCAGCAAAAGAAAGTATTTATTTTGCCGTATAGGCTGTAGAGGTGATTAAAATTTGGCGATCGTCTTGATAAATTCAAATATATAATATATATATATATATATATATATATATATATATATATATATATATATATATATATATATATATATAGGGTGTAAATGAAATAAGTGCATTAAATCTAACCAGTAATGTAACCCGTCGAGAGCAACAATTTTTCTTAATAATTTTTTTTCTAAATCTTCTAGTTTTTGAGTTATAATTCTTTAAAGATTTGTTTAAAATTTCGTTTCCCGACACTGGCAAGTTCTCTGCTGGCCTCAGCTGTCTGAATCAAAGTTCGATGTATACAGCACAAAAATTGTCGGGTGGTGGTTGCATACTTGTAAACACAGTAATTAATAAACGATCAACGGAAAACATATTTATTGTTAATAAATTCGTAATAGTACAATTTTTCGTCAATTTACGGGGTGGTAAAAATGCTAAAAAAATATGCGATTTCGAGAAAAAGTTATTAAGAAATATTGTTGCTCTCGACGAGTTATATTACTGGTTAAATTTAATGCACTTATTTCATTTACACTCTGTATATAGAAAGATCCTCTAACTGTTTAGTATATAGGATTTATCATTATTTTAATTTTCTGTTAATATAATTTATATTAAAATTTATATGCAATTCTTATTTCTTCAAAGGCTGTTGCCTTGGAAAACCCTATTATTATTATTATTATACAAACATGAAATCTTTAAGAACAAATTTAAATAACATAATTTAGAATACTTTAATGATGTTAATACCAAATTAACTTGTTAAGCAAAAAATGAACTTCATAAAAATAGCTTATTTCTAACGTAGAAATTTCTGGGACTGTGTAAGAAAAACATGAGCAAAATTAGTTAAGAGTGGGAGTGGGTTTCAGTTAGTAGTATACATTGACACGAAGCTATTCTTATCACATAAAACTATTAGCACAGTTACATTGTTTGACGTATCTACATATATTTTACACGGTACATTGGTTCGCGAAGAATCCATTTAAAAGAGATAATGTAATTTTACACTATACATGGAAATCTAGTAGACTGGTTCTTCTCATAGAAAAAAGAGTACAATTAATAAATAAACAGGTTATAAGATGTTAAATTATTGATTTAATTATATAAATACAAAGATTTGATAATATATGGTACAATTAAATCAATTCTATAAATCAAACAACTATGTCCATTTTATGTTAGTAACGGGCATATTCTGTAACTCAGTGGTTAATTTTTCTAACCAATCAAGTATGTAGACATATAACAAAAAAAATCTGATGTGGCCAGCACATAACCTCTCGCCAGATATTTGACCTGGTTGTACGCATAAAACAAAAAATATTTTTAAATACAAATACATATATTCATGTCTCACTACAAAATAATTCTCACATATATTTCGGATGAAGTTGTAGATAATCTAGTAATAAACTATAGTGTTTTGGTTAAACATGCGTTCGTTTATTCATCTAAAGAAAATTATTCATTATTTTTTCAATATACTACGTATACTCAAGTTTTAACTAATAATAATACATTTACAAAATGACTTTGAACACTTTTACGGTTATGCAGAAAAGTGCAGAAAACGCTGAATACGCTACGACGAAAAATATCATGTAAGCTGTTTTCGAAGGTTGATTTAGTATTTTTTGTCAAAAATATATTACACGATATGGTTAAAGCAACAACTTTATATTGTCGCTTTCTTCAAGTCAATAATTTCTACATATCAATAAAAATAAAGCAATAGCAATATCATGTAGTTCCAAAATATTGAGATTGACAAGAGACCACGGGAAGGGATAAAGTGCAGTAAGGGGGACATATCAATGTCAATGTGGCGTGGTAACACCACTGGTCAGGATTAATTTATTTATGTGACGGTAAGGTAAAGAAGAATAAAAGAAATAATTTATAAAATATTTCCAACATAGGTATCTCGAGAACTATAAGAGATACAAAGTCGGTTTAATGAGACAAAAGTTGCCTCATTAGGAGACCATTGTTTTGTTATTTGAGAAAAAATACATTGGTCACTAAATATAGGCGAAAATGTAAATTTTGCATTTTTTTGCAAATATTTACCAAATGTGAAACAATACTAGATTTTAATTTATACATCTTTAAGGCACTTTATATGTTCTTTCGAATGGCGATGCTGAATTTTTTTTATCATTATTTGTTTTCGATTTATGATGTCAAAGTTTTAATTTTTATATGGACGCCATATTGGTAAGTTGCATCAATGCAAAAAAGAGATTTTTTAGCTTTCCAACCATGTGTAATTTGTCTATTTTCATTTGTTTCAAAGACCGAAAATACAACAATTTCTAAATTTGTAGATTAAAGATTGCAATTTAATTTTTATTTACTTATAATAACAGAAATTAGTGTGAGAATTTTTAGAAGTTTTCTCTTCTCCTTTAAAATTGCATTTTCATTTAAAAAATAAAATGCTGCAGCGCAATGAGCTATCCGTTATTGACGATTATTCATAACTAAGTATTTTAAATTTAAAAGCCCATTTCTACACCAATGATTTCGGGTAAAGTCGGAAATGCTGGTTGACAAGCTTGCAAATGTCAAAATTGACGAGCCATGGCAATCCAGGTTAATTGTAAATGTATCGAAGGCGATGACTTAATTATCGCGCGCAGCAGGCGGCTGACGTGTGTGTGGCGTGACCTTCTTCGCCTAGGTTCGTGAATATTTACTCTAGATAAATGCAGAGCTATTGTATAAAGGCTCTGTGTGTAGTAATGTGCAAATTTCTGAAATTAATTTTTTGAAAGTTTCACTGAAAATTATATTGAAAGTTTCACAGTATGTTTCACTATGCATTTCAATGAAAGTTTCATATAAAGATTTCATTGAAACTTTCAACAAAAGTTTCATTTAAATTTCAAGAAACTTAACATTTGTCAGTTGAATTTCAAATATTTGGATCTCAAATTAATTAATTTGAAAATAAAAAAGAAAAAAAAGCTTAAAAAAATATTATTCAAAATGTAATACAAAATGTACAAAATTAGTATTAAACTATTTAAAATAGAAAGTATCTTATTATATTTTGTATTTTTTTCTCTGAAATATCGCCAGATTCTACCTTTAATTTTCACCATACTTAAACTGTACTGAATCCTAAATTATATATAAGAGAATTACGTAGAGAAGTGCAGGCGCATGTATGTCATCTGCGCATGCGCAGTGTTACTTATGAAAGTTTCATGAAATTTAAGGCTTGAAACTTACATTTTTGAAATTTTTCAATTGAAACTTTCAAATGGCACAACACTATCTATATGTGATATAAATATTACGGAGACAATGTACAACAGTCTGCAACCGACCGGCAGTCAGTACTAAAATAAATAGCTAGTGAAATAAATATTGTTTAAATAAATAATCTTAGTGTTATGAGTAAGTGTTTAATAATACTCCTAGTATTTAACTAGTGTTTATATGTACATATTTATTCATAATATTCGTTATTTGTATTCTTTTTCTTATTTATTTATCGTTTAGTAAACTTTTATTTTAATTATTCCGATTTTTTACACCACACAAATAAATAAACGTTACATTACTTATTGGAGAAAAAGTCAAACTAGCTGAGATTGGATGAAAGATATGTGAACGTAGCAAATGGGGAAAACATTACTTTTTATCATTTGTTAGTGTAGTGAAATAAATTTTTATTTTGAGTATAAATAATATTTTGCACTAAATCCTATCGATGTTATCACTTTCAAGTAAAAACAACAAATTATATCACTTTATTACTATGGAGGATTTTATCTAGATCTTGTCGTCGTCCGACTTGCCATTTACGGTTAATTTTTTTCTCCTATATCCATATCCAATTATATCTCTCTCTATTTTGATGTTAGTAGTGCCTGCCTCCTATTGGTGTTATATATTCAGTCATACTAAGCTTACATATATCCCAAAGTGTACCATTTAGCTATATATTTAAAAAATGTTGAAGAATATTTAATTTTCTATAAGTATGCATTCATAGTTTCTGTATGAATTTTGTAGATAAATTTATAAAATAATCTGTTTTCACAAAACTTTTAAAATAAATACATACATCTCCTTGGATACAAAGTATTCAAATGTATGTGATTGCCAAATAAACGTCAAAAAATAAATAAACTTGAATTAATAGTGATAGTGTAGAGAAGAAAATATGGTCAATACGTTGGATTAAATTGGAATGTAGATATGTGAAAAAAAAACTTTTTATGTATATTTGCCAAAATTGTTAAATATTATATATATATACAGGTGTCCCATAACTTCAGGTACATATTAGAAGGGCATATAGTTCTTAATGTGCTGATTACGGAACAAAAAGAATTTTTTCAAAATTCCTATAATTAAGGGTAGTTCACTTAAGAAGAACATTTTTTGTACCCCTGGATACTATAATATTTGGTATAGTGAAATTAGTTATAACTATTACATTATATAATTTTACAATGAAATTAATTTATGCAATTACATAAAGCTTTGTCACACCAATTAAGTTTGGGAGATGTGTATGTAATGAAAAAAACACACAACCTATTCAACCAGTGTCCCAAAACTGTTTCCTTCAAAAACCTCAAAAACTAATTTTTGATTTTGAAAAATTCTTTTTGTTCCGTAATCAGGACATTAAGAACTATATGCCCTTCTAATATGTACCTGAAGTTATGGGACACCCTGTATATATATATATATATATATATATATATATATATATATATATATATATATATATATATACATTATTATAATTAAATAAAAATTAAATGACGGGAGATAATTTGTAAAATAACAAATATACCAAGTTTTATCATTTTTAACTATATTGCGTTTCAGGCATTAAATAAATAATAATTTAAATTCGTGAAACCAAATCCTATATACTACACAGTTAGATGATCTTTATATATATACGTATACACGGTAAGTCTTTGAAATGACCGTCTTCGATATCTCCCTTGTCGTTAGAAAATACGGCATAAATTTATTAACAGAATTTATTCGTCTACCCAAGGAGCATAACCTAAAATTATTTTCACATATACAGAGTGTTGCATTAGCGACTGGGCGAGAATTGTTTATCTTTTTTTAATGGAACCCTTATATTTTTCATATATTTTGTAAATATACGTACATATAATTTTTTTTAGTTTTCCTCGGCGTTGCCAAGCTATTCTGTTTTTTCTCTAAAAAAGACCTACTACACACATTGCTTTATAAAGGCGTATTGAAGTTATTTCAATAGTATAAATGAAGAATTTTTTTCTGTACAACTATAGTTGTACTCTATGTTCTCATATAATTTTTAAAGAATATAATTATACAGGATGTTCAATAAAGCGAATCAAAGTTACTCAATTTTAAATGAATATAACTCGTCATTATCAATTGGAACACCCAATATTTTATTATTTAACTGTGTTTCTTTTTGTGTTATCTTTCTTTGTTATTAAGGGTATCCTATACCTAAAACCAATAATTTCGGAGTTTTTCACCATTTTTTTCTAAATTTATTTAAAGTAAATTCAGTATACTATGGAAATTGTGTTTTAAGAAGAAACAATTGAAATAATGCAAAATAGTTTGCATTATGCAATAAATATAACTGTTTATTATTATTATTAACGCGATTAGGTATTATTATAACTGTTCTTGCGAAAATTTCATATGAATAAATTATTTTAGTCATTTGAAATTGAGTTAATTTGATTTGCTTTATTGAACAGCCTGTATAATTATATTCTTAAAAATTGAGAACATAGAGTATAGTGATAGTTGTACAGAAAAAAAATCTTAATTTTTGCCTTCCGTCACCTTTAGGTAAGGAAGGTATTGTCTTTGGTCAAAAAAATCGGTGGTGAGTTTTTGATGAATAAGCACGTTTTAGGGTCCCTAGAATACGACTTTACTGTTTTTACGATGATGACTGTGTGTGTGTGTGTGTGTGTGTGTGTGTGTGTGTGTGTGTGTGTGTGTGGGTGTGGGTGTGGGTGTGGGGTGGTGTGGTGTGGTGTGGGTGTGGGTGTGGGTGTGGGTGTGGGTGTGTGTGTGTGTGTGTGTGTGTGCGCGTGTGCGTGTGCGTGTGCGTGTGCGTGTGCGTGTGCGTGTGCGTGTGTGTGTGTGTAACAAAATTTTCGTCTACGATAACTCTAATACTACAATTCCAAAAATTATAATTCTTTCGTATTCCTCTTCGTTGCATTCACATGAAGAGCTGATTAGATTTTGGTTATAATTGGTCAACCGGAAATACCCTCATTTGCAGATTTTAACAGTTTTTCTTCAAAAAACGATGTTAAATATATTTTTTCACATTTATTATTATTATAAATATTAAAGAACATTGTGTTCTCTATACGATTTGACTGCATTTTATACTTCATATTAAATGGATATAGAGTTATAAAATTATAAAGAAATTAAATTTCATAAATTAGCCAGGTATGCTAGAAACAGCTACTATATTAAGAAAATTCTGATTGAAAGATGTCAGTGTCAAGTGCAATGACATATTCGTAGTACATTTGTGTTAGGATCTTTTTGCTCGAAATTTTCTGTATGAAATTTGTATAAAATACATACAACTGTCGAAAGGTAATGTACATACAAGAAATTTATAATCTTTTGCAAGGAACTTTATGTATGGATTTTATAGAAAATACATACGTATTTACGAAAATTCTACCGGTAGATACCGCATCTACCGACTGTGTTCGAAAACACGAGTGGTAAAAAGTTACCGTGTTCGAAAATTGTTCAATATCTTCCAAATCCATCTACTGGATTCATGAAGAATCTAATCTCAAAAAAGGTAGTGATGCAAAGCGAAGCGTGCGCGGTAAAAGTGGAAATGTGTTCAAAGTAGTACTCTGCTCATTTTGTTAACTACGTTAAATTTCTAACCTGTTTTAAATTTTCAAATTTTTTCGTAGGTTATGGATCTACCTTGTTTACCACTTGCGTTCTTATAATATCGATTCCGGTAGCTATAAACTGATAAAAGCTGTTTACCGGTAACAGTTCACCGGTAGAATTTCCGTAAATACCTCATATAACTGACGGAAGGTAATGTGCTGCCCACATCAGATTTTTTCTTTTAAAATAACTTCAGTACGCTTTTATAAACAATGCGTATATTAGATCTTTCTTAGAGAAAAAGCGGACTAACTTGGCAACGAGGAGGGAAACTAAAACAAAATTTATATGTGCGTATAAGTGAATAAGATACAGTTCAAAATATATGAAAATATATAGGGGTTCCATTTAAAAAAAAGGGGAAACAATTCTCGCCCAGCCGCTAATACAACAGCCTGTATATGTAAAAATAATTTTAGGTTATGCTCCTTGAGTAGACGAATAAATTCTGTTAGTAAAAAAATTATGCTATATTTCTAATGCCAAGGGAGATATCGAAGACGGTCATTTCAAAGACTCACTTGTATATTTGAATTCATCAAAACGATCGCCATCTACAGCCTAAACGGCTTGACCAATTGTAGGCATTGAAAATTGCTTCAAGTTGTAAAGACAAATTCAGCTTAATTTCCTAGTTAGGTCTCATATTTTTTATGTGCATAATTTTTGTGTAAAAAATTTAAACTTTTCAAAATTGGAATTAAAACAATAAATTGAAACAAAAGATCTAAGTCATCCTTGAAATATAAGACGAAGAAACGTCAGTGGACTTGACCCAACCCACAAGCAAACAAACAATATTTCATACATAAATTAGTTTATTTGGATGTGTTTTCAAATGTTTGCTATATTTAATCGATAGTTCGACTTTCTTTCTCTTTATTTTTTTTAAATATGTGGGTGGGGCTAATTTCACATTAACCCACCTTTTAAAGAATAATGTGTGTTTAAATAGGATAATGAATTCATTTTCTTTTGTTTGTTTATTATCCCCATATTGTTACTAACCAAATATAATAACTATATTATCCTGAAGACCCTGGGGCAATTTGTATCAATTAATAACAGTAAAAAATTCTCTCACACGTGACTTAAATATAATTTTTAATTGTTATTAAAGATGGTCTTCGTATTATATGTTACTACTATTATCCCTATGTGATTACTACCAAAATACAATCACTATATTATCCTGAAGACCCGTAGGACTACTTGTATGTATTAATTACCGTAAAAATTCTATTACTCATTTAATTTAAATATATTTTTTAATTGTTATTAAAGACTAGCTGTACCCGTGGCAAATATTTTCAACAAACAATATTATGAGGCAATGTTATTGAATTATATTTTTTCTGTATATTCAATATTTGGTAATCTTCTACACTGCTTTTTTAAGCACCGCTATTTTGTTGCACACATAGGGAAAACTCTGGTTGATTATTTGACACAAAATTTTGTTATAGTTACCGTCAAATATGTTAAAAATTCTAAGTTATGAAAAAGCGGCAACAACGCAGGGAAAGAGTCGGGGTACGGAGAAGAGAAATTGAGTATCAGTCCAAATTTATTTGAAGATGACGATAATAATAAATCATTTAGAGCCGGTTTGTTAATTCAAGTTTAAAGCAGTGCAAGAAACCGAAAAAATAACGGTTATAGATTAACCGAAATCGAGAAGGTAATTTTTACTGTTTAATTTACTAGTTATTTTTTCAACGCTCCTTAAAATGCTTTTTCCATTTATTTTAGTGTAAATAGTATAAGAACTAGCGTAACCCCGGCTTCGCCGAGTTTTCCCTAAGGCTCCGCCGATAGTGGTTTATGATGCCCACGCAACATGCCCACCCAAACTGCCCACGCAACATGCCCACCCAAAATGCCCACACAACATGCCCATCCAAAATGCCCACGCAACATGCCCACCCAAACTGTCCACGCAACATGGTCACCCAAACTGCCCGCTCAAACTGCCCACCCAAACTGCCCACGCAACATGCCCACCCAAACTGCCTACGCAACATGCCCACCTAAACTGCCCGCGCAACATGCTCACCCAAACAGCCCACGCAACATGCCCACTCAAACTGCCCACGCAATATGCCCACGCAACATGCCTACCCAAACTGCCCACGCAACATGCCCACCCAAACTGCCAACGCAACATGCCCACTCAAACAGCCTATCCAAACTTCCCACGCAACATGCTCACTCAAACTGCCTACGCAACATGCCCACCCAAACTGCCCACCCACACTCTCCTTGACTTTTCTGGCTCATGCTGTATGACTATGTAATTTGAAAGATTTTTTATTAGTACGATACAATAATTGGCACACCCAGCAATGGGTAATAAGCCGTGATGATATATTTATTTATAAATAAATAAATAAGTAAATAAATAAATAAATATAATAGTTATAACCTCCAAATTTTCAAATTGAGAAATAAATTCGGAAATAAAAACTCAGTTGGGTTTCTGTAATAAAAAAAGTTTGATATATTTACAATATTTACAATGGATAACAAAAACATTACCTTTAATAAAAACAGAAAACAACATTTAAAGTTTCTACTTCAGGTGAGGTCAATAACTTTTAATCACGCTTTTTCTCACGTGCGATCTTTGATCGATTTTCTTTCTTAATATCCGGAATCAGTCATCCGGCGCTTCCCGTGAAGGTGTCAGCTGTCGGTAACGCGGCAGATTCGAATTTTAGAAAACGATGACACGGATACAAGTGCCGTTGTTTTCTTTACATCTCCCCTCCTGGGAAGTGAACAATGCTCAAGCAATTGTTCAACTATTTTTCCCTTTTACCACTGGGGTTAGTTTCGTTATATGATAGTAATTTGATTCCTTTTTCCTGTGTCCGGTGTCGACTTCATTAAATTTTCTAAAGGTTTATGATCGGAGTGTACCAAAAATTCTCTTCCAAGGAGCCAATGTTGCTAATATTTCAAGGCTTCTTTTATTGCCAAGCACTCAAGGTAAATTGCTTTTCTGTTTTTCTGAGCTTCACTCAATTTTTTCGAAAAATATGCCACTGGCTTACTATCCCCATTTTTATCCTCTTGTTTTAGTACAGCTCCGATTCCCTTGATACTTGCATCAGTGTAAATACTGATTGGTAAATCTGGATCAAATATTTTTAAAACTGGTTCTGAGCAAAGGAATGCTTTTATTTTTTCAAATGATACTTGACATTCCTTTGACCAGATAAATTTCACATTTTTCCGCAACGAATTATGTAGTGGATCTAAAATAATTGCAATGTGTGGAATAAATTTGTGATGAAAATTAATTTTTCCAAGAAATTGACGTATATTTTTTTTTGTTTTTTGGAGTTGGAAAATGTTTTACTGCAATTAGATAATCCTTTAGTGGTTTTATAGAATTATTCTGTATTATGTGACCTAAGTATTTTGCTGAGTCCTTTGCAAAAGAGCATTTGGAAAATTTTATTCTAAAGCCTTCTTTTTGTATTGCTTCCAATATCATTGATAAGTGTGACATATGTTTATCAAAAGTTCTTGAAAAAACCAGTATATCGTCTATGTAGTTTACTGCAAATTTTGTTTTTCTCAAAATATTGCTCAAAATCCTTTGAAAAATAGCCGATGCCGTTTTTAAACCAAAAGGGAGGCTGTTCCATTGAAAATGTCCTTCTTGCGTAACAAATGCGGTTTTTTGTCTATCTTCTATTTTCAACGGAATTGACCAGAAACCTGAATTGATGTCTAAGGTTGTATAATATTTGCAGTTGACTGTTTTTACCATGAGATTCTCAATCAGTGGAAAGGGTTGTGATTGAGGTACAATGATTTTATTTAACTCTCTAAAATCAATGCATAATCTTGATTTTTTATTATCTTCTTTTTTGTGGGCTAGAGTTACTGGTGCAGCAAACGGACTGTATGATTCTTCTATTAAGTTGTTCTTCAGTAGCTTTTCAATTTGACTTTCAATTTCTCTTTTGTCTTCAATCGTACATCTGTATGAGCGTTTATAGCAATACTTGTCCACTATTAAATCAATGTGTGCTTCATAATTTTTTACAGTGCCGATATCATATTTATCTTTTGCAAATACTGGTTTATATTTCTCAATTAATTTGTCAATATCCGATTCTTTATCTAAATTTAAATGATTTATTAAAATTTCAAATTCATCAGTATTTACATGCTCATTGAAATTGACTTTATATTCCTTTTGTGTACAATCTAAATACTCAGGATTTGTTTCATTCATTTTATTTTCATTTCCTTTATTTTGAAAGTTTTTTTCTGTCACCTAAAAAGTCAGGAATGTTTGCATTTTTGTTTTTTCTTCTTTCTCTTCTGGATTATAATATTGTGTAATTTTTAAATCCTCATTTTGGATCAGTTTAAATTCTTTTATATACTCCAGACCAATTAAAAATTCATAATTGAAATTTACGTTGTCTATAATAAAGACATTCATTACTTTCTCTATATTGTAGATTTTTATTTTTAGGGTTATCATACCTTTTGTTTTTTTCGCACCATTAATAGTTTTCAAGTTTACTGTTTGTAAATTATCCATTTTTTCCTGTTTTAACTTCAATAATTTTCCATTAATTAATGACACATTCGAGCCTGAATCATAGATACCCGAAATATTTAGAGTGTCATTCAACAGTAACTCGATTTTTATTAATGGCGGTATCTCTAGTTTTTTGGATTATCTTGATTCAGTTCCACTTCCAATTATGGAGTTTAGTGGTTCAGCCTTATTGTCATTTCTTCCTTTAAACCAGCAATTTGATTCAGAATGGAAACGTTTACCTTTCTTTGCATTCTCATATATTCGGCATGGTTTTTTTTCTTCAATTTTTTTAAACTTATTGTCCGAGTAAACCTTTCCTTTGATATCACTTGTATTTTTTTAACAAGGTGTTCCAGCTTACTTATTTCATTATAGAGATCTTGAGTTTCTTGTAAAGTATCTCTGACAATTTTGTTTGACACGTAAGCTGGTAAACCAATAGCTATAAGATCAATTAGAGCTGCTATATCCATAGATTTTCTTATTTGTAACAGCAGTTTTTCTTTTTTTAGAGCATAATCAAGCATAGACCCAGATTGATACTTGAATAAGAAAGCATATTTGATCGGAGACCAGCCTTTATTCCCAAAAGTTTCAATAAAGTTCTTTTTCCAATCCTCCCATTTTGATTCTATTGTATATTTCAAATTCATGCACGTATACCAATCTGCGCTTTCATTTTCAAGGAAAAATTTTAGAACTTCAAATTTTTTTCTATCTTCTTCCACCATTCAGCATTCACACTCTTTTTCAAACTCATTTATCCATTGGCATGCGTTTGATTTTCTGCCATTAATTTTATCAATCATAAAATCATTAGCAAATTTTCCTAAGTTTTTTACTTCAGATTTTTGTTGCTTATCTTCTAAAATTTTCTTCAATAACTTCTCAATTGTTTCATTTGAGGTACTCGGTGTAGATTTTTCAACTTCTTCCTTTGTAATTTCTTCTAAATAGTAGTCTTCAAATTGCAAATTTTCCTCGTCATCCAAATATACTTTCAATAAATTTTCTGATAAAGTAATCCAGACTTTTCTAAATTGATGTCTTTTTTAAGAGTGTTTTTTACCTTAACAAATATTTGTGTTTTAATCAGTTCTTTGTGCGAGTTTGTGTTTTGCAATTCATCTGGTATACCAAAAGTTCTGCCATCCGGTGTGCCAATTGAGGTTAGGCACAACATTGATGATTTTCCATCTGCTGCTCCTTTCATCATAAAATCAAACCTTAGATTTTCCATTTTCCAAGCAAGCAAGCAAGCAAAACAAGCAAAACAAGCAAAACAAGCAAAACAAGCAAAACAAGCAAAACGAGCAAAACGAGCAAAACAAGCAAAACAAGCAAAACAAGCAAAGCAAGCAAAGCAAGCAAAGCAAATAAAGCAAACAAAACAAACAAAACAAACAAAACAAGCAAAACAAACAAAACAAACGAAACAAGCAAAACAAGCAAAACAAGCAAAACAAGCAAAATAAGCAAAACAAGCAAAACAAGCAAAACAAGCAAAACAAGCAAAGCAAGCAAAGTAAACAAAACAAACAAAACAAACAAAACAAAAAAAGACAAACAAAACAAACAAAGGAACGAGCAAGCAGGCAAGCAAACAAACGAACGAACGAACGAGCAAGCAAGCAAACAAACAAACGAACGATAAATCTTTTTTACTCATTTTGGTCAGTACTATATACCCTTAAATTTTTTACAGTATTTTTGAAACAGCCTGTATATCAATAAAGTTTGGATTGTACGATACAATAATTGGCAATAAAATAATTTTAATATAGATAATTTTAAACGTAATATAAGAAAGTGAAATACAGATTAAATTCTGTACCGTTTTAATATAGATATCAAATTATGTATAATCTGAAATAATTTTAAACGTGATATAAGAAAAGTAATTGCACAAAAAGAACAGATTAAAACATACCATCTAAAATTATTGAATTGTCTTGTTCCAGACTTTAAGACATGATTTTCTTATAGGATTTAATTTTTATGCTTTCCTCTAAATACGTATTAGATATTGTACATATACTCTTTGTCGATTTTCATGTTCATTATATCTTTCTCAGCCTGACAATGTTAAATCTATTTACAAAATAAAATATATGAATAAACAATAAACATGACTTAAAATCATTACATGTACCTATATATATATATATATATATATATATATATATATATATATATATATATATATATATATATATACAATCGGTTTATAACGATCTACGATGTCTTCCGTTGCCAATTCTCTACTACTCTCTATCTTGCCATAGGTCATCATTTAATCCTCTCTCTCTTATTCCTTCTTGGACTCCTGCTACCCAATTTCTTCTAGGTCTCCCTCTTTTCTTTTTGAATTGTGTACAGAGTTCCTTTATTGTGCCCTCATTCGTTATTTTTAATCTCAAGTATTTATATTCTGTAGAGTTTAATATTTTGTGCTGTGTTTATCACCAAATCTTGTTGGGTTTAATTTAAACACATATTCTGTTTTATGCATGTTTACTTCTAGACTATCGTAGTACTCTTGTGCAATAAGTATTTGATCATCTGCAAAGCATAAGGTGTAAATTGTTTTATCTTCCAAAGATATATCCATAATTTTGCACTTTTACATCCACGACTTCAATGCTTTTTTACATATACCTACCTATCTCATTTCATTCTTACGTTCATTTCTTCAATTTTACATATTTAAAATTTTTTAGCATTGAAAAGGACAACAGATACGACATGCATAATTTGTCATTAACATATCAAATGTGACAGGTGACAATGTTTATCTTTTTAATATTGTACATGTAATCTTCGATGGATGGTGATATTCTTCCTCTCTTTATCAACGTTTCGTAGTTTTTAGTAACTTCAGATATTACGTAAAATCTATTTACAAAATAAAATATAAATTAACAATAAACATTGCATAAATTTCTGATATATACCTACATCGTTAAATTCATATTATTTTCTTAAATTTTATACATTATTAATTTATATTTAGCATTGAAAAGGTCGACAACCCATATGACGTTCATAAATTGTTATCATCGCCATTAACATGCCAAAGGTGACACATGATAGCGATTTTCTTCTTAAATTTTTACATGTGCTCTTCGATCGATTGTTTCAATAATCCAATTTTCATCGTTTAACATTTTTTTACACAAAAAACTATGCATACTACAGAAATTTCAGGACACTCAAAACAATCATTTCCTACAACTCGGTGCAAATTTCACAAAAATCGATCGCACCATTCAGGCTGTACATGTGTTTAAAGCTTTGGCGATCGTCGTGATTAAAGAATATAACTATAGATAGTGAATCTACTCTTTTAGTATTATAGACTAGCGTAGCCGAGTTTTCCCTAGGGCTCCGCCGATAGTGGTTTATGATGCCCACGCAACATGCTCATCCAAACTACCCACGCAACGTGCCCACCCAAACTGCCCACGCAACATGTCCACCCAAACTGCCCACGCAACATGCCCACTGAAACTGTCCACGGAATATTTCCACGCAACATGTCCACCCAAACTGCCCACGCAACATGCCCACGCAAACTGCCCACGCAACATGCCCACCCAAACTGCCCACGCAACATGCCCAATCAAACTGCCCACTCAGTATTCCGACGCAACATGCCCACCAAAACTGCCCACTCAACATGCCCACCCAAACTGCCCACGCAACATGTCCATCCACACTTTGCTTGATCCTGTTGGATTAATAAATAAATAAATAAATAAATAAATAAATAAATCTCAGAAATTATGGAAGATCGGACCCGTGTTGATTAAGCTTTTTTACTCATTTTGGTCAGTACTATATACCTTTAATTTTATTTTTCAAAATATATCAATAAAGTTTGGATTGTTATTAAGGGGAATAAATGCAAAAATCGTAGGTATACAAGATGACTTTTCTGGCTCTGGATCTTTACATAATTTTGCTAACATGGGGGTAATACATCTGTTAACTCGTTCAACCTGTCCGTTTGCTCTCGGGTGTACCAGTGGCAACCAGAATTTGTTGAATATTTAATTCATTCAAAAATTCTTTAAAACAATTTGACGTGAAGGCCGTGCCTCGGTCAGATATAACCCGTTTTGGTTTACTATAAGCGCGAAAGTAGTCCTTTAAGTGTTTTACAACTTCACTACTACTTGTGCTAGTGCACGGATAAAGGCGTACAAATTTGGTGAATGCATCTATTGTAACCAATAAATACTTATTTTTCGACCTGTTTTCTCTAAATAGTCCGGATGTTAAGGGAGTTCACCCTGCATTTTGTGATGCAAGCAAGCCGTTTGGTTCATATGTCACTGGGACCATACCCTACCGATTAAGAGATGTAGCCACCTGGAAATGCCCCGGAGACACAAGTTATTGCGGGTTGTATACCTCATTGGCGCAGTTTTCTTAAAGACGCTGTGGTGCGCAAACCATTAGATCTCGCAGTGCAAAAATAGTTACATATAACGTATACATTTTCCTCTTGCATTTAGCACATTGTGTTTTTTTGAAGAAATTTTTGGCTTCCTTGGCCGATTGCGCAAGAACGCTACGTCATACTAGAGAATAACCCACATAAAAATTGTAGCGCGTTCAAAGAGCTATCGATATAGGGCTTAGTGGCGTGTCTGTGACTTTTAGAGGCCCACCGACACGGAAGTTTCTAAAGAGACGCGTAAGTGAGTCAAGCCGCCCTGTGCAAGACAGACCATTGTTACGTCAATTGAAGCAAGACGTTTAGTTTATATGTTGCTTGGACAATACTCTACTGATTAAAAAGTGTAGCCATCCGGAAAGGTTGCACAGGCTATCTGTATTGAGGGTTGTATACTTTATTGGCGCGTTTTTCTTAAAGTAGCAGTGGTGTGCAAACCATTAAGTTTACAGAGCTGATTTTATTTTTATATTACTTGTAATGATAAGGTCTTTGATGCTGCCGCGCAAAAAAACGAGTTTGGTTACATATAACGTATTCATGTTTTTCTTGAATTTAGCACATTGCGATTTTTTTGAGTACATTTTGATTTCCTTGGCTGATTGCGTAAGAACTCTACATTATAACGGAAAATAACCCAAATAAAAGTTGTAGCGCATTCAATGAGATCGATATAAGGCTCAGTAGCATGTCTGTGGTTATCATAGGTCAGCCGACATAGAAGTTTCTAAAGGAAGGCGTAGGTGCACAGAGTCGCCCTGTGCGAGAGAGAACATTGATGTGTCAATTCGAGTAGCCGTTTGGTTCATAAGTAGCTGGGACCAAACCCTACCGATTAAAAAGTGTAGCCATCCGGAAATGCCGCGTAGGCTTTGTATATTGCGGGTTGTATACCTTATTAGCGCGTCTTTTCTTATTAAAGTCGCAGTGGTACACAAACCATTGGACCTACAGAGCTGATTTATATATATATATATATATATATATATATATATATATATATATATATATATATATATATATATATATATATATATATATATATATATATATTGTTAAGTTAAGTTCGAAGGACCAAGTCGCTAATGGACTAATTGTATGTTGTTATTTGCAATAATCGCGAGTGGACTGTATTATTAAATTTGTTTGAGGTATCACAAGCAAAAGCAAGAGTACTGACCTTGACTTAAGGAGACTTTAAAAAAGGGGCAGGGACTTGGGATCTAATGACAGGAAACAGGAATGGGAATCGCTGGATGCGTCTTGAAGCGGTGACGAAACAGGAGTAGGAGACGCTGGTTGCGTCTCAAAGCGGTGATGGGTTCGGATGCGTGAGGAGATGGACACGCTGCGCTTGCATGTGCGCAACGGCAGTAGGGATCTAGTTGAGACGGCTGAATGCCGCTATTCTGGTTGATGATGCGTTGCGCTTGAGGGCACGCAACAGTAGTGGAGATCTGGTTGAAACGGCAATCCTTTGCTGTCCTGGTCGATGCTCGTTCTGGCTCGACTTGAAGACGATTGCCGTTGTCCTGGTCGACGCTCAAATTAGCTCGACTTGAAGACAGGGTTTGAGCTCAAATGGCCCACTGCTGGCGAATACAATACTATTCACAAGCACGAATAAACACTTACACTTTCACTATTTCTGAAAGGAAAAGATCCCCACTAGACAATTAAACGACGATATTCAATCAATAATATTTAATTATTCAAATTTAAGATTATAAGGTGGAATTCAAAGCCAAGATGCAAAAATTAATAATCAATTTTTGATTTTTTAAAGAAAGATTCAGAGAGAATGAAAAACACGAGTGAACCCTCACTTGGTTCGTCACCGATTTTTTTTTTTTTTTTTTTTTTTTTTTTCATCATTAAGGGTTTTTAATTGTTGCATCTTTGCTTCTTTACAGATGACTATGATTACAAAATATGAATACAGAGTTGACTTGGTTTTTTAAACAATAATAATAACATTTTTATAATCGTCAGTAACTCTGATCTTGCTTGTCACACCTCATAACAAACTTAACATATTCCCGGGCACAAGAAATTTGCGTGGTGCATAATAATTAATTCGATTTGGCGAAAAAATGCACTGCAACTAACAATTGCTTGGAAAAAACAAGTACGAACAGAAAAAACAAAAAATAATCAACTCGACAGAAACATCGAGTGACAGTTAACAAGTGACATTATGTCTATCTGACAATATGTCAGAGTGGCATAATGTCAAAATGACATTTTGTGTCAAAGTGACATTTTTACAAATTAACAAAACAACAATAATGAAAATTGACGACAATTAAGCTATCTATTGAGTTGGTAGTGGACATAATTTATTAATTGGGCGTTTGATTACACCGTTTTCTGTTTTTACCAACGCGACGCGAGCTATTTTGTCGTTTCCAAAGTATAATTTAGTGATAATTCCTAATGGCCATTCTAATGGTGGTAATCGAATTTCTTTAATTATGACTACCTGCCCAATTTTTACTGTGTTAGTTGATGTTAGCCATTTTTGGCGTATCTGTAGAGAAGTTAAATACTCTAATTGCCATTTTTCCCAATATGATTTTATTAGTGAGTCTAGTAAATATTTGCGATGTACCAAAGTGGATTTGGATTTGAGTGGTTCAGCTATAGGCAATCGTTTTAATGGGGTTTGAAGCAGAAAATGGGCCGGTGTTAATAACTCTGGATTGAGTTCTGCACCTTGTACACATAGAGGACGAGAATTTAAAACTGCTTCTATTTGTGTTAAGAGCGTTATCAGTTCTTCGTAGCTTAATAATTGTTTACCTATGACTCTGAATAAGTGTTTCTTACAGCTTTTTATTACAGATTCCCAAATCCCTGCGAAGTTAGCACTGTATGGCGGGATTGTTTTCCACTCTATTCCATTCATTGCTAATTCGTTGGATAATGTTTTATGAAATGTAGTCGACTGCACAAAATTATACAGTTCATTAAACTTGTTTCGAGCCCCTATGAAAGTAGTGCTATTATCGGAATATAAATGTGAAACGGGGCCTCTCCTTGATACAAATCTTTTAAACGCGTTAATAAACGAATTTACTGTTAGATCTGAAACCAATTCAATATGAACAGCCTTTATAGTTAGACAAATGAAAATGCAAATGTATGCCTTTTTTGCGTGTTGGCCTTTATGTCTTGATTTTATGAATTTAATTGGGCCTGCATAATCTACACCTGTGTAAACAAATGGCTTTGAAACAGTTACTCGATAATCCGGTAAATCCCCCATCTTAGGTTGTGTGCTAATCGGTCTTGCCTTAAAACATTTATTACATTTGTATAAATTTCGTTTGATTGCATTTCTACCGGCAATAATCCAATATTTCTGACGAATTATTGCTAGTAACAAATCTGTTCCCGCATGACAATTTGAAATATGATAATAACCTATAATTAATTCGACTATGTGATCAGATTTTGGCAGCAAAATTGGATGTTTAACTTCAAATGGCAATGTTGCATTGAATAATCTTCCGCCAACTCTTAATATTCCGTTTTCGTCTACAAATGGGGAAAGTTTTAATATTTGTTTGTTTTTTATTGACCGATTATTTCCCTCTTGAAGCGTTTTTATTATTTCATAGAAGTATACAAATTGTACAGCCCTTAAAATATATATTTCTGCTATGGCTAAGTTTGACGCGGATATGTAACCTTTGAAAAGTAATTTTTTGCCAAACTTTAAAATGTAACTTGTTACCCTTAACAATTTGCTCCAAGAGGATATATTTTGTGCCAAAGTGTATAAAATGGGATAATGAATCACAGATGCAGTGGTATTAAATGTTTTCGAATTAATTTCCGGTAATTGGTCAACAGACAAAGTATTTAATTGATGAATAAGCCAATTTTCGATTGTTGACTGTAACCAATCGGGGCCATTCCACCATAAATTACATGTAATTAATTGGGCTGGGAGCATCCCTCTAGATATTAAATCGCTAGGGTTTTCTTTCCCTGCCACATAATAAAAACAACTTGGATCTAAATTTTCTTGTATTTGCGCAACTCTGTTGCTTACAAATGTTGTCCATCTATGCGGAGATGATTTTATCCATGATAATGTGATCATAGAATCAGAAAAAGCATATATTTTATCAATTGGGTATTTTTTAATTATATAATCTTTAACATGTTTTACAAGTTTTGCCATAAGAAGAGCAGCACACAATTCGAGCCTGGCTAAAGTGATTATTTTCATAGGAGCTACCTTGGATTTTGAACATAATAGTCTAATTGTGACATTATTTAAATTTACTACTTGAAGATAGATGACGCAACCATACGCCTTTGTACTAGCATCGCAAAAGGCAACCAGGTTTACTCGGCAGCCTTCCGAAATGCCTATATGTCTAGGGACCGACAATTTCTCTAAACAGTTGAATTCTGCGATCAATTTGCAAAAATTCGAGGTTATGTTTTTGGGTGGTATGTCATCCCAATCAACGCCGGCTTGCCATAACTCCTTTATTAATAATTTGGCATATAATATTACAGGTGAGACTAATCCAAGCACGTCAAATAATCTGGCAACTGTTGACAATATAATTCTTTTTGTGCAGTGTGCTGTGTCAAAGTTTGACGTTTGGAATGTGAAAGTGTCAGTGTTAGGATTCCAAGATATTCCTAAAATCTTTAAGTTTTCTCCCTTTGACAAGTCTATACTGGTTTTGTGTGAGGTTGGTAAACTCTCAATGAGTGATGTATTGTTACTCGCCCATTTTATCAAATCGAAACCTCCAGCTGACATTAAATTAATTAAATCCGTTATAAGACTACTAGCTTCAGTTGAATTTATAACAGATACGACTAAGTCGTCCATATATAATTCAGTCTTTGCCCGATTTGTCACATTTGGATAATTTTTACTTTCGTCTTCCGCTAATTGTCGGATAGTTCGCATTGCTAAGTAAGGGCTAGATTTTATTCCAAAACAAACACAATTAAATTGAAAAGTTTTTATCGCTTCAGAGGTGTCAAATCTATAAAGAATTTTCTGATATTTTCTATGTTGTTCTGACACTAATACTTGTAAATACATCTGTTTTATGTCAGCTGTCAAGGCTATGGGAAATAATCTAAAATTTAACAATAAATTAAATAAATCTGCTTGCAAATTTGGGCCAGAGTACAATAAATCATTCAGAGACAGTCCAGTATGAGTTTTAGCGCTAGCATCCAGAACTATTCTAACTTTTGTTGTAGCTTTGTCTTCGCGAATGACAGCATGATGTGGAATAAAATAGCCTTCATTATTCGTCACTTCTGACAGATAACCTTTTTGTAAATATTCATTTATTATGTCATTGTATTGACGTTGCAAATCTACTGACTGACTAAAACGTTTTTCTAAATGTAAGAGCCGACGTTCGGCTATTAAGCGAGAATTTCCCAACAAATTAGGATCTCTCTCAAATGGTAAGTTTACTATGTATCTGCCATTTTCTAAACGTTTAGTGGTTTCCGTAAATATTTTTTCACATTCAGCGTTTTCAGGACTCTTTATTGTGTGACTTGGAACTTCTTCTAGTTCCCAAAACTTGTGCAAACAAGATACTAAATTATTTTGTGCAAATGCAGAAAATGATGAAAAGGATTCAGAAGGTACAACTTTATTATTTATTTCTCCGATTAGCACATAACCTAATGTTGTATCATAGGCTACTGGTGCGGTTCCTAATCGATTCGATAGTATTAAAGAGGGATATATTTGAGCCCCTAGAATTACGTCAATTTTTCCCGGTACATTCCAGGAATTATCGGCTAAAAGAATGGATTTTAAGGACCGAAACTTTGAAGCATCTAGTTTACACGAAGGTAAATTATCAGTTATACATTCTACTACTAATGCATTTAAATTGTACTTATGAGGCGATACTCTCGATTCTATGTCAAAATTTACATACCCATAAACTGGGCGACTTGTCATCCCGATCCCCCGAATTTTTGAGTTTTCGAGCGGTGTGATCGGTAATTTTAATTTTTCACAACAATTCTTTGTTATAAGATTATTTTGTGACCCATTGTCTAATAGACATCTAATCATTAGTTTCTTTTTATTTATGTTCGTTGCATAAACTTGTGCTGTCGACAACAAAACATAACCATTATTATTTGTGGATACATGACATGAAGTGTCAATTTTCTCCGGTTCCGTTATTTGTTTGGTTGGAGATTGAGTAGAAGATGAAAAATGCAAAAATGTATGATGTTTTTTGTTACATTCCCGGCATCTATAGCGTGATGGACAGTTTTTTACTGAATGAACATTGGATAAGCAATTATAACATGCATTTTTTGATTTTATAAATCCAAATCTGTCTTGTACTGACATTTTATGGAATTTTTCGCAAAAATACAGATTGGAATGTTCCGCACTGTTGCACAAAATACAAGGTATTTTACAAGGTATTTTTTGTTTTGGTTTTTCATCTGCCGCCAAAAATGTGCGTGAATGATTCGCCACTTTTGGCGATCCCTTTACAGATGAAAAACGCTCCAAGATCTTTGCCTGATCTCTAACAAAATCTAAGAAGTTTTTGCAAGTAGGAAATTCCGTTTCGCGGAATATCGTATCAAATAGCAATACTATTTCTGGATCCACCTTTTTGGATGCGCAGTTTAATAGCACGAAATCCAGAATGTCTGGAATATTAAGTTGCTTGATAGCCTCTACGGAGGCGGAAAATTTATTGACAAACGTTGTCAAATGACTTGGGTTTTTTGAACTAAATTTTATATTGAAAATATTGTCTAAGTATTGCTTAGCCATTGTTCTTTCATCCTGGTATTGCTTTACCAGGCCGTCCCAAATAATGTCATAGTTTTCAGGTGTGGGCAATATCCCCCCTGTTATTTCTAGAGCATTGCCCGTAAGTTTGCCTATTAGATAACTAATTTTTTGTTCGTTTGAGAGCGCCTCGTTTTCATGTACATTTGATTTGAATGATTGATAAAATAACGGCCACATATCTACTTTACCATTAAAAGATGGCAATTCAATAGCGGGCAGTTTTTTTACATTTATTTAGTGCAGTACTAGATTTTGACGGCTGCGCTTTGGGGGCCAACAAGGACAGCTCACTTCTCGTTCTTTTTATTTTTGAAAAATACATTTCTATTGTCATTAATGTATCAAAATTTGGATTAAAATTTGCATCAATAGATAGCTCAAGGTCATTTATACGAATTAAGGCATTTTTAAATTCCTCCCTTAACAAATCGACTTCTTGGGATTCGTCCAAGAAGCGTTCATTGGCGCATGTGTCCGTTGGAGTGCACTTTTTCGCGAGATCGTGTATTTTTACAATACGGGATTCGTAGCCTCTTGCTAGGGCCTTTAACGTTTTTAAATCAACTTCCATAGTACTAAAATTGACAGTGGAACATCCGGCTCGAAGGACCAAATTTTTATGTTAAGTTAAGTTCGAAGGACCAAGTCGCTAATGGACTAATTGTATGTTGTTATTTGCAATAATCGCGAGTGGACTGTATTATTAAATTTGTTTGAGGTATCACAAGCAAAAGCAAGAGTACTGACCTTGACTTAAGGAGACTTTAAAAAAGGGGCAGGGACTTGGGATCTAATGACAGGAAACAGGAATGGGAATCGCTGGATGCGTCTTGAAGCGGTGACGAAACAGGAGTAGGAGACGCTGGTTGCGTCTCAAAGCGGTGATGGGTTCGGATGCGTGAGGAGATGGACACGCTGCGCTTGCATGTGCGCAACGGCAGTAGGGATCTAGTTGAGACGGCTGAATGCCGCTATTCTGGTTGATGATGCGTTGCGCTTGAGGGCACGCAACAGTAGTGGAGATCTGGTTGAAACGGCAATCCTTTGCTGTCCTGGTCGATGCTCGTTCTGGCTCGACTTGAAGACGATTGCCGTTGTCCTGGTCGACGCTCAAATTAGCTCGACTTGAAGACAGGGTTTGAGCTCAAATGGCCCACTGCTGGCGAATACAATACTATTCACAAGCACGAATAAACACTTACACTTTCACTATTTCTGAAAGGAAAAGATCCCCACTAGACAATTAAACGACGATATTCAATCAATAATATTTAATTATTCAAATTTAAGATTATAAGGTGGAATTCAAAGCCAAGATGCAAAAATTAATAATGAATTTTTGATTTTTTAAAGAAAGATTCAGAGAGAATGAAAAACACGAGTGAACCCTCACTTGGTTCGTCACCGACTTTTTTTTTTTTTTTTTTTTTTTTTCATCGTTTAGGGTTTTTAATTGTTGCATCTTTGCTTCTTTACAGATGACTATGATTACAAAATATGAATACAGAGTTGACTTGGTTTTTTAAACAATAATAATAACATTTTTATAATCGTCAGTAACTCTGATCTTGCTTGTCACACCTCATAACAAACTTAACATATATATATATATATATATATATATATATATATATATATATATATATATATATATATATATTAATTGTAATGATAAGGCCTTTGATGCTGCAGTGCAAAAAAGAAGTTTCATTACTTATAACGTATCCATTTTCCTCTTGAACAGAGCCCATTGTGTTTTTTTGGAGAAAATTTTGACTTCCTTGGCCGATTTCGCAAGAACCCTACGTTATACCGGAAAACAACCCTAATAAAAGTTGTAGCGCGTTCCAAAAGCTATCGGTAGAGAGCTTAGCGGCATGTCTGTGGCATCAGCGGCTCACCGACACAGAAGTTTCTAAAGGGACGCGTAGGTGCACCAAGCCGCCCTGTACGAGAGAGAACCTACGCGTCCATTTAGAAACTTCCGTGTCGGCGGACCGCTGTTCGCCACAGACACGCCGCTAAGCTTTATATCGATAGCTCTTTGAACGCGCTACAATTTTTATGTGGGTTATTTTCTAGTATGTCAGAGTTCTTGCGCAATCGGCCAGGGAAGCCAAAATTTTCTTCAAAAAAACACGAAGTGCTAAATTCAAGAGGAAAATGTTTACGTTATATGTAACTAAATATTTTTTTTGCACTGCAGCATCAAAGACCTGTCCATTGTTATTATTATTAGAAAAATTCATCTCTGAAGATCTAATGGTTTGCGCACCACGGCGACTTTAAGAAAACTACGCTAATGAGGTATACAACCCGCAAGAACTTGTGCCTCCGGGGCATTTCCGGGTGGCTACATCTCTCAATCGGTAGGGTATGGTCCCCGTGACATATGAACCAAACGGCTTGCTTGCATCACAAAATGCAGGGTGGAGGCAAAATTTCGCCCTTAACAACCGGACTAAAAGGGCCATAAAGGTCTATGTGTATTGATTCAAATGGGAAACTACCTTTTCGAATATTATGAAGAAAACCCTCGCGTTTACTGGATGTTGGCGAATTAGTTATACATTTCAAACAATTGGCTATGTAGTCTTTAATAACCGTTTTCATATTCGGAAACCAATAATTGCGCTTAATTAATTCCAATGTTTTGTCTGTTCCCACGTGACCTACTTCGTCATGACAAGTCCTAATTACGTTTTGGCACATGCTTTTAGGGACATAAAAGAGAATTTGTTTATCACATTTTTTATAAACTAAATCATCTCTTAGTTCAAAATGTGCGCTTTCCTTGTTTAAAAGTTCGTCTCTAATTTTACTAATTTCGGGATCCTTTACTTGTAAAATGCATAGATTACGCTCAAATATATTTTCCGTCAAAGCTAAAATATTGGTGTTACGGCTAAGTGCATCTACGTGCCTCATACGATTATTCGTTCTGTGTTTCAAAGTGTAATCATAATTACGTAAAATTAAAACCCAGAGTAGTATTCTTGGGTTAATCTCTTTTTTCTTAAGTGTCAATTTTAAACTCTTGCAATCGGTTACGATTTTAAACTTAATGCCTTGTAGATATATTCGGAATCGTTCTAGAGAGCAGACTACTGCGAGAGCCTCTAATTCGAAACTATGGTATTTTGATTCTGTTACACTTGTTCGCTTACTCAAAAAGAATACTGGGTGGAAATATCCGTCCGATTGTTTTTGGAGTAATATCGATGCAAAACCTAATGTGCTAGCATCACAGCGTAATTGGGTTTCGGCTTCTGGTGGAACTGGTTTGCTACATAATTTTGATTTTAAGTTTTCAAAACTTTATATTTGTTCGGGTCTAAAATGAAACTCAACATTTTTTTCTCAATAGATCATATAGCGGTTTTGCTATTATCGAAAAATCTTCAACATAGCGACGAAAATACGATGCTAAGCCAATAAACTGTTTTCGCTCGTAATTGTAGCGATTAAAATATCGTCAATGTATATTATTATTTTTCCCGAATCTAGTAATTCGCGAAACGCAGCATTTATGAACCGCATAAACTGTGCCGGACTATTTTTTAATTCGAAAGGCATTTTTGGATACTTATACTGGCCCATTGGCGTAACAAAACTTGTAAATTTGACTGATTCATCTTCCAAACTTACGTGATGGAATGCATCTGTTTACGAGTTTTAAAGGCTGAACTATATATCAAGTTTGCTTTGAGGAGTGAATGAATCTAGTCCTCCAAAAAATAAATAAAATTATTATTGTTGTAATGTTTTGAGTACACAAGTTTTGTTTATAACAACGTGAAGTGTGAAAAATAAATCGTTAGGTCCACTACACGTTTAAATCGAATCTTGTGTTTTTATATGTTTCGTTTTTACAATTTAATAATAATTTTACAGGGTGCAATTGCGGAGTGGTCGGTTGCACCACCCTTAGTTTAAAGTCTTATGCTCTACTAAGGTGCTCCTTACCTCCTTTGAAGCCGTCTGATTCTAACCCGATGGATATTTCGTATCTCCCAGAAGCTGTATAATTCTACGTCGAGCTTCTCCATGCTGTTAGTGCTAGTGCTATTGAAGTGTTAGTGCTTTAGTTCATCGGTTTTCTCCCAAGACGTCAAGCTAAAGACTTGCCGCATAATTCTCCACTGCAACTAGTTAGAGTCGTCCTGGTTGGCATCCAATCCTTCGGAGATCTTCATAGAGTCGTCCTGGTTGGCATCCAATCTTCGGAGATCTACATCGCAGTTGGAGATCCAAACTCCTGGTCCGTCGGCCGTGCTCCGTCCCAGGTACTAGAGTTATTTACTCATTCAACTTATTTGATATATAGAATCAGCCTTCATTTCTTACCACTCTGGTCCTTCGAGTTTATACTTATCTTGCCACAAGTTTAGTAATAATTTCTTAATAAAATACAGTCCATATCGATTGAATTACTAAACAGCATCTTTTAAATCTATACGCGAAAAATATTGTTTACCCTGGTGCGTATCTATTTGATCTTCAATTAGAGGGAGCGGATAATTATCGCGTGCTGTGATTTTATTTAGTTCCCGATAATCGACACATAATCGAAGTTTACCATTTTTTCTTTAAACTAATACAATCGGTGAACTGTACTTTTGTGAATAATACCGCGATCTACCAAATCTTGTATAATTTTACTTACTTCAGTTTTTTCGCAGTGCGACAAACGCTTAGGTCGGAAGTAAAATGGGGTGTGGTTTGTATCGACAACTAATTTCATCTTCATGTTTGTTACTGGTACGTCTGGTCTTTGGGGTTTTACATAATAGTTTTGGAAATCCTGTTGTAGTCTTTCTCTGTCCTTAATATTAATACTATCATCTACCTCTAATTCGGTTTCATTTTGAGGTACATATTGAATCTGCAAAATTTCATTAGACATAAAGTCTGTATCACAAGGATCACAGTTTACTATTTTCTCAATTTTCAAATCTTTGAAAATATTAACCTAAACTTATCATTAATAATAAAGTCTCTGCCTAACAAACAGTCAAAATGCATAGTACTTTTGGGCACAACATAAAATAAAAGTTTTAAATTCATATCATCTACAATAACATCTTTCATTATTGTACCGAGAACTACCAATTTACTTTTATTAATTCCTTCAAAAGCGTTATTCGAACAATGATTTTGCCAATGTTCATTGCGTACAATGTGGTCTGCTATTAACGAAATTGGGCTACCAGTGTCAACAATAGCTTCAATGCTTTCATTGTTGCCCTCCGAATACAAATTATTATTAATAGCATAGGCTGGTACAACCTGTTGGGTAACTTCCACAAGATGTGTAGTACTATCTGGAGTCGCTTGTTGGCTTCTTCTCCTCGGGCAGTCTTTGTACTTGTGGCCTGTTGAACCACACTCAAAGCAGGAACCTCTTTCACGGCAAGTTTTTGGGCAATCTGCTACAAAATGTCCCACCTCGTTACAGTTGTAGCAACGGGCAGTTCTGGAATCTGCTGGTGCTGTGCTGCTTGGCGCCTGTCTTCTCGGTTCTGCGGTCTGCGTGAGGATGTTGGGGGTTGTTGAGTCGTTTCTCTTCTGCTTCTGTTGACCCGATCTACACAAAGCTGTTTCACCGCGTCCAGCAATGATGATACAGTCTTATGTCTTGCAGCGATTGCATGGGTGCGTAGCACATAATCATCAATGCCTTCAATGATATATTCCATAGCGCCACTTTCGCTTAACTCGAGTATGTTAATTAGTTTAAGTTTTTCATAAAAATACTGGCTAAATGTTTCATTTCTCCATTTTCTGGCTTCCATTTTCCTCATCATAGATGTATGGCAGTTTGGTCCGTCGAGCCGGATGCATCCCATTTCGATATCTCAGTAGAATACTTAACAGTTGGGTCTTACTAAATAGTTGGATCCCACGGTTCTGATCCCATTGTTGGATCCTTTGAATTTTCTCTTTTTCTCTGTCACTAATCTCTTAACTTCATCTAACCATGAGCATAGAAGCAGAGAAAAGGTTAAAGGCGAAATTAAAATCAGCTCAGGCATTATCTAAAAGCCTTGAAGCAAAATTTACAAGCTTATTAGAATTGGCAAATAAATGTGAGACGGATACTGCTTCGCGCTAAAGTTTTTTAAAGAGAACTGAAAATATTAATTTGCACAGGGAAGAATTTAAAAATACAATAATTCAATCTAATGAAACGGGGTTAGAAATAGACGAGGCATTTGAACCGAATTATGATCTATTAATGTCAGTAGATGATCAGTACTCAATAATTCAGCACGTTCGTAACCGTATCATGCTTAAGACTAATGCTTCCAACGATACTAGCGATAATGATATTAGTAAAAAATCTGTTCATATCAAGCTTCCTTCTATTGACATTCCGTTCTTTGACGGCAAAATAGAAAACTGGCCTATATTTTTCCAATCCTTCAAAGTGAATATTAATGAGAATAAACAACTAACTGACGCTCAACGAGTCCAGTATCTCATTGGAAAACTAAAGGGGAATGCTTTAAACTCTACAGGGGGCCTACTCCCTACGGAAGAAAACTATAATACGATTTGGAACAATTTAATTACTGAATATCAAGACAAACGTGCATTAGCCTCACGATATTTGAATAACATATTTGATCTTAAACCTTCGTCCAAAAATCCTTCGCAATTATCGGCTTTCGTAAATAAGTTCACTGCATCAATGTCAGCACTAAAACAGCTTAAAATTCCTGATATTGCCGATTTCTGTTTTTTGAATTATGCCTTAAAAAAGGTGGATCCCGAGATAGTCCAGCAATATGAGCTTTCGGTCCGGGGTCAAGAATTTCCTTCCTGTCAAAGTCTTATAGACTTTGTCCGATATCAAGTTAAAATGTTAGAACGCATGGGGGGTTCTAGCTATAGCCATCAGTCCAAGCCTATAAAAAATAACACAAGATCATATTTGATAACTGACAGTTCCAATAATAATAAAATTGACATGAAACCGTCATATAATAAAATTTTGGATCGTTGTATATGTTGTGCTGATACAAATCATAATCAGCTTTTTTTGTGCCCTGAATTTAAGGGTCTCTCAGCACAAGATAGATTCGCGTTTATAAAATCTAATAAACGGTGTATCAATTGCTTCTCCCCAAATCATACTGCTCTTAAATGTTGGTCAAGGAGAACTTGTAAGATGTGTAAAAATAAGCATCATTCTCTTTTACACTTTGAAAAAACTATTCCAAGTCAAATTTCGGAAAATAACGACAAAGACGAATCTCATTGTCATCTAGTAAACCTTGATAAATCAAATAATGTTGAAATGATTGATGATTCGCATTGTCACATGTCAAAACTTGACAAAAATAACAAACACATACTGCTTGCTACTGCACAAGTTCTTGTTAGAGCCACAAATAATGATTACAAAACTGTAAAATGTTTAATTGATAATGGCTCACAAAATAATATAATCACGGTTGAATGTTGCAAATTATTAAACTTGACACTTATTCCTTTAGTGAATTCTAATATAAAGGGAATTGGTTCAACCACTCGCCCAGTTCTCGGATATGTCAATATAAAAATAGAATCCAGAATTTCGTCAAATCAATACGACATAAAGGCTTTAGTTGTTGACAGTATTACTGACAAATTGCCTTCATTTGAAATTGACACCTGTCAGTGTGCTAACCTTAAGGACTTATGTTTGGCTGACCCAACTTGGTATCTGCCAAGCACTATTGACATAATTCTGGGGGCTCAACTATTTCCTTCTAT
This sequence comes from Harpalus rubripes, assembly GCA_963082715.1. Taxonomy (NCBI): domain Eukaryota; kingdom Metazoa; phylum Arthropoda; class Insecta; order Coleoptera; family Carabidae; genus Harpalus; species Harpalus rubripes. The sequence continues at coordinate 61,034,259 of OY720449.1, read as the reverse complement.
ATTATTGTCAGACCGTATAGAATCATGTCCAATCGCAGTTTCCACCACTCTTGGTTTTATATTAATGGGAGAAATTGACAGATCAAATATAAATTCACAATACTGTCAATCAGAATCCTTTTGTTCATTTATGTCACCTATAAATAATGACATAGAATCATGTATGCATAAATTTTGGGAATTGGAAGAAATTCCACATAAAGTATTTGACAGTACAGAGAATGTTGAATGTGAAAAAATTTATGCAGAAACAGTGGAAAGAAGTGCAAAGGGACGATATACTGTAAATTTACCTTTTGAAAGAAATCCTAGTCTTTTAGGGAATTCTCGTACAATTGCTGAACGTAGATTGTTATTCTTAGAGAAAAAACTTAAACTGTCAAAGGAATTAAGAAGTGAGTATAACGATATTATAACTGAATATTTACAAAAGGGTTACCTTGAGGAAGTAACAGATAATGGAGAAGGTTATTATATTCCACATCATGCGGTTATCCGTGAGGACAAATTGACAACCAAAGTTCGCGTTGTATTAGACGCCAGCGCTAAAACCCAATCAGGATTGTCTTTAAATGATATACTATATGCAGGTCCTAATTTACAAACTAATCTTTTCCATTTACTGATAAAATAAAAGTCGGAATGACGAAACCACATCGTAAATTTCAGAAAATTCTTTATCGTTTTAATGAACTTGAATCAATTCGTACCTTTCAATTTACGACTGTATCCTTTGGAATCAAATCAAGTCCTTTTTTAGCCATGAGAACAATACGTCAACTGGCAAATGACGAACGTCAAAATTATCCAGAAGCAGCAAAATGTGCTGAATGCGATTTATATATGGATGATTTTGTTACTTCCATTCTAACCTATAATAACGCTTCCTCCTTAATTCAGCAATCAATAAGTTTATTTGCAGCCGGAGGTTTTGATTTAGTTAAATGGACCAGTAATTGTAAATCACTTACTGACAATCTTCCCAAGTCCCATAAATCTAATATAGATCTATCACTAAATGAACAGTTAAAAATATTTGGATTATCTTGGAATCCTAAATCTGACACATATACTTTTATAACCTCAAACACTGACACCTCAAAATGCACCAAATCGTTCAACTTAATAAATACACGCAAATCTATTCTTTATGAAATGGCGTTCAGAGTGTCAACTTGGAATAAGTTACTCAGAATCATCGTTTTCATTCTAAAATTCATAAGAAGGTTACCACGTCAAAAATGGTTTAAAGCCAACAACCTCATAAAGATTGGTCAAGTTGTAATTATAAATGAAATAAATACAACACCAATGCAATGGCCATTAGGAATTGTTGAACAGATTTTTTTCGGTAAAGATGATATCGCTAGAGTGGCATTAGTTAGAATAAAATTCGGTTCTTATAAACGGCCTGTCTCGAAACTATTTCCTTTACCAAATCAATAGACAGTTATTGTTAGTTTATTATTTAATTACGTTTATTCTTTAAATTCGTTAAGATATATTGTTTGCCAATTCACGCTTGTCAATATGACAGTTCTCATTTTCCTCATCATAGATGTATGGCTTTCACAACTGTCGAATATTCTCTTTAGTTCTGTTCTCACATCGGTCCAACTTTAATCGACAGCATTTGGCAAATAATCGTACCATTCGCGTATACGACTCCTCAGTTGTTACGTTGCTAAAACTTTTGTTATTCGGTCTGATAAATTAAAATCTATTTTTACCTCTTCTACGCGTTTTATCCATAAACTAACATCGTCGTCATCCTTTTCACCACACAATGCTATCTGCGACGCAATATCACTATAGTTTAGGTTTTGTGTACTCGCATGAGCTTCCATCACTGCTTTTGCGGTTGAAGCAAAGATTTGGTCGTTATCGATAACTGGAACTACATTTTCAACACTCGCGGGCATCGAAGTTTGTTCAACTACAGGCCCAGTTTCAGCTGAATTTTGGTTATCGTTACTCATTTTGGCACAAAATATGTTAACTCACTGTATCCCACTCCTGAGATTGTAGGAATGGCTAGGGTTGGGGCGTTCTGGGTAAAGTGATTCGTCAAATATATTAGAGTTTATTCTACTTCTTAACACGTTACACACATAAGACATAACATCCACAACACTTCCCGCCTATTGCGTAATGTACGCCATCGTCCTCTCTCCTCATCACAGTTCCATCTACTTCCGTTTCCCAACCAACATAAAGCGCGCGAATTTTTGAATTTCAAACTGGCGCTTACAAATTAAAATTGGATTTAAAGACTAACGGTTACCCAAATAAATTCATACAAAAACTTTTAGACTTACTTATAATAATAATATTGATAGAGATAGAAATGTCGCTCAGAATCCACATAAGATGTATTTCAAGATATCTCTTATTAAACATTTGTCATATCGCTTAGCCTATGTACTTAACAATGAAAAAACTAAAATAGTGTTGTATAGTAATAAAAAGGTTCGTAACGTTTTCAGTAATCTCAAAGATCCCGTGAACAGTGATGACATGTCATGCGTAGTGTATATGATTAGTTGTACAAATTGTAATGGAGTGTATGTGGGACAAACGAGACAATATTTAAAGAATCGTGTTAATAACCATATTAATGACTGTAAAAAGTTTAATGAAGATAAGACGGCTCTGTCCAAACACAGCATTACTTTATAGCATAGATTTGATTTTAAAAATGTTAAGATTTTAGATTTTGAACCTAATTTTAGGAAGAGAATGTTTTTAGAAATGATTCATATTCATAATAACAAAAATGGTATCAATTGTCGTACAGATACTGAAAACTTATCAAAATGCTATCAAAATGTTCTAAAATTGTTAAATAATTCAACAGATAGTTCTTCTTTTCGTTTTCCTAACTGTATTTCGGTTTAGTGTTTTTTAGTTTAATTTGTTGACAAGTTGGTTTTTTGCCCTTATTGGAGGTTAGTAAGTTTTAGTCAGTTGATCTTACACTGTTACAGGTGATGCTGTCCTTTATAATGTTTCTCGTTTGGCCTACATATCTTACAGGTATATTTTAACAAATGTTGTTTGATTAAACTTGTATATTATTGTTTGATTATGATCTGGAAAACGATTGTGTTAATTTGTGTCATATATTTTTATTGTAGCACTGATGAAGGTAAAATAAAATACCGAAACGTTTGCAAGAGGAGATGTAGAAACAAATTTTTTATCTTCCTTTATATCCATCATCCGATGACCTTTCTTAATTAAATTTATCCTTGGAAACGATCACAATATTATGTAAACCCAAAGTACTGACACTAATTGTCTTTCAAATTGTTTGAATTCTGTCCTGACCACTAAAACTGCCCACACAACGTGCCTACTCCAACAGTCCATGCAACATGCCCACCCAAATTGTTCATGTAACATGCTCACCCAAACTGCCCACGCAACATGTTCATTCAAACTGTCTACGCAACCGGCCCACTTAAACTGTCCACGCAGGAAGCCCACCCAAACTGCTAACGCAAAATGTTCACCCAAACTGCACACGCAACATGCCCACCCAAACTACCCACGCAACATGCCCACTCATATTGTCCATGCAACATGTCCACCCAAATTGCCCACGCAACCGGCCCACCCAAACTGCCCACGCAATATGCCTACCCGAACTGCCCACCTAGCATGCCCACCAAATTACCCACGCAACATGCCCACTTAAACTGCCCACGCAGCACACCCACTCAAACTGTCCGCGCAACATGTTCACCCAAACTGCCGACGAAACATGCCTGCCCAAACTGCCCACGCAACCTGCCCACCCAAACTGCCCACGTAACTTGCCCACCCAAACTGCCCACGCAACATGCCTATTCAAACTGCCCACGCAACCGGCCCACCCAAACTGCCCATGCAAAATGCCCATCCAAACTGCACACTCAGCATGCCCACCCAAATTGCCCGCGCAACATGCCCACCCAAACATATAGGATATTATAAATACAATTACATTTATAAGTACTAGTATAAATTGATGACCTTAATGTACTTCAAAATAGATTTATAATTATTTTTATTTAGTGCATCTTTGATGGTTCCTGGTATTTTGTGTTTCCGTCTTTCATCGCTCTATTGGATGCAGTGTATTTGCAGGTGTTCTATGGTCATTTAAACGTTACATCTATCACAGATTGGCGGGCCAGCTTTATCAGAAAGATATTTGTGAGTCATTATTGTGTGGCCTATTTTCATTCTCGTGAATGTAACTTGTTCTTTTCGAGTACAGTTTTTATTTCGCCTTCTTATCTTAATATTCTCTTGGATTTTTTGAGTTTGTTTGTTATTTGGTTCTTCCAGTGGTTGTTCCAATCATTCAATATTTTATGTTTGATAATGGCTTTGGCATCATTTGTTTTGATATATCGGATCTTTCTGAGGGAATCAGAGCATATGGTGCATGATATGTTATGGTTTGAAGTTTTTAATATGTTCTTGAGACAGTTGTATATTCCATATATTTCGTTTATTATTATATAAGTTACGAATGCTCTACCCACTTTGTTATTTATTTTTGAGGCGTCTGTATATATGAATTGGTTCTTTTTTGATTATTTTAAAGTTATTTTTGATTATTAAATGATTTGTTTCTTCTTTTTCTGTATTGACTGAGATCTAAATTTATGTTAGGTATTTCAAAAAACCATGGGCGGTATTTTGGAAAAATTATGTTTGTGAATATTAGGTATACTGTGGTTAATAGAGTTGAGCATTTGAAGGATATGGTTTTGGTAAACTGAATGGTTTTGTATAGAGGCGTTTTTTGGCGATACATTGGTTTGAAACTATTTCGTAGTGTTTCAATACATATTTTGACGACGCAACGGTGTCGTTAGAGACGATATAGGTTGAAACAGTTTCGTATGTTTTAAAACCGATTCGCTGGGCTGGTTTGAAACAGTTTCGAATTATTTCGTAGTAGAGGGGGTAAACGTCAAGATCACGGAACATCGTAAACGTTTCTAAATCATTACTTATTAGTTAAAAAATCTGATGTGGCCAGCACATAACCTCTCGCCAAATATTTTACCTGGTTGAACGCATGAAACAAAAAATATTTTTAAATACAAATACATATATTCATGGTTCAATACAAAATAATTGTCACATATATTTGCAAAGTCTTTGGGATATTTTAATATGAATTATGTAGGTACAATAAATTACTAAATACAGTTTACCATATCTAAATTTTAGACAGGTACGAGCAATTTTCTCTTCATATTCTTCTATTAGAAACATTCATTTTTGAGTGGCCTCTTTTTTGCTTCTTATAACTATTGTTTAATTTATTTACATTTTCTTCATATTCAATATCCTGAAATTTTCATTTTTTACTTTCCTTTTCTCTTTCTTTATATTCGTTATTTTTTCGCAAATTCATTTTATATTATTTTTTACATATATTCCTTTGCGTTGTTAACTATTTTTTTATTTTCACAATGATGTACAAATATTTTTGACAGTGGCATAAAAATATTTTTGACAGTGACATTTATGTGTTATGTGTTTATGTGTTCGCTTATGAATTGTCACCGAAGCTAGACGTGTTACGTGTTCCTGCTGTGAAATTGACAGTTTTGCACTTAAAATTTATTTTTTGTGTTTTTTTATCATTTTTTAAAATGCAATCAAAATGCTTTCTGAAGCTGATAAAAACACGATAACTACCATGATTTCTGCATCACTACTGAAACTAAGTGAAAATGAAGACTTCATCAACTCCATTGTTGAACAAGTGACCACGGAAGTGCAAGAAGTATTTAGTAAAAAAATAAGTGCGTTGAACAATGAACTTAACAAACTGAAGCAAGAAAATCGAAACCTGAAAGACTCTTGTGTGAATCACGAAAATAATGTGGATGATCTTGAACAATATACGCGGCGCAACAACATTCGCATATTCGGTCTTCCTGAGTCTAAAAATGAGTGTGTTGAAGATAGTGTAGTGAATTTGTTTCGTGATAAACTTAATGTTACCATCCCTATTAGTGATATAGATCGTTGTCACAGATTAGGCAAGCCTAACAACAATAGTGCCCGGCCCCGGCCAGTGATTGTTAAATTTATTAGCTACCGCGCACGTCAAAAAGTTTTTCAAGAGAAGAAAAAGTTGAAAGAAACTGGAATTACCGTACGTGAAGACCTAACAAAATCACGGTTTTCACTTTTGAAGGTAGCAGTAGAAAAATATTCCTACAAAAATGTATGGACAGTGGACGGACGCATTATTGTAAATATCATAAGTAGAGGCAAAAATTACAAATATTATATTACGAAAAGTGAAGATTTTGATAAAATACCTCAATAATATTAACATTAAGTACTACCCTTGCTTTGATTATGATCTATGTACCAGCATTATTCTTTTGCATCTGTTGTAAGATTTTAATATTTTCAATATTCTATTCTTCATCTTTTTTGAATAAAATAAACGGCTTGAACACGTACGAGTCAATGAACTATACAGTTACCTTGAGTTGATTCCTCCTTACTTGTCAATTTTGGTTATTATTTGTTTATATGTTTTTATATCTTTTGTTTAAATGTCAAAATCACCTGGTCGATATTCTCATGTCATTGAACCTGGCAGTGAGAGGACGTTTACATTAGCTCAACTGAATGTAGGGTCGTTAAATTCCTGTTTTCTAAAATTCACTGAATTAGTTTATGAACATGATTTTGATGTAATTGCTTTAAGTGAAACGTGGATAAGCGAATCTGCCCCAGCACATTTATTTACCATCACTGGTTACAATTTTATTAGCTTAGAAAGATCTGATAAACGTGGTGGAGGCGTAGCGTTCTACGTACGAGACAGCATTCGCTTCAAAATTTTAGATACATCGTTTGTAGATAAAAATAATATAGAGCACCTGTGGATTCAATGTACTATTCATAATTATAAAATTTGTTTTGGAGTGATCTACAATCCACACTCAGAATTTTACAAAGAACTTTCAATACTCGATTCACTTATCACTGAATTTAGTACTCAATGTGATTATTTGGTCTGTACTGGTGACATTAATGTCAATTTACTTGTGAATGATACACGTTCTACTTTTTTTAAGAATTTGGCTTTAGTAAATGGTATGCATCAATTAATAAATAAATACACACGACCAATTTCCAAATCACTCATTGTCATAATACTAACGTCAGATAAAAATATTTGTACAAATTCTGGAGTCATTGATTGTAATGATCTCTCTGATCATGATGGCATATTTCGTGCCTTAAATTTTCCAAAAACTTGTTTCAATAAAAAAACATTTATGTTCAGAGATTTCAAAAATTTTAATATGGACCATTTTTATAATGATTGCGAAACTTTACAGTGGAGTGATATCTTAAATATTAATAATATCAATGATAAAATTGAGTTCATAAATAAAAATATAATCAGTTTATATGATAAACATGCACCTGTAATGTCTATATCAGCTAGCAAACATTATAGCCCATGGATTACTCCTGTTATTAAGATCATGCAGAAGAAGAGAAATAAAGCACTCGCGGACTATAAAAAATATAAAACTCAATCCAAATTTGAATATTATAAACAACTGCGAAATTTAACAACTGCAGCTATACGTAGGGAAAAACAAGCTTTTTTTCAGCATGATATTAATAACAGTATTAATAATTCTAGCAAACTGTGGAATAATCTTAGACGCCGGGGTATTAGTAAAGAAAACAAAACTAGTATTCCGGAATCTTTATGCAAGCCAGAAGAGTATGGTAGTGATCTGTTAAAAAATGTTGGTACATCAAGTATAAATCAAAATACTATAAACTATTTTTTGAATAACAGATACAGTAGTAGTGATAATCAGTATTTCACTTTTACCACTGTAGACAGTAGTGTTGTAAACAATATTTGTATGAAACTTAAATCGAATGCAATTGGAGTAGATGGAATATCTCGTAAGATGATTTCAATTATTCTCCCTTTAATACTTGACTATATTTCACATATAATTAATACATGTTTATTAGAAGGCGTTTTCCCTGACACCTGGAAATCGGCAATAATAAAACCTATTTGCAAAAATAGTAATCCATCAACGTATGATGATTTAAGGCCTATTAGCATACTTCCCACATTGTCAAAAATATTAGAAAGAATATGCCATGATCAAATAATGTCTTTTGTTACAGAGAACAATATTCTACCTCCTACACAGTCTGGGTTTAGGAGTGGGTATAGTACTAACACTAGCCTTCTAAATTTAATAGATAATCTAACTTATAACTTTGATAAATCTAAAATATCAATTTTAATTCAAATTGATTTCACAAAGGCATTTGATATGGTAGACCATAATTTACTGCCTGCTAAGCTACATTATTACAACTTTTCCGTCATTGCTATTCAGTGGTGCAAAAATTATTTGACGAATAGAAATTTTATTGTCAACATGTCAAATAACTCGTTTTTCTTAAAATCAAATTCTTTTTTATTACAACGCGGTGTTCCGCAAGGATCCATACTGGGACCATTATTTTTCCTAATTTATATAGCAGATATGCCATCTACACTAAATTTTTGTACAGTGCACTCTTATGCAGATGACACGCAGTTTATGGCACCCATTGATCCAAGCGAGCTCCATGAAAGTTGTGAAAAAATTAACAATGATCTTGATAAACTCGTTTCGTGGGTAGGTGATAATAGTCTCAAAATAAATGCCACAAAATCATCTATGTTGGTAATTGGCACCTCCTCTGTTCCTAATATAATTCTTGACAATGCCACCTTAATTCCTTTTTATCAAAACGTTAGGAATGAGTTTGTATAAGGATCTTAATTTCAGACAACACTTAAGCAACAAATTACAAGCAGCTAGAATTAAACTCCGATATTTATATCAATTTAGACATATGCTGTCCACTGATATCAAACTTCGTTTAGTAAATTCTCTAGTGCTTTCTATTATGGATTACTGTGCCTGTTGTTATGTACCTCATCTTACGCAAATAGATAAGAGAAGAATTACTATCTTACAAAATTCATGTCTTCGTTTTGCCTATGGTGTCCGCAAATATGATCATATCTCAAGCTATAGAACTTTAGCTAAAATTGCAAATTGCAAACTAGTTGCGAATTTTGCCGTGAAAACGTACATTATTCAAAAATATAATGCTTCGTCGTATTTCACGTGTATACAACCTTCTGAGTCAACTTCCTATGAAGTCTTCGTCAGAAGGTGGCCAGCACAGCAGGTAATCACAGACGCGTTTCGCACTTCTTGGTGCTCATCAGTGTGATGTAACCTGGGGGCCTCTGTCTCATCCACAGAGGTGGAATCACGGAGCAGAGGCCACCCAACCTAGCTGTGCTAGCAACGGTCTTATGACCGTTCGCTACAGGTATCTGGCCTGTAGAAGGTAGTGTTAATACCCACAGAGCCATCTACCTGCAAAAAGCTTGACTGAGCCAAAATTGCAAATTGCAAACTAGTTGCGAATTTTGCCGTGAAAACGTACATTATTCAAAAATATAATGCTTCGTCGTATTTCACGTGTATTCCACCTCTGTGGATGAGACAGAGGCCCCCAGGTTACATCACACTGATGAGCACCAAGAAGTGCGAAACGCGTCTGTGATTACCTGCTGTGCTGGCCACCTTCTGACGAAGACTTCATAGGAAGTTGACTCAGAAGGTTGTATACACGTGAAATACGACGAAGCATTATATTTTTGAATAATGTACGTTTTCACGGCAAAATTCGCAACTAGTTTGCAATTTGCAATTTTGGCTCAGTCAAGCTTTTTGCAGGTAGATGGCTCTGTGGGTATTAACACTACCTTCTACAGGCCAGATACCTGTAGCGAACGGTCATAAGACCGTTGCTAGCACAGCTAGGTTGGGTGGCCTCTGCTCCGTGATTCCACCTCTGTGGATGAGACAGAGGCCCCCAGGTTACATCACACTGATGAGCACCAAGAAGTGCGAAACGCGTCTGTGATTACCTGCTGTGCTGGCCACCTTCTGACGAAGACTTCATAGGAAGTTGACTCAGAAGGTTGTATACACGTGAAATACGACGAAGCATTATATTTTTGAATAACTTTAGCTAATATGGATGATATTGAAACTCGTGTCAAGAAATTTTACATGTGCCTAGTTCATAAAATCAAACTTTCAGGTACTCCATCATACTTATTCAATAAATGAAACTTGAAGCATTATGACTATGGTTTACGTACCAAAGACTTATACGCTGTGCCATCTTTTAAAAAAGCTAAATTTAAGAGTTCGTTTTCTTATCTAGCACCTATGTTGTATAATATTCTGCCGTATTATTTGAAATCTCTCTCGATTTCTTCATTTATGTACCACATTAAACATTCTCTTACCCCTCGTGATTTAATTATTTGAAACAGTTTTTGACATTTTATGTACATCGTATTCATGTTTATACTTTATGTATGTATTTTTGTATTCACTTACCCTTCGTGATATAATTTTTTGAAACATTTTTTGACATTTATGTACATTGTATTTCTGCTTATACTTTATGTAAGTATTTTTGTATTGCTTTTGTTTGACATTCATTTCATTTAATTTTGTTATAATATGTTGTTGTATCGGTTAGGTGGAAGAGCAGCCTTTGGCTGAACCTCGCCGTTGACGTGGGTCAATAAAGCTTATTATTATTATTATTATTATTATTATTATTATTATTATTATTATTATTATTATTATAATTACAAACATTTGAATTTCTTGCCTTGAAGTAGATCAAATTATTTTATATGCATTCTTTATCTCTAAATCTATATAATAATGAATTTATATTTATCGAATAAAGAATTTAACGTTCTTTAATATAAGTATTTACATAAATTTTCGATAAATAATATTTAGTTGATTTTTTTCTTGTAACTACTACTTCCGGTTGTTCAATTGTTACCAAAACTTAATCAACTCTTCTCATTATTATTAGTTTGAGGAATCCGTAGTGTTGCGTCCCTCCGGTGCGAAGGACTAAGTAATAAGGACCTAATGGCTCGAAGGACCAAATGTTCAAACCCTAAACCAGCGAATCCGGTCTAGAAGAACCAAAATGTTTTGATCCTGCTCGCAAGCCCAAATGTGACGTCTCTAGATCAGCGAATCCGGTCTAGAAGCATCAACAATGTGTTTGATGTTAAATTCAATGAATAAAACAAAACTATATGTAAACCAAAATAATTACAACCTTCGATAGCTGGTTCACATCACTGGACTTGGCCAATATACGAGATAATAATTTGTGAAACGTACTAATTAACAACGACCGAAGGACCAGCTAGTTTTACGAACTAACAAACGTGCTAAATATAATTGCACCAAAATAACAAACAACTGAAAACCAATTCTGAGAGATATGTGATAGCGTATTGAATATAAGTGACATAAACAATAATAAACCAAAGATAAAACAAATACGATATTTGTATAAATCAACTAAATCATTTAATAAGTGTATGACCACACAAATTTAGTTAAACAATATTAAGAACTCTAAATGAACTTAATAACAACCAACTAGAATGCAAACTTGTTGCCTTGACTGTACCTAGTCGACAATAACAGCAGATGCGCTGTGGATGACGTCACTCGAAGGTGAACGTGTGTAAACAGGTTTACAAAGAAATAATAATAATTTCACCCAAGGAAATATGAATCAAATCCCTAACAACACGAATTCCCGTGAGAAATCAAATTGTACAGTTCGATTTTACAATTGATTCCTGAGATGTGTCTATTAGCTGCATAAATTGGCGCCGGAAAGTATTCACGGACTATAAAATACCAAATTAAATGAAAACCGAACGATACTCCTTGAATTAGTCGTGATAGGCTAATCAAGCTACGCGTACGATAATTAAACAACCAATTACTTTACTGACCATATGGAAATCAGAAAGTTTATGCAAAATGGTGGAAAACCACTCTCGCGGACGACGACGCGATACGTGTTTACCGTTTGCAAGCCAGAGACACTCTGAGTCGGTCGCAGTCGGTCAGTGCTGTAGCAGCTGCACTTGGCGTGGGGGTGCGCGCGCACTCGCGTGAAGCCAGATGCAATAATATTAATAATTAGTTTAAGATACTACAGCTATTTCAAACAATTCTAAAATTAAACTTAAACACGTAAAAACATATAACTAATTTTTCCAAGTAACATAAACAGTTATTTCCATTTATTTATTGACTTATTTAAATAGAGTCAGGGCGGGTTAACCGTTCTATTCCCATGTGCAGCGGGTTGCTACCTCAAGGGGTTAATATTTTCCAAATTCCTCTAATTTAAAACATATTAGTTTTAAACATACCGGCCACCTTAGGGTCTCCCTAAAGACAAACTTAGGCTGTTGGCAAAGGACACAGTTTTGCTATAGGGCGAGTGATTTCACGTTTAGCAGTTTTTAATACGGCAACTCTATTGATTCCATCTGATCCAGGAATCAATTTGATGACTCTAGCCAAACGCCATGCAGTAGGTGGCATTGGATGATCATTGATTAAGACAATAGTATCTATTGTCAATGGATCGGTATCCTCATTCCATTTGTACCGTTCTTGCAAGGTACGAAGATATGTTCGTTGCCAGCGTGCCCAAAATTGTTGTTGCAACTTGGACAACATTTCCCATGAGGACAAACGATTTGTGGGAGTCTCAGTGTGATCTAGAGACGGCAATGTTACAGTGGGTTCTGTAACTAAGAAATGTCCTGGTGTTAAGGGTGTGGGATCGGAAGGATCCGATGACTTCGGGAACAGAGGCCTGGAATTTAGCATCGCCTCCACTTCCGTCAACAAGGTAGAGAACTCTTCGTAAGTCAGAAGCTTTTCTGTGAGTACTCGTGATAATAGTCTCTTTGTAGACTTTATTGCAGCCTCCCAAAGTCCGCCGAAGTGTGGCGTGGACGGTGGATTGAAATGCCATGTGATCCCTTCTTGGTACACATGATTTGACACCTGAGTATTGAATTCCTCAGAGCTCAAGAATTTTTGTAATTCAGAGAGCTTGCGATTTGCACCTATGAAATTCGTGCCACAATCGCTGTATAGGTTTGCAACACGACCTCGGCGTGCTACAAAGCGTCTTAGTGCTGCCAAAAAGGTGTCCGTGGACATATCTGTGACAAGTTCGATATGCACGGCTTTTGTGGCAAAACAAACAAATAGGCATATATATGCCTTGTGTGAGGACGTGCCTCGTCTCCTGCTCCAGGAGATGTTATACGGTCCGGCGTAGTCTACTCCGGAATTAAGGAAGGGTTTGGCAATGTTAACCCTGTCCTTTGGTAATTGTCCCATGAGAGGGTAGTCGGTTGTCGGTCGAAACCGAAAACAATGGACACAACCTTTCAGCACAGAACGAATAGTTGGTCTGCTTGAAATGATCCAATATTGTTGTCCTAATAGAGACTCTAGACCTTGCGCACCAACATGCATATGCTTATCATGAAAGTGTTTAATGAGGGCCTTTGTAAATGGGTGTTGCGACGGCAACAGAATGGGGTGTTTCTGAGCGTATTCTAAATTAGCATGCTCCAGCCGGCCACCGACCCGAATTATTCCTTCAGTATCAATAAACGGGACTAACGACTTAATTGGGGATCGACAAACTTTCCCTCGTTGTAGTTGTGATAATTCATCCTGTAGTCCTTCTGATTGAGCCAACAGGACGACTTTGGCTTGTGCTCGGACAAGCTCTTCTGGTGAAAACACATCAGCACCTTTTCGTTTGCCTGAAAAGATGTCTCTCCACCGTAAACAATAAGCCATAGTTCGCACCATCCGATTATAGTTGGACATTGCATTGAAAAAACTGAACTGCTGTACTGTTTTCAATGTTAGGCTTTTGACAATCTCTGTCTGAGCAGAGTTGGTTTGATCTTCGTCAAGTTGAACCACTTCACTTTGTGGCCAACACGAGTAAGGTTGTTGTAACCACTCTGGTCCACTTATCCAGAGAGTACATGTCTTGAAACTTAGAGGACTGAGACCTCTAGAACCTACGTCGGCCGCATTGTGTTCCGACGTTACATTACGCCAGTGTTCACTCGGAAAATTTGTTTGTATTTGAGCGACTCGATTACCCACAAATGTTTTCAGAGTGTGTGGTTCCTTGCGCAACCAGGCAAGAACTATCATAGAGTCCGAGAAGCAATGTACAGCCTCCGGTTGTTTTGGAATATTTTCGAGAAGTTTGGCGAGAAGATGCGCCGCACATAATTCCAAACGAGGTATAGTAATTTTTTTCAAAGGCGCTACACGCGTCTTTGCACAAAGCAATTGCACCACTGGTTTATCGTTTGGATAACTTCTAACATAGACAACGGCACAGTATCCTCGCTCGGAGGCATCCGCAAATCCGATAAGATCGAATTTAGAACCTAAACAAGCTAACCTTGGTATCGAATAGTTGGATATACAATCGATCTCGTTCAGAAACAAGTTCCACTCCGAGACAATATGAGCGGGAGGTTCTTCATCCCATTCTACCTTTGATTTCCAAAGCTCTTGCATGATGAGTTTAAGAAACATCACCAATGGGGACATAATGCCTAATGGATCATAGATCCTTGCAATGCAGGACAAAATGTTTCTTTTTGTGCATACATCGTCGGGTTTTGAGACCGTATACTCGTAGCAGTCGGACTTACAAACCCATTTGACACCTAACAATTTCACTGACTCGTCGTCATTGAAGTGGACATCTTTCACTGCGCGTGCATTGTCTGGTAGTTCATCCAGTATTGTTTGAGAATTACTGGCCCATTTTCGGAGGGTGAATCCTCCCTTTTCGAATATATTTGTGAGTTCACGGCGCAGTGTCAGTGCTGACTGAATGTCTTCAGCCCCAGTCACAACATCGTCCATATAGACATCATTTTGCAGGACTTTAGCTGCTAAGGGATATTGATTCCCTTCGTCTTGAGCCAACTGCTCAACTGTACGCAACGCTAAGAACGGCGAACAATTCAAACCAAAGCAGATAGTGTTGAATTGGTACACAATAGGATGTGTGGCATCCGCAGGTTTCCAAATGAACCTTAGAAATCGTTGATGCTCGCATACAACTCTAATTTGTAGGAACATCTGTTTTAAGTCCCCCGTAATTAAAATAGGATAAAATCTATTTCGCAAATGAAGAGTGAAAATACTCTTCTGTAGTACCGGACCAGGATACAAGTAGTCATTAATCGACTTTCCATTAGACGATGGCTTTGAAGCATTGAACACAATGTGTACCGGTGTCGTCGCACTATCAGGTTTAACCACTGCATGGTGTGGAATATAGTACGAATCCTGATCATTCAAATTGGGTTGCACATCAAGTCTCGTGACGTAACCCTTTTGCAAATATTCTTCGAATATTGCATCATAAGCCTTGAGTAACTCTGGGTCTTTACTCAAGCGAGTCAGCTGTGCGTGACAAATGGACAAAGCTTTCTTGTATGAATTGCCTAGTACTGGTGGGTACTGTTTAAAAGGTAAAGAAACCGTGTATTTTCCCTCGGAGTCTCTTTGGGTAGTATTGACAAAATGGTCCTCCACCATTTTATCCTCCGGTTTAGTGACAACCGATGGAGTTGGAACGTTTTCCAATTCCCAAAATTTTGACAATAGTTCATGGGTATCTTCTTGTGTGTATGTATGATACGACACCACAGCATTGCTTGTTTGCTTGCTGGTATATTCTCCCATAACCACCCAACCAAAGATTGTTTTGATGGCGGTAAGTGTGCCATCGACTCCTTTCTTAACTGCGTTACGAATGACCTGACCCCAAATGTCAGCTCCTAACAGCATGTCTATTCGTTGAGATTTATAGCATTCGGGATCCGAAAGTTGAATATTCCCAAATTGATTAAAGGTATCCCGAGATATTGGATAATCTGGGATTCTGCCTGTAATGTTGTCGATTACAATGCAACTCAAATCGAGAACTGGAGTTTCTCTACGACATGGTTTGATTTTGGTATGTATAATACCACTAGTGTCCTTGACGTGGGTGTCACTGATTGACATAATCCTTGTTTGATACGCTTCAATAGACAGATTCAATTTGTGGACACAACGACTTGTGATGTAGGATTTCTGTGATCCTGTATCCAATAAGGCACGTACAACATGTACCTTTCCTGCACTGTCAAATATATGCAGCTTTGCAGTGGGTAGTAATACCGAAGTATGTTTTCTGTGTTGACTTAGTGAATAAGTCCTAGCAGACATTGACGTAGTAGTTTCAGAATTACTACTACTGGCTTGAGAGTTTGCATCACTCTTGGGTGATGACGGACGTTTGTTTTGCTCAGATTGTTTATCACGCTTGGGTGATAACGACCTTTCACCAAAATGCAGCAGCGTATGGTGAGGTTTGTTGTACGTTCTGCAAGTGGCTGTACTAGGACAGTTCGGGCGTATGTGACCCATTCTAAGACAGTTAATACACAACTTGTGTTTGATTGCAGCATCATGTCTTCCTTTAGGTTTAAGAGCTATAAACCCTTCACACTGACTGATGTAGTGAGATTTTCTGCAATACGGACAATTCGTATTAGTTGCCAATGTCATCGCTCGGGATGCTGGCTTGTGCCTTTTGATTGGCTCGTGAGTTTTGACAGGTTTGTCTGGTTCAACCTCTAAGCTTGAAACTTGCTTAGTCAAGAATGCAATTAACTCTACATGAGTGGGCTTGGAGTCAGAATCCAATGTTAGTTCCCACTGTCGTCTAGTAGACGAATCTAGCTTACGACAAATCATGTTTTCCAAAATTACCCCACATGAGTCAACATCAACCTCTAAGTTTTTCAGAGCAGCGATGTTTTCGCGTGCTGTGTTCAACAACGATTTTAGTGCAGGAGCGTCTGCCTGCTTGACCTTTTGCACATCTTGGAGTGCATTCAGATGTACCGACCTCAACAACCTAGGACGATAATATTCATCTGTGATGGCATTCCATGCAATATCAAAACTATCAGCTTTGACGGGGATATTTGTAATAAGCTTAGCGGCTTCCCCTTTTAAAGATAACTTGAGATATTGAAGTCGTTCAATATCTGACAAACTGTCCCGATTTATCACCAACTGTGTGAATAAATCGTAAAAATTCATAAAAGTTGTTTTCTCCCCATCGAATGTTGGGAGATTCAATTTAGGCAAGCTAGGTTGCATATATCGCAAAGATTGTGCTGATTGAATCGAATGTGATTCTGATTTAGCTCTGTCGGACCCTGCCTGTGATCCGGTGTCTCCATTGAACATAAGTTTGTAATTGACACGTATGTCGCAAATGAGTTCGTTTATTTCACTAAACAACTTCTTAACTCGGGAAATTTCTGCCAATATATCCTCGTCGGAATTTTTGGTTTGTTTTAACTTTGAAGAATATTCACAATAAGTACGATTGAATTCTTGTTCCCAAGCTGCGAGAGACGGAAAAGTTACCTCAAATTTCACTTTACTTTTTTCATCAGTCTCTGAAGAATAGACTGATAGACGACGAATATGTTCTGTCACAACCTCTAATTGTTCGTGCAGTAGTTTAGCCATTTTAGAGTGTGCTAATAAATGCAATTACTAATACCAAAGTAACTAGAAACAATAATTATCTCCGAATACCGCCAAATCCGGCTCGAAGCGATCAAATGTAACTAGAAACAATAATTATCTCCGAATACCGCCAAATCCGGCTCGAAGGACCAAATGTAACTAGAAACAATAATAATTTCACCCAAGGAAATATGAATCAAATCCCTAACAACACGAATTCCCGTGAGAAATCAAATTGTACAGTTCGATTTTACAATTGATTTCTGAGATGTGTCTATTAGCTGCATAAATAGGCGCCGGAAAGTATTCACGGACTATAAAATACCAAATTAAATGAAAAGCGAACGATACTCCTTGAATTAGTCGTGCTAGGCTAATCAAGCTACGCGTACGATAATTAAACAACCAATTACTTTACTGACCATATGAAAATCAGAAAGTTTATGCAAAATGGTGGAAAACCACTCTCGCGGACGACGACGCGATACGTGTTTACCGTTTGCAAGCCAGAGACACTCTGAGTCGGTCGCAGTCGGTCAGTGCTGTAGCAGCTGCACTTGGCGTGGGGGTGCGCGCGCACTCGCGTGAAGCCAGATGCAATAATATTAATAATTAGTTTAAGATACTACAGCTATTTCAAACAATTCTAAAATTAAACTTAAACACGTAAAAACATATAACTAATTTTTCCAAGTAACATAAACAGTTATTTCCATTTATTTATTGACTTATTTAAATAGAGTCAGGGCGGGTTAACCGTTCTATTCCCATGTGGAGCGGGTTGCTACCTCAAGGGGTTAATATTTTCCAAATTCCTCTAATTTAAAACATATTAGTTTTAAACACGTAGTTATAAATGTCTTAAGTCTTATACTATTTGAGAAATCGTAGATCCAACATCCACACACACACACACACATACACACACACACACACAAACACACGGACATTATCTTAAAAAATATCATAATCGGATTCTAGGGACCTTAAAACGTGCTTATTCACTAAAATCTGGATATGCGATTTTTAGCATAGAATTCAATACCTCTCTTAGCGAGAGGTAAAAATTAATAATTCTAGGTTATCCATTATTATCTGTGAAAATAAAACGTTTGTACGTGTATAAATAAATATTAAAAAACATATATTTTATGTTAGAAAACAACAGTAGAGGGCGGTCAAGGAATCGGTTTTCAATCACTCTTTTGAATAGTTTTTATGTACACCACAAATTCAAACTCACTCAAACGCCTAATTTACATTTGTCAGATTTAAATTTATACGTCAATAGTTCAAAACACAGTATTTTAGCGATCCCCACATTTATGACGTCATGTACGAAATAGTTTTGAAAACGTTACGAACCTGGTTCAACGCCAAAAAACGCTTAAGATGTTTTGGGGACAGAGAATTAAAGATATGGTTGAAACATGGGTCATTTGATTGGCTTACTATTTTGATAATGTCAGATTTGGAACGTCGCTCGCTAAGTTCACTGTTTTCTTGTTTGTTTATTAATTGAAAACTGATAGATTTTAATCTGCAGTAGATTTCAAAGTTACAAAATCAGAGTCCAGATGATTTTTATACCAAAATATAATACTTTTTGAACAAACGGCTAAGCGGAAATCTAATTATATATAATTTTTATTTCATTAATATTTACTCCGTTTACAAATTTGCACCCTTTATCTAATCCGTTAAAAATTCGTCTCAAATATAATTCAATCATTCCCGTGTGTATTAGTCTAAACAGATTTGGAATATCTTTCCCCGTTTTTGAATTATGAATTTTTAACTACCCCTGTCAAAGTAACAGTTGATATATTTGTTAGTCAATACAGATATTTGAGATTCAATGTTAGCCCTGTTTTTAAAAATTCATAATTTCGAAATGGGGAATGTAAAACTAAAAAATAAAGTTGAAGCTACCAAATTTTGAATATATACATAATTCAACCCATGTTTTTAAACCCCCGCGTGAGGTGTTTTTAATTCGATATTTAACCACTTTTATAACGGAAATATACAAATCAACCATCTAAAATTCATTTTTGTAAAAATAAACACTCTATTTGCAACAGAAATCGTGAGATTGGATTACATACATTTTGGGGACCCATAAGTCTTGAACTGTTTGAAATATCTTCAAATTAACACAAAAATGGTGATGTATGGGGTTGAAATATGAATGAGCTTTTATATTATTATTGTAATCGACACATGTTTTTGTATAAATACTGTGTTGTGATTATAATGTTATAAAGCATTGTTGTAATTAAGACATTTAAATGATAAATATGTAAAGTACATTGTTTTTGAACCACAACATTTTAAAGGAAACATTCTAATTGTTGTTAACCCCACGAATTATTTAAATATTGTATTGCTATTCAATAAGTTATTCAGTGATCACTTATCTTTGTTATATTATCTTTGTAAGTAAGTGTAATAGATTATTCCGCGTTTTTCGTGTCCAGACTTATACCTTATTCCATTTAAGCCATTCAGTATTGCGGAGCATAGGGAATAGTTTTGACCTCTCTGATTGGCTGAAATTAGATACAAGAGACAAGTTTACCCAATGTAATTTCGGCTACTTCAGATTTGCGCTGTTGCCAGTGCCATCTACTGAATGGCTTAAATGGAACAGAGCATAAGTTACCTGGCACCTGTCTGATTAAAAATAGCATATTGAACTCACTCATGGTTAAATTTACAGATTTTTTAACTTAAAAATATTGTTTACTCTATTTTATTAACTTTTATTATTTACAGCAGAGAATATAATAATAAAGAAATAGTCATAAAATTTGTGTTTTATTGTAAATTACCTCGGACACGGTTAAAATATATCATTTACGACTTCAAAAATGTATTCCAGGTACAGTATTCATCTTCTATACTAATTTTTATTAACAACTATAGTTTGGTGCACGAAATATTAAAACATTACATTCACCGCAAATTTACAATATTTTTGGCGGTCACCGGCTTATCATCTTCAGTCATTTTTTCACATATTGCGGTGTGGAGAATACACATTTGTGTACGGACTTCACATTAGTCTAGTTAAGAATATTTGTTTTTTACCTAGTTACTTATGACATATTTGGCAACACTGTCCAAGTACATATGAACCGTCAAAATTTATAATTTTTAATTTAAATGTTTCAGGCCTTTTTTACGTGTGCGGATATAGTTGCCCATTCTCAAAATTTATGAATATGAATTAAACTTCTTTCAAATTGTCTCCATTTCATAAATATTTCCATTTAAAGGTTCAAAATGATATGTCAAACATGGCGTTCTTCGTCTTAAATTTTCAAGGAAAACTGTGATCGTTACTGTGACAAATATTGTTTCTGTCCCAATTTTCAATCTTTAATAATTTTGTACTCAAAAATTTTACTTATTACGAGGGCACTCGAAACAATCATTTCCTACAACTTGGTGCAAATTTTATTGAAAATCGCTCAAACCATTCAGGCTGTAGAGGTGATCAAAGCTTTGTGATCGTCTTGATTAAAGAAACTATAGTGAGATAGTGAATCTACTCCTTTAGTATTAGGATTAGTCTAAACGTAGTTCAGCCTAGGGCTCCGCCGATAGTGTTTTATGATAGACTATACGTACATCCAATATGACGGATGACAATGTTTATCTTTTTAATTTTGTACATGTACTCTTCGATCGATTGTGATATTAATTCTGCCTTTCTGATTCTTTTCGACGTGTTTCATTACACATTTTTCAAAATTATATTTAAAAAATAAAATATATAATAAATTAACATAAAAGATGGCTTAAAATAATTTTATATACCTACCACGTTTAATTCATAATTTTTTCTTCAATTTTACATATTACTTAAGCATTTTTTTTGCATTTAAATGATGAAACCCGATAATTTGTCATCATTGACATTGACATACCTTATGACATGACAGCGTTTATCTTTTTAAATTTTTCAATGAGAACTGTGATCGTTACTGTGACCTATTGCTTCTGTCCCAGTTCTCAATCTTTAGTAATTTTTTACTCGAAAACTATGCATCCTACAGAAATTTGAGTTATTACGAGGGCACTCGAGACAATCATTTCCTACAACTTGGTGCAAATTTCACGAAAATTGGTTGTTCCATTCAGGCTGTAGAGGTGCTCAAAGAATGGCGATCGGCTTTTTGATTAAAGGATATATAGATAGTGAATATATCCTTTTAGTATTATAGACTAGCGAAAACTCGGCTACGCCGAGCTTCCCATAGGGCTTCGCCGATATTGTTTTATAATAGTCTTTACGAGCATCCAACCCGTCTACGTACAATGTAAAACCATGTTTTTTCTCTCTTGCCCCTGCAACCTGCCCACCCAAACAGCCCCAGCTACATACCCAAACTGCTCACGCAGCATGCCCATCAAAACTGCCCACTCAAACTGGCCACCCTAACTGCTACTCAATACTACCTATTCATACTGCCCACCCAAACTGCCCACTCAAAATGCCTACCCATACTGCCCACGGAACCTGTTCAACCAAACTGTCCACTCAAACAGCACACCCAAACTGCCCACTCATACGGCCGACTCAAACTGTCGAAATCTGCAATAATTTCTTTTCTAATGTTCTTGTTGGTGTTGCAGTGGTAAAACTAGTTCAAGATAGACTAATAAAAATTATTTATTATAATAAAATACTATTTTACACACGTGTTGCATACAACATTTTTCCTACAACCGAAATGGTATTAATGTTTCTCATAATACTGAGTGTACAGGCATCCAGCAGCTTCAAATACTGTTAGTAATCTTTCTCATAACACTGTACAAAATGTAGCTTAAACACTTGGAAGAATCTCAGACAGACGATGATTAGTCTTTTATAATATACAAATTGTACATTTAGTGTTAATATTAAAAGATAGATTAGGTTAGAATACATGTGAAAAAAATGTTAATGTAGAGTAGTTTCTGTGAAGACAACACTTGTTATTATTGAAGGTTTGAAGTCAGAGACGGAACTTGAATAAGACATTTTTTACTAATGGCGACTGTTTGGCGCACTTCTGTGTAAATCAAATGCATGTCGTATACTTGATTATTGAAAGCAACAGGCATATCTAAATATCTAAGTGCTATTCCACTTTTTGCAAATTAAACGTCATTTAAGACAACCAACAAATATTGTTTTTTAGAATAAATTGATATTCAGATTTAGCTGGTACGTAATTGGTCGACTTTACAGTCTTACAACTTTTACAACTTGACAGATTGTGCAAAATATGTTTCAGATTGTTTCAGATTGTAATTTCTTTCATACCATGAAGTACAGAAAGATACTCTAACCTTCGAGTTTCTCCTAGAGCTCTTATATATTTTTTTAGTTGTTTATTTGTATACACAATTCACGAATAGTGCTAACGTTAACATTTTTCTCAGATATCAAAGATCTCTTCTCTCAAAAAAATCTGAATTTTGACAAAAAACAAAAGCCGATTGGGCTATTAAAATTTGCCCTCTTAGAATATGATTTAATATTCTTAAATTCAAACAATATATTTACAATAATATAGACCGACAAGATGGAACATATAGAAGTTTAACATTGGGTATTAAATTGTGCGAAAATTGGTTGTCCTGTATATTTTAGAGCAAAAATTTACAAATAAAATTAATGTTTACTTTTAAAAAATCTTTATTTAATACAGTAGAATATCTGTTGCATTAGATGTATAGAAAAAAATATTTTCTTCAAAAATCAGATATCCTATCCATGGAAATAAAACAAGATCTCATTTTGACAGTTTAGTGTTATTGATTTTAATCATTTTAATCATTGTGTCTACATTCTTATAATTCAGAAATAAATATTAAAACATTATGATCTTAATTGATATTTTGTTTTATATGTTTTTTATTTCCATGGCTATATGACATTTGACGATAATGTCATATTTTATTTTCTGAGTATCTAGTACTACAAATATTCTAATCCCATGTTTCGCATTAGTTGCACACCTTTATACATATTATTGTATTAATAAAACATCTATTATAATATTCTGTTATAATTCAATACATTAAAAAAACGTCAATCTACATGATTTCCGTATTTATCACATATTGTTATTCTTAAGTATAACAATACAATTAATTACATTTGACTTATAAATAAATCAGAACAAATTGTTAAACACTAATTTTATCAATATTATCGTATAATATAATAGAAAATATATAAATTCAATAATTAAACAAACGGTTATATGTGAATTATTATACTGCCGACAGATGATAGCACCGTCTGAGTGAAAATTAAAATTTATTAACAAATTATTAAAAATTACATATACACATTAGAGTAGAGAAACGCAAAATACATAATAGTTATATTCTCAGTATAGGATAATTAGTATAATAAGTACTAGTATTGTAGCAGAATATTGATTTAATTTAGAAAATTGTCACGTTAAAATAGTTCCCAGAGGAACAAAGGATGGCTCTAAAGCTGGTTATATCAGTCTCACTACGCAAATTGTACAGTCCAGGTAAGTGGGTTCTTGGCAAGTAATATTTGGGGCGATAATTTATTGTGTAATATGTAATGTATGAAAATAAACCTAATTAAATTGAAATGAATTATGAAAGCATGTATTTTACTTCTATTATGATGTAATATAATTAATAAAATAATAAATAGAATTTTAAAATGGTCTTTAAGATTTGGAAATATCCCTAGAATTTGTAATTTTCTGACTCAAGGAGTTTTCAGATGAAATGTGTATATGTAAGGTCATGAAATAAATATATAGACCATATTCTTAAAAATTAGAATTTATTACTCCATATTAAGAGTATTTGAATGTTGGGACTTGTTAAATAAGTGTAGGTGCAGAGACACAGTGAAACATTGAATAATTTCCGTCAGAGAAGATGCGACGTTTGTTTTTTAATTTTTATTTATTATAGATCAAAATAATGTATTATTTATTAAGTGAATCAGCACTTACGACTTTCACTAAGAGTTAGTACTAATTGTAAAATGTATATATATATATATATATATATATATATATATATATATATATATATATATATATATATATATATATATATATATACAGTGTGATATAAGCAACAGTGATTTTTCGTGGACTTTTTTTTGTATACTTATGTGTACCTATATACCCTGACACCAATACAGAGCACTTCGATCCATTGTTTTAATGTAAGAATTTTGACCATTTAATAATTTTTACACAAAAACTATGCACAGTAAAGATACGAGACATATCAAAGGCCTTAAGTTGATTTATTCTCTACTATTTAAAGCAAATTCCATCAAAATCGCTGGAACCGTTTCAGTTGTGGCTTTGTTCAAAAATTTCCCGATCGTCGTAATGAATTTTGGGAGCTTGGCCTTTTAGTATATATGATTAAGAAAGTTAAAAAGAGTAAATAATAGTGTTCTTTTACCTTTTTTGTGAGTATTTAAAAGAAAAACGGGTTTTAATTTATTTTGATTAATAGTTTTCGGAATTTATTCAATAAAAATATCGGTTTCGGTTTTGGTTAATAATCACCTTTTTGGAATTAAAATATCAGTTATCCGGTTTTATAAAATGGTTTAAAAAACTGTTCTTGCCTTATTTAAAAGAAAAGTGAAGAGTGAAAAGTGAGGGTAACTGCTAGATAAATTGCCTGACTGTTCGATAGTCTATGTATCAGTTTGTAAACTTATAGTTAGCTGTATACTGGGAACTGAAATTAGTTGACAGATAAAATATACAAATCTTTTTGGGGTTGTTGCACAGGCTCAGGTTGACTTTATTGTTAATTATTTGATGAGGGACTTTGGATATTAAGATTGTACAAATTTTATAGCAAACTGCAGCAATGTTAAATTTTCTAACAGATAAATATATTAAAAATATACAATACGATACAGATAATAAAAAAATTCTAGGAAATACGGTATCCATATCTGTTTAAGATTTGATGCTGGTGGTAAGTTATACATTTCGTTTGAAGTTATTTATACTGGCATAAAATTTAAAAGCAGAGAAATGTAGAACATTTAATAGAAATTATCCACATATGTAACGTCTTTCAGTGTTAGCCGCATTCACAGCCCGAAATTTGGTGAAATTCGTTGTATTATGGCAAACGTGTACTTGCGCTCACAGCGCTGAAATTTGGTGTACACGAATTATAATTTGTAGAAAAGTTTGCAAGCTCCAAACTTTTGTGGCTAATTTAGGGTGCGTTCTACTAATTGTGTAAAATATATTTAATTTGAATGAACTCGTTTTGTTGATGTTTGGGTGATATGAATGGATTTCATTGTTTTACTTTGTTTTTGATTTATTTTCTTTATTATTTGTTCAAATCTGCCTTTTTCAATAAAGTACAAAAAAGAAGATGGAACTTGATAATGAAAATTAAGATAAATAATTTGTTTATTATAATTCACGAGCAATTCTTTTAAAGACAACAACTTTTGTTACTTTTGTTTTGGTGAAATAGTGAAATGTTGAATAAGTATTAAGAAATAAATAATACACATTTAGATTCAGGAAGACAGTATTTATTTTTTAGAAATTATATTGATGGAAAATTTGTCTACATCTATATTTTATGTTTTTAGCGTAGAACCCTTTTCTTATAAAGTCAAAACCAAAGTTGTTGTGGTTATTGTTATTTCAATGTTTTTAATTTGAAGTTTGTTGTATTATTATCTAAAACAAGTAGTGCAAAGGTCTAAATAATGTATTTGTTACATGTATTTAAAATAGAAATCTCTATGCTCATGTATAATTATAACCAAAAAATAAAATAACTTATACAATTTTAATTTTATATAACAATCTAATAACGGGTAGAAATCGCAAGGGAAGGATTGATATTTTATTGACATGGTTTTTAATAATTTTTAACGAGTTAATGAATGTATTGACAAACAAATTATTAATTTTCAGAAACGTTTATTTTTTTTTGCTAGATGGCATTACGGCATTATATTTTAGAAATTGGACAACCGGACCTGATACTTTACTTGAAGCCCCTAGCAGTTTATAATGAAAATTAAAATATAATCCAAAACTTTTCAATTGTAGTATTTAAGACTTTCATATCAAGAAGAATAACAATATTAGATTTTGGCTAACATTAATAAACCGGAAGCGATACTTTACTTGAAGCTCTGAACAGATTTTCGTGAAAAATATATAATGATATATTCAAAAGTTTTTAAATTTGGTATTTAAAACTTTTATATAAAAGAGAACAACATATTATATTTTGGCTAAAATTGATAAACCGGAATTGATACTTTACTTGAAGCTCTGAATAGATTTTCGTGAAAAATATATGATAAATACCAAAAATTGTCAAATTTGGTATTTAATACTTTTAGATTAATAAGAATGACATGTTAGATTATTTCTAAAATTGATAAACCGGAAATGATATTTTACCTGCAGCTCTGAACAGATTTTCGTGAAAAATATTTTAATATATACCAAAATTTTTCAAATTTGGTATTTAAAACTTATATGTTAATAAGAAGGACATATTACATTTTTTATAAAATTGATAAACCGGAAGTGATACTTTACGTGAAGCTCTATGGTATATTGCAAAACTTGTCAAATTTGGTATTTAAGATTTCTATATGAAGGGGAGCAACATATTATATTCGGCTAAAATTGATAAACCGGAAGTAATACTTTATTTGAAGCTGTGAACATATTTTCGTGAAAAATATATTTATACAATCCAAATTTGGTATTTAAGACTTTTATATTAATGAGAACGACAATTACATTTTTTCTAAGATTGATAAACCGGAAGGAAGTAGTACTTTACAGAAAGCTATTGATTTTCTTGAAAACATATGGTAAAACATGATCCAAAACTTATCAAATTTGGTATTTAAAACTCGTGTATAATTTGAAACAACATATTAAATTTAACTATACTTATATGATAAACCGGAAGTGGTACTTAATTTGGAGCTCTTAACAGATTTTCGAGGCAAAACGTAATAAAATATAATCCAAAATTTCGTATTACAGACTTTTCTATTTATAGGAACAATAAATTAGATTTTGTTTACAAACTATCAATCGGAAGTGATACTTTACTTAAAGCTCATTACCATTTTAAACATGGAATTGACGGGAGGTTATGTACTGGCCATATCAATTTTTTTTTAGATTGTCTTTGTGTCAAATTTATCTAATACTTTCCCATTATTTTACTTGCATGGGGTCTCGTGGCCGTGTGCCTGAATGTCTGGTCGCGGATCTGGGGAACTGGGTTTTTTTCCCGACCGACGTCAAATATTTCGAATTTTAAATGGCACGAAATTGACCCCTGTGGTGTACTCTCCACGCCAGCAATAAGTGCCCGTGAGGTGACGCCTGGTAAACGCCCGCACGGTACAAATATGTCATCATCATTACCGATACCTGCGAACTAAGCGGATTGGCACACCCAACAATGGGTAATATGCCGTAATGATATATTTATTTATTTTTACTAACAAAATGTAATAACTATATTATCCTGTAGCCCCGTTGCACAGTTTGTATGAATTTGTTACCGTAAAAATTCTAACACTTCTTGTGTCGTAAATATAATTTTTAATTGTTATTAAAGATGGTCTTCGTATTTAATTTTACTACTATTATCTCTATATGGCTACTAATAAAATACAATCACTATATTATCCTGAAGACCCGTAGGACAACTTGTATCAATTAATTACGGTAAAATTCTATTACTCATTTAATTTAAATATTTTATTAAATTGTTATTAAAGATTGTCTTTGTTTGAAATTTATCTAATATTTTTCCAAAAATTTTACTAACAAAATGTAATAACTATATTATCCTGTAGCCCATCTGGACAATTTGTATTAATTAATTACCGTTAAATTGTAACACTTGTGACGTAAATGTCTTTTTAATTGTTATTAAATATAGTCTCTGTTTCTAAATTTGCTGGTATATTCCTATATTGTTGCTAACAAAATGTAATAACCATATTATCCTATGGGCCCGTAAGACAATTTGTATTAATAAAATGACGATTAAATGTTAGTGCTGAAAATAAGCATATTAAAACACATTTATCTCCCAAACCAGTATATACAGTATTAATACAAAAAAATAACAAATCTAGATGACCGTCGCAGCAGGATTTCTCCTAATCCTAACGCCAGGTTCATGTGCACCTCTGTTTCGGCATTCGAATTGTAGAGTTGCAAAAGTGGTCGTTCCGTAAGCTTTTCCTTTAGGTTTTCAAATGCTTTCTGTTCTTCCGCCTCCCAACTCCACAGTGTATCCTTTCTCATTAGATTAGTAATCGGTCGCACAATCTTAGCGTAATCTTTAATGAAGTGTCGAAAATAACTTGTAAGTCCTACAAACTCTCTTACTTGGTGCACATTCCTCGGTGCCTGAAATCCGGTGACAACTTTTATTTTCTCCTTTCCAGGTCGAACTTCATCTCGATCAATCTGAAATCCTTAATAATTGATGCTGCTCTGAAAAAGAAACATTTCTTCATATTCAGTGTAAAGTTGTTTGCCCTAAAAAATGTCAAATAGTGTCGTCAGTCGCTGAATTCCCTCTGTAAATGATGATGAGCAGATGATGTCATCTAAGTAAGCCATGGCGATAGTGTTACGACATGAACTAGAACTTTGTTGACCAGCCTCTGAAAAACTGATGGTCCATTAGATAATCCAAAAAGGAGACGATTAAACTCGTAATGTCCGCCCGGTGTTACAAATGCAGTGTTGTACTTCAAGCTCTTCGCGACAGGTATCTGGTAATTTCTTGTCGTCATATCTAAAGTTGATCCCGTTGGTCATCAATTCTTGGAAAGGAGTATCGGTCTTTTACTGTTACTTTGTTTAAATGCCTGTAGTCTACACTCATTTGCGCTTCTCCGTTCTTTTTCTTCACTAGAAGAATTGGTGCTGAAAAGGGTGAAGTGGATTTGCGTATAATGTCGCCATCAAGAAGCTCTTGTACTATTCCCTGAACGTGTTTTCTCTCTGGAATTGACAAACTTTACGGCCTGTAAGTAATGGGTGTACCATCAGTCAGTAAAATATCCACTTCTGTCGCATTCGTGCATCGAATATCCTTCACAGTTTTTGCAAAACAATCTCTATATTTATTCTGCATACGTACCAGTTGTTTCCGTTGATCCTCACTTATATCCGTTCCCACGTGTGGTTCATCCTACGTAAAGTAAATTCTCTTGTTATAATTTTATCCTTCTGAATTGTTAATTCCGCATGTGATCAGTTAAAGACTGGTAGAACACATTCCATATCCTTGTCTGCTACTACAATTGTTCGCGAGAATACGTGCTCGTTTTCTTCAGGTGTTCGTACACTTAAATACACAAAGTTCTCCTTTGTCTTCCACATGGCAGATCCCGTATCCTACATATCCTGGTGGTATAACAGTTGCATGTTTGGTCCAGATGTTAATCTTCTTACGTGGTGTCGCTTCGATTCTACTGAATGGTGAATCGTTTTTCCTGACAAAATCTTAGCTGATTTGCATCCTTGTACACAACTACTTCCGGTGATTCTGTAAAAGGTTGTCCAACAATGATGGGTATGGATTGAACTATGTCTGGTATTATGTTGAATACTACATCCAGTTCTACTTCGTCAATTGTCAACTTGTGAACTCCAGTTTCGCCTAAAGTCCTCAACCATCCATTCTCGAAACCACGCAGAGTAGCTGTCTTGTTTTTGTTGAATGGTAATTGTAGTTGTTGTGCTACGGATTCCTTCATGGTTATGCAAGTGGACCCCATATCGATGTACGCTTAGACTCCCGTTCCATTAACTTTAACATCTAGAAAGAATTTACAATTACCGCTTACCTCCGCAGAAGTTGTTAAGATGTTCCTTTCTAGCAGTTGTGGTTGTGGCTCTTGTTGACGTTGAACATGCTGATGTTGACGTTGTTGTGGTCGCTGGTTCCTACTTCCACTGAATTCGCCTCTATTTTGTCCTGCACAATTCGATACTCGTTGCCATTTGTTGTCATAATGTGAGCGTGTATGTCCAAATTTTCCACAAATAAAACAACGAATGTTCGCCATTCCATCGTACTGTTGCTGCGTAGTATAGTAAGGCCACTTGTTCTTCTGAAAAGTGCGATGTAAATCGCGTTTAAGGGGAGTACAAAGGTTTCGTGTCGCTAATTTATCCTCGATCTTCTTCAAAAATAATAAAATAGACTGCGGCTTCTTGCATTCTCTGATAAGAGCAAGTGTTGAGTAGCGCCAGCTTCTCATAATAGTATTGCAACATGGGTTCATCCGGTTTCTTGTTGCGAGCAATCATTTCTTGAAGCAACTGAAAATAATTTTCCTGTGACGGAAATGCCTTCAACAACATAGCCTTCCATGTCTCCCAAGAATGATTTATTCCTTGCAGCGCTTTATACCATATTTCTGCATACCCTCTCAAGCGAGATGTCACCTACATGATGGTAGTTATTTCGTCCCATTTATGCATAGCGCGTAAAGTGAACGTACATACTGAAATTGTAGACTGTTGTTAGGTAACGCCATGTTGTAATGTTCCATTTTCGTAATCCAGCTAAACATAAACGTAACCAATATCCGAACTGTTCCAAAAGTTGTGCTGGTGTGATCCCAAAAGCTGAAATTTCAAAAATGTTCTAATCCCACTTCTGAAATATTAATAAAATGACGATTAAATGTTAGCGCTGAAAATAAGCATATTAAAACACATTTATCTCCCAAACCAGTATATACAGTATTAATACAAAAAAATAACAAATCTAGATGACCGTCGCCTGGCCGAACCCGGTCACGCGGAATCCTCCTCCACGCCGTGATTATTTCTGCAAAAGAATTAACACATGAGAAATACTCAGTGAGGAGTCAATCATTCACAAAATACACGCGCATCCACCACAAAGTAATGTATTGCAAAATCGCACGGGAAATAACACACCTATGCAACAAAGTCCAATAGAACAGGGAAAATGGTATAAGTCACCTTATGCGAAACGCATACCTGCTACTCAAAGCAGTGTGGCCCCGGTCTTACGAGTACATATACTCAACTGTGCCTGCCATTACCACTGTGGCCCCGGACTTACGCGTACACATACTCAACTGTACCTGCCATTGCCACTACTGTGACCCCGGACTTACGCGTACGTATACTCAACTGTACCTGCCATTGCCACCCTGAGCGGTGTGGTTTATACCGGCACCAAAATATGGTTACACAACCAACCTTGCCATTACCACCCCTGGGAATAGGGAGCTACCCTAACCCGAATTCTGCTCAGGTGCTGATCAACCCTAGTGGCTTTACTTCGGCCTTAGGGGCATAGTTACAAAACCAGGATAAAACCATCCCTGCCGTTACCACGCGGTCAATCAGCGAAAATCCACGAGGCTAGCAATCGTGGACACATAGATCGCATTCCTGGTTACCCTTATAGCTCTCTCATCACACTTGGAGGCTCTACCGGGCACGACCGTTCAACAAGGATTAGGATAAAGGACAACGCAGTAAAGTAAGAGAATAATCATACAAATCCGTATCGCATTTACTCTTGCTATCGCGGACTAAAAGTGTGTGTAAGACTCAACTCACTCACCTGAATCACTACGCACTTCAATCAATACGATATCGATGTTCTCACACTGAAATCTAGAAATAAACCGAAATAAAATACGTGAATACCAGTATCATTAAATGTAGCTCTTATCCAACAACATCGGTTACGTACCTAAATAGCTAATTAGAGACAAAACATAATAAATTTAATAAAAATAATCTTACGCAAAATAATTACTGTTACATTTGTATAAATTAATTTCGGTAAATCATACCCAGGAAGTAATTTTTTTTATTGTTATTAAAGATAGTCTATGTTTCTAACTTTACTAGTTTTTTCCTTATATTGTTACCCACAAAATGGAATATTCGTATTATCCTGGAGACTCATATCACAATTTTTATGAAATAATGGTAATGTAACGTTTTTATTTATTTGGGTGAAGTGTAAGTATTAGACAATTACTATTAATTAAAATAAGATAAGATAATTAAAAGATAATCATTTTATTGTACACTATGATTAAACAAATATTATACACTAATTAAGACTAAGAATATTATAAAACACTTTTTTTACTCAGATGTGGCTTTTGGCAGAACTCAATTAGCCATTTCATCATAGTAAGTGATTTGAATTAGTTAGAGCGGAGAATTTTTAAGTTGAGTTATATTCTTATTTTACTTTTTTTAATAAACTCGAAGAGATGTGGCCATATTTTAATGTTTTTAATTGATAATAATATGCTAAGTTTAGTAGGGAGTTCGATTTGGCTGGAGACTATGTGTTGCAATAATACTGGTTGTTGCTGGCTAAGTAGAGGGCAATTGAAAAAGTAATGGCTGAGATTTGCTTCTATTGTTGGGTCACATAAACAGTAAGGAGATTCACATAATCTTTACTTAAAGTCATGACTTGGCACTAAGGTGTGGTTAATACGCATACGTGTTATTGTTGTAATTACTTCTCTTTTTTCAAAATTTTTAAACCACGTTTTTGAGGGAATAGTCGATTGAGATTCAAAATATGAAAAGCGTACAATTTGAGCTACTTTTTTAAATTCTGCCATTTGCGATGAGAGCTAAAATTGAGGGATGTTTTGATATCTGAGATTTCGATAGGATAAGAAAGAGGGATGTCTGTTTCTACAGCGTCTTTTGCTAATGCATTGACTATTCCATTGCCTTGAAAATTATAGTGGCCTTTAATCCAAATGATATTGCTGCTGATTTCCGCACTTTTTAACTCGTAGATTTTATGCACAATGTTGTATATAATATCGAATTTGGGAAATCTTAATATCTGTAGAGCATTCTTGGAATCTGATAATATAACAACAGAGAGAAATAGAAGATGACCAATAAGTTTGAGGGCCTCATAGATAGTTATCAGTTCTGCCGAGAAAATTGACGTCTCATTAGCAAGTTTGAATTTAGCTTTGTGATTCGTTCGGGGAATGAAAATGGCACACCCAACATCGGATTTTGATTTAGGTCCATTTGTATAGACGTGAAGTGCATTAGGGAATTCTGACTCTATCTTCTCACGAAACCGCATATTTTCAATATCAGAGAGTGAGTCTGGTTGAAAAGAAATGAAGTCGGGATTAATAGATTAATTTTCTAGCGCATATTTAAAAGAATATGTGTAACATAACAAGGTATTGGTTTGGTGATTGTGAAGTGGAAGGTCAGCTAGGTACGTAAAACTTTCAACCAGTGGGGGAGATGGTTTTTTGACTAAAAATTATTTGTCAAGACTTCTGTGAATAATCTAGCGATAGGGACTGACTGGGATTGAGAAATATGCTCTAAAGTAAATCTATTGGCAAACACTGAGCAACGTACATGTAGTGGCATTATTCTGGCCTCCGTAAGCAAGGAATTGGTAGGGGTGGAAGGTAGGGCACCTATACAAGCTCTTATAGCTTTATTATATCCAGTTTTTGAAGTGTGTGGACCTTGGCAGAACCATGTATTGTACAGCCATAATCTATTATGGATCATATAAAAAAATTATAAATAGTAAGGGAAATTTCGGGGTGTGCACCCAATTTTGAATGAGCAACAGATCGAATTATGTTAATTCTTGGTTCGCATTTCTTAATAATATGTTCGATATGTGCCTTCCAAGATAGTTTCGGATCTAGGTACATCCCTAAGAGTTTTATCACAGCGCAGACCTTAATAGTATAACTACCCAGCTTGATATTGGTTGATATATTGTTCAATTTGTGTCGGGTATAAAATGATACGAAAGTTTTTGAAGGACACAATTCTAAGCCATTGATACAAAGCCAGACGTAAAGCTCATGCGTAGCCGAATTAAGGGTTTTGCGTACATCCTTGAGATTTTTATTTTGTGTATAGATGCATATATCATCGGTTCATTGTATAATTTTGATTTTCGGAGAGAGAAAGTTATAAGTTTAACATGTATATATTAAACAATAAAGAGCTCAGGACTGATCCCTGTGGGAGTCCGACATGAACAGATTTAGGACCTAGAAAATGTTCTGATGTTTAAGATATAAAATTCGGTATTCTATTACGCTAATGATTGCTTGGACGCAAACAGGGGGTATACCAATATGTAACATTTTCGATTTTAAGATCTTAATAGAAACATTATCAAAAGTTCCTCTTATATCTGCAAAGAGAGCACCAACACAGTTCATCAAAAAAACTAAGTTGAATGTCTGTGACAAGGGTAGATAAATTATCCATGGTACTGTGGCCTCGTCGAAATTCGTTTTGAAATTGGGGTAGTATATTATTATTTTCCAACCACCATTAGAGTTTGTTTTTCACCAATCTTTCATATGTTTTAAGTACACAAGAAGAGAACGAGATTGGGCGATATGAAGGGTCTTCATTTATGTACTTACCAGGTTTAAGAATCGGTTTCCCAGATGCGATTAAGAATATTAAGTAGAATATGTAGGACTGTGTTCGACAGATTATGCATCATGGAATAAGATATATTGTTGTGACCAGGAGAAGTATTGGAAGTTTTTTTAAGTACATATTTTAATTCAGTTAGGGAAAATGGCGTGTTTAGAAGGTTATCATTATTGTTAATATTAGGGATATCATAGTTAGGTTCTCGGCAGGAACTTGGTGCGATTTTGTTGAGTGATTTGTGTTTAACGAATTATTAAGGGTTTTAATTTTGTTTCACGTGCTACTAAGCGGGGTGTAACTATTCATTTCATTCGCAATTTTTTTTCCATGGTTCTCTTTTCTTGTATAGGAATAACTTACGAGTAATACCAGCAACGTTCTCGAAAGGCATTAATAGTTTTTGGTTTATTAATAGGAATAGCAGCATTTGCAGCATCTTTGATGATGGAAATAAAATCAGAGACAATTTTTAAAATATTCCAGTCTGCTTTTTTAGTACACCATTTAGTGTTGGGATGGATAGTACTCTATTGATTGATGTTGAAATTCATAGTTATTATAATTGAGAGGTGGTTAGATCCCATAGGTTGGGATGTTGTCCATGTAATAATGAGAGCTAGTATAGGTGATAAAAACTGGGGAAGAAAATTGTTGAAAAATATGATCCCATTCGGTAACTGGGAATCTATAGTCAGGCTTAATATATAATAAAATAAAATTCGTCCATTTTTATCATTTACAAAAATTGCGGCTGTAGATAATTGCAGGGATTTATTATATTTATAGTTTTATAATTTAAATTTTTTTTAATTAAAATGCAACTACCTCCGTAACCATCATTTCTGTCATTCCGAATACAAACATAACCGCTAATGCGGAAAGATTAATTATTTTTTAACCAGGTTTCAGATATTAAAGCAATATGTATATTATTTTGGGTGAGTAAGCATTCGAGCAGATTTTTATTTGGTTTGATAGACCTAATATTGTATTGTAATATGTTTATAGAGTTTATTATCGATATGAATGTGACGAAATTTGATACCTCGCGTATTTGAGTTTTGGTCTGATGTAAGTACAGTAATAAGTGTTACAAGTATAATAATGTTTTTTTGAAAGGGATTCATATCTGTGGGCTGAATTAGAAGTGTGATATAAAGGTGGGAAGGGATTAGGTGTAATAGGAGAGATAGGGGAACTTTGGTTATAAAAAAGTTGAGGTGGGGTAAGATTTTGATTCGATGCTTGTTGAATATTCTGAGCAGTTTGTTTTCGTACAGTAACGTATTGGTGTTTTTGTATATTTGTATTATTGAGTGTTACGGGAGGGTTTATATGTTGACTGGGCGTATTATAATTTTTTTTGTACCTGCAACGAATGCATATGATTTGCGTTGTAAGATAGATTTAGCCTCATTGAAAGAGATATTGGTGCTAGCTGCTAGTTCTCGAATTTTGCGTTGCCTGTGAAATTCTGGACATGATCTGTCAGTAGCGCGGTGGGGGTTATTACAGTGAACGCACGTGGTTGGGTCCACTGAGTTACACTGTTGCTGTAACATTGGGTAACCTTGCTAATATACTATATTTGTTAATAAGGACATATTCGGGTAAATTTTGTGCGCGGAAGGAAAGAACAATTGTTCGAGTAGGAACCATTTGATTTTCCGGAGCCCTTCTAAGAATTCTGCGTGCTTTAACTACTTCGTAGTCACACTCGATGTCATTTAATATTCCTTCTTCAGTTAAAGCTGTATCTACGTGTCTAATTATGCCAAGCTTAAAAATGGCATATTAAGGGATGTAAGCTTTCAAGTTTAGAGTTTCCAGGTAATCACTATTAAGAAAGAGGTTCGCTGATTTTTTTTGGAGAATGTGATATTGATTCTATTGATGCCTGTTGGAGAAATGTTAATAATGTCATTTTTCAATTCTGGAAATTGGGTCAATATCTTTTTACCCAGAGCCATGGGGGTGGATTTTACCTAAATTATAATTAGTTGATTCCGAATATACAATGAAAGGGCCGGAATTGGAGTCAGAATATTTATATTTAATTATTTGCGAATTACTTATATTATGAATTGGGGAGGTCGTGCTACCGGTAGTTTGCGAGTTTTGGGGAGATTGAAAATTAGTAATTTCCGAGTTATTATTCAGTTGCGAAATATGTGTATTTGAGTTGGGAACTGGAAGAGTTTGTGCAAAATTATGAGAGTTGTTGGTATGTAATGTTAGTATCTCTTTTGTCTTATTAGTATTTGTAAGAATAGCTTCTGGCTAGGGAGAGTTAACATTGGGATTATTTTCAATATTTGTATTGGTTGATGTCTTAGAAATTGTTGAGTGCGGACCTGTATTTTTTTAATTGAGAGTTGGTTGTAGTGAAGGTTGCGATTGAGACGAGACGGGCAAAGGAGAGTTGCGTGAACAAGTCGGCACATTGCTTGCCGGTCCAACTTGCGAGCGAGACAGAGACGGAGACAGATTAGGGAATTTAGATTTAGGTGATTTAGCCTGGTTATCTGAGCAACGTTTCGATTTGACTATATAATATTTGACTTGCATATCGCTGTTATTAGAATCATAAACATTACTGCCCGAGATACCACTAATCCCTGTGAATGACCCCCGATCTGGGTCGTTGAGGACTGTTAATGCATTAGTAATAGATTTAGCTAAAGACAAACCTGGTGGTGTCTTGTCCGGGGGAGGTCCTCCTCTGTAAGGTCCACCAGACATGGCGAGAGCTTTTAAATATCGCCTGTGTTTCACTGAGCGGCTATCGAAGAACAAATTGAAACAAAACAATTCAATATAATCGCACTGACAAGCACAATATTTCGTGACTGTCTTCTACGAAGGTTAGAGACAGAGTGTATAAAACACTTAAACATTAGGATTAATTATTTGAACAATATATATATATATATATATATATATATATATATATATATATATATATATATATATATATATATATATAATGGTATACATAATTCTAATGATAGGATTTTAGACTTAGTACTGTGTAATGTGGACTGTAAAGCTGATATGTGTGACTCTCCCTTATTAAAAATTGACCACTATCATCCTCCCATTGAATTGCAGCTAAATTTACAAAATTCTAAAGAACTTAATTACAACATATCGTCGATGAAAAATTTTAAAAAATGTAGCTATGAAGATTTAATTTATAAATTATCTGCAATCATTTGGAAAACTAGGCTAGATAAAAGCAATGTAAACTTGAATTTGGATACTTTCTACAGCATATTACAAACTTTAATAAATGAGTATGTACCTAATAAATACTCGAATAAAATAAATTATCCTTTGTGGTTCTCTGCACATGTAATAAAGCTTATTAGAGAAAAACAGAAAGCTCATAACAAGTGGAAAGTGTATGGGAGAGTGTTGGATTATGCTTTATTTTCTTCATTGCGAAGTAAAATCAAGGTCAAAATCAAAGAGGATTTCAATGCATACATTAACAACATCGAAACTAACTTACATAATAATCCAAAATCATTCTGGAAATTTGCTAAGACTTTGAGGAAAAATAGTGGCATACCAAATTCAATGAAATACAACGATCATGAAGCAAGTAATGGATCTGATATTAGTAATCTCTTTGCTGAATATTTTAAATCTGTTTTTGTAAATACAAATGACTCTGACGATATGAACATGGATCAAAATGTCAGCACTAATTCTTTAAATTTAGGTAACATTCAATTAAATCGGGAATGCATTCTTAATTATTTGGTACGTTTGAACGTTAACAAGGGCTGTGGGCCAGATCAAATTCTTCCTACATTTATAAGAACTTGTGCGTTTTATCTGGTCGAACCTTTATTTGTAATATTTAATCAATCCCTTTGTTCTGGTGTCTTCCCTGTTATTTGGAAAATGTCCCATATAACACCTATATATAAATCAGGTGATATACATGATGTTACCAGCTATAGGCCAATTTCCATTTTGTCTACTTTTGGCAAAATATTTGAAGCACTTGTGGTGGAACAGATAAAAATAGATCTCGAAAGTGTAATAAATCCGAATCAACATGGTTTTTGTTCTGGAAAGTCTGTTCTCACTAATTAAGTCCCTTTTACGGAATTCATAAAATCACACATGGATAAAAAAAATCAAATTGATGTAATTTACACCGATTTTAGTAAAGCCTTTGATCGGGTCCATCATTCCTTGTTAATAAATAAACTATACTTACTAGGTATACATGGCTCACTTTTGCGGTGGATTAAATCATATGTAACTAACCGGTCACAGTTAGTTTTTTGCAATGGCTTCAAATCAAACTTGATATCTATAGAGTCTGGCGTTCCTCAGGGCTCCCACTTGGGACCTATTTTATTTAATCTATTCATCAATGATATATCACATTGTTTTCATTATTCTAACTTTTCATTATATGCTGATGATTTGAAAAATTTTAGAGCCATTCAAAAAAACACTGATTGTGAATATTTACAAGCAGATTTATTACGATTAGAAACTTATTGTAAAAATAATTTTCTGTCGCTTAATGTTTCAAAATGCTTCGTCTTAAATTATACTAGGAACCGTGAAACTATCGCTTATAATTATGTTATGAATAATTCTGTGCTACAGAATAAAAGCACAATTAAAGACTTAGGAGTGACTTTTGACTGTAAAATGTTATTTAATTTTCATTTTGACAGAACTGTCAGAGAGTCATTTAAAATTTTAGGATTCATTATGAGATGTTGCAAATATTTCAGTAGACCTGGTTCCATTATTTGTCTTTTTAATTCTCTTGTACGATCAAAACTTGAATATGCCTCTGTGGTTTGGAATCCTTGTTACAATAAAAACATTATGTTATTAGAAAGTGTTCAGAAAAAATTTGTAAGATATCTGTGTTTTAAATTTCATATTAACATTGAACATTATTCTAACAAGCTGGAACATTTTCACATGTTATCTCTAGAAAATAGAAGGATTGTTGTGGATATGTTATTTTTATATAAAATTTTCAATAACCTTGTATACACAAATAATTTAGTACATTATTTTAACTTACATGTATCTAACAAACATACAAGGTCTAATAACTTATTTTTTGTTGGGCATAGTAACACAAATAACAAAAAGAATTCGCCAACAAACAGAATCATGAGTATATATAACTTAAAGTTTTTGCATGTGGACATGTTCTATCTTTCATTTAATAAGTTTAAAACTAATATTATTAATGAACTCTCTTAAATAATATTGGTTATCAGTTTTTCACTTGCTAAATGCTATTTATTTTTATTGCTGTTATTTATGTATGTTTAACTGTCTCTTATATATATGTTTGTTAATTTTTTCGTGGGAACCTATTATTGGCCCTTGGCTGTTGGTTCTCTTAATAAATAAATAAATAAATAAATATATATATATATATATATATATATATATATATATATATAACTATATGTATTTATGATCACCACTTGTCGACTATCTGTTTGTATCACCAACTATTCAATACGCGACGCTTATTTATATTAGACTGTCCAATGCCTTTGCGAACAGTGTTTATATACTCCGGCGATTGTATTCGAGAAATTACTAGAACATTATTCCAGATAAAAACATCAAGTACAGTAGAATACGACACCCGAGTAATTAAACAGGTCCGAACATGTCTGTTGACAACGCACGACCCTCCGTGGCTATTGCGTTATCGCTAAAAATAGAAACTCACTTATCGCTGCGACGCGACTGCGACAGCGGCGGCGACGCCAGGCGCTGCACATTACACTGCCCCCTCTTTAAGACTGTTTCGTCCCGGAACAGTTCGTGATGACGAAATCTGCATGTATAACCCTTGGTGCATTTCGAAGTTTTGAAGAAATGACAGTCAATGGTCCGCTCGACTTCGTCTTTATTTCCGTTAGGGTTAAAGCTGAAAACGAGAAGGACAGGTGCGCATGTTTCAGTTCTTTGAATGCAATTTTGCAGTCCATTTCCCAGTTAAATCTTCGACCTTCTTCAGTAAGCCGTGTCAGTGGCTTGGCTATGTTAACAAATCCAGGTACATATCGTCGATAATAGGTACACAAACCAAGAAAACTTTCAAGTTGGTGTGTGTCTCTTGGTGCTGGCCAATCTCTCACAGCCTTTATTTTCTCCGGGTCAACTGCATTACTCTTATCCGAAACTAGTCGTTCAAACGTCGCAGAGGCGTTGCAGAGCCCAAATGTCATTACGGTAAATTGCCGCAGTCCAGTACCAATGGTGAAGGCTGTCTTTTTCTTATCTTTTGGATTCAAATCTAGTTGCTAGTATCCGCTCTTTAGATCCAGAGTGGAGAAAATTCTCGAGCCAGCTAAGTTGTCTAGTGTATTGTCTATTCGAGGTAGCAAGTAGCTATCCTTCTTGGTCACGTTGTTAAGCTGACGGTAATCTACGCAAAATCGATCACACCTTTCTTTTTCATGACGTCAATAATTCTTTCCGCTTCCTCACGCTTCGCCAATGATAGTCTTCTTGCTGGTTGGTGGATGGGTCTTGCGTCGCCGGTGTCTATTTTATGGTGAACCACATTAGTTCTCCCGTTGGACTTCTTATCAAATTGGAACACGTCTTGCAATTCTCCAATTAATTTCTTTGCCTTGATTCTCTGGTCGGCGGTCAGTTCTTGGAACGATGTTGATAATTGGTTGATTAGCATGTCCGGAACTTCCTGAGATATGTTTTCATTGGCCTTCACAGTTCGAATAATCGAGGAAACTGCCAAGCATTCTCGCACAATTGTTCCTCACTCGAGCACAACTGGTTAAAAATTTACGTTCATTATTCGAACTGATATTATCTAAATGGCTTTGATCAGTAGTTTTCCTACAACCAATCCAGTACCAGTCTTCACATCATCATTCTTGGGCTCAAGCATAACAATATTCCCCTCACAGGAACTACCATCTAATTGTGCTTGCACGATAGATTCACTTCGTTCTGGAAGGGTAACATTTTCGGCCATTAGTACGCGCACAGCCTTGTTTCCTCATGGGTTTAAAACCCGGCCTTCTTCATGACCATCATTACTCATTTCTTCAGGTCAAGTTAAAAACCGTGCTTTTTCATTACGTCCATACGGAGTATTAATTCATTTTCAACGTCAGTTACCAGCGCACGATATTTAAAGGATTTGTTTCCAATAGTGATGGTCATATCTATTTCTCTTAATGTGGTAGCTTGTTCTCCCGTCGCTGTGCGTAATCTCCACTTGGTTGGTTGAAGATGCGTCTTGACTGTGTTCTTTCCTAAATCGGGTCTAATTATAGTTTTTGTCGCCCCCGTATCCAGTAATATTTTTAGTGGTCTTCTATCAACGGAGCCATTCACATAGATGCTGCTGGCTTGATGAAGAAGGGATGCGACATAAGTGATGGATTACGGGGCTACCAGATTACGGGTTGACGATTGCCCCTTCGCAACAATCCGACTTAGTTTTCCAACTCCTTTTCTTCTTTTGTCGATTCCATCTTCTTTTGCATTTTTCCAACAACTAAGTTTCTTTCTTTCAGCAAACACTTCATTTACAATTCGTCGCATTTTCTCTTATAGATCTTCCGTATCTTCTTTTCTCTCGGCATCAATATTTCGCACTCAAGATTGGTTACGTGAAGCTTGTTTGACAGCTTTATGTTCCAGTGCATATGAGAGCACGTCAATTAATATTTTTGGGCGGGCCAATCGCAGTGCTTGCTGCGTTTCGCTGTTTCGAACTCCGTAGGTGGTGCTGGAATGGCCAGACACTCCAAAACGCTATCAGGAGCTGCAGAATATGCGAGACGAACTAAACAAGCTACGTCGACTTCAAATTCTTGAAGGCTTTCTTTTGAACTGATACCGGTTCCTCAGTTGCGCCTGATACACCTGCTCCAGGTGCGCATTGCCATACCGCATATCCAACCGATTGACTAGTTGATTGTAGTCCTCTTGTTTTTCTTCCTTCATTGTTTGTAGGATGTCGATGAGTTCCCCACGCAACGAGACAGTCAACGCTGTAGCCTTCTCTGTAGAGGTCCAGTTATGCGCTTTTACAGCCGCTTCAAATTTTCTTAAATAGTTCGGCCACGAAGACTTTCATCAAGTTCCGGTGTGTTGATATGCATTGTTGTAGTAGTTTCAGGTTTTACTAATTTCCTTTCTTCCTGTAAATTTGCCTTTACTACATCGAAATTTGGCATTGGCGACAAAGCAATTCTAGTGACCTTTTTTCGTAATTCTTTGATCTGCTTGTCATACTTATATTCTAAATTCTGCAGCTCTTTATCAGTTATTTTTGAATTCTCCTCCACTTTTTGTTTTAATGTATGTTCCAGAATTCTAGAATTTTTTTCCAATTTTGTTTTAATGTTTTAGACTGTTCCAATATATCTTCTTATACTGTTCTAGAATTTTCTTCTAGTT
This sequence comes from Harpalus rubripes, assembly GCA_963082715.1. Classification (NCBI taxonomy): domain Eukaryota; kingdom Metazoa; phylum Arthropoda; class Insecta; order Coleoptera; family Carabidae; genus Harpalus; species Harpalus rubripes. Next base: position 60,990,668 of record OY720449.1, on the reverse strand, counting down.
TTTGTTTTGTTTTGTTTTTTTTTTCTAGAACTTTCAATTAATTATTCTTCTAAACTCCTAAAATGTTCCATTAATTCATCCTTTAATGTTGTGGAATTTTCTGTTATTTCCCGTTCTAATTCTTTTTTTAGTGATCTGGAACTTTCTTCTGATTTTCTAGAACTTTCCTGAAATATTTGTTCGAATTTTTCTTCTATAAATTTATGAATATCAGATGGGTCGAATAAGTATTCTTCAGGATTTCACCAGCATCGATTAATGCTTGCCGTAATCTTTCTTGAGCACTGATTTCTTTTCTGCTGTTTACAAATCCCGCTCTTCCAGTTCTCTCTTGAGAACACTTACTTTTAATTCATTTCTTTTTAATTGTTTAGTCGCCATATTATTTATTTTTATTTAACACTTCACATTTTATTAACCATACACCTGACACCAATTTTAACGTTTTTATTTATTTGGGTGAAGTATAAATATTAGACAATTATTATTAACTAAAATAAAAGTTTATTATAACGATAAATAGATATTAAAAAATAATTAAAAGATAATAAATTTAATGTACACTATGATTAAACAAATATGAAACACTAATTAAGACTAAGAATATTATAAAACACTTAAACACTAAGATTATTTATTTACACAATATATATATATATATATATATATATATATATATATATATATATAAATATATCACGGCTTATTACCCATTGCTGGGTGTGCCAATCTGCTTGTACGCAGATATCGGTAAAGATATATTTGCACCGTGCGGGCGCTTACCAGGCGTCACCTCACGGGCACTCATTGCTGGCGTGGAGAGTGCACCACAGGGGTCAATTTTGTTCCATTTAAAATTGGAAATATTTGGCGTCGGTCGGGATCGAACCCGGTCCCCCAGATTCTCGACCTGACACTCTGGCACGCGGCCACGAGACCCCATATATATATATATATATATATATATATATATATATATATATATATATATATATATATATATATATCTCACTTATTTATTCATATAACTATATTTATTTATGTTCACCACTTGTCGACTATCTGTTTATATCACCAACTATTCAGTACGCTACGCTTATTTTATCAGACTGTCCAATGCCTCCGCGAACAGTGCTTATATACTCCGGCGTTTGTATTCGAGAAATTACTAGAACACTTTTCGAGATAAAAACATCAAGTACAATAGAATACGTCACCCGAGTAATTAAACAGGTTCGGACAAGTCCGTTGACAACGCACGACCCTCCATGGATATTGCGTCATCGCTAAAAATAGACACTCGCTCATCGCTGCGGCGCGGCTGCGACAGCGGCGGCGACGGCGGGCGCTGCACATTACTGTAATATTAGAAAAATTAATAGACCATTTTTTCAGAAATTTGAGCGACTTCTACATTTAGTTTTTGAACTACAAAACTTAGTGCCGTTAACTGGCGGCATTTCAGAATTATACGCGACGAAGACTAGACTCAGATATGAAGTTTTATAACTACACAGGAGTTGATAAAATGAATTTGAGTATATGGTATAGTTTAAGTTTAAATTCTTATGTTACAAATAAAATAGTACTGTAACGAAACCTTTCCGGAAGATTGCGTCCGGTTCTCTTCTAATGTTCTCGGAACATAATTCGGCCCACATACCACTATAGAGCGACAGATAAAGTAAAAATAAATGACAGTGTGATAGACAGAAATATAAAAAATAATGACAGTTAATATAATTTTTTCTAATACGTCTACCTTTGCCATTAAATATTAATTTTATTAAACGAACTGGCGTTTCAATCCTGAGAAACACTAATATCCTAAGGCAATCTGTTAACGTACGAGTCCATGTTTGGAAAACGAGCCGCGATATTTGGTGGTAAGATAAGAATAAGCCAATAATATGGTTATCGTCCCTCGAAAGTTGCTCTCCTATTTTATGATCAGAAGCTTTATCTACAGTAAGAATTACGTTTTCTTCTAATTTATTCTGCCTTAGTTCTCACTCGGCACAAACTCTTTGTAGAACCATTCATTGAAAATTTATTTTTGAACCAAAGTCTTGTTAGGAAGAAAACGCCAAAATAATTCGAATACGTCTGAATTATAAATTTTATTGTTACTCAAACCAAGATCTTTAATTATCTTTTGCAACTCAATTCGGATTAGCTCCAAGCTGTTTTGACATTGGAGAGTTTTTCATCCGTTATTTTTAAAGAATGTATTTCAAATCATTGCTGAAACCTTTAGAACCAGCCTCTGTTGGTCACAAATCCACTTTATTTTGTTTTTCTCGAACTCGGGGTATAATTGGGCAGAAATATATTATTTTTCAGAAGCATTTAATACGTGTCAAAAAATAGGTGATAGGTCCACCGGAGTCTTACAAGTCGCGGCCTCTCGGAAATTTCCTAATATCCCGGTGGCCCTATCGTTCCTGGGGCCCGATTCTTGAAATTTTTCGCATATGTAAGTGGGAGAGATGCGCATGCGAACTGCATATTGGTATTCTTGAAACGAAATCGTGTGGTCGTAGGCGAATATTTCGTGCGCAATTACATCGCATGGGTATGAATAACTTGAAAGTATCATTCGCACACGAAACTGTGTGTGTCACTGTTACTTGTGTTTGGTGTATGATATAAATCAAATTATGTTTTTATATAATTCCGGGTATGTTTTATGATCTTACGCCAATTATAAATATAGAATCTCCATACACTTGAGTATCGTTATAATATTTTACAGATGTGTGCTCGTGCATTCATAGAATGATGCAATGGATTGTTAGAAAGGAATTTTAGCTGCTTCTTAACGAGCTTTGCATTCCAAATCTGAAATGGTTAGCAAAATTAGAGTATTATTACGTAACACTTGCATATTAATATTGCCATATTATGTACGTACATACTGTAAACTAAGAAAATAGTACCTACTATATCAAATATATTATGTATATATAATAAATTTTGAATATTAAAATTACAACACTTATGGCTTATTACACCGTCGTTGACAGCTACAGCTGACAGTTTTGGTTGACAGGTTGACAGTGACAGTTAAAAAACAATTATATGATGAAGCATTCACGTGGTACAAATGTTTCGTTTAGATTGGCTGCTACAAACTACGTTCGCTTGCTTTCGAGAATTGTATGCGTAGGCTTCGGCCGAGTTTCGTTTGATTTTCAAGAATACCAATCATATGTACAGTACTGTTCGTGCACGAAACTAACTACATGAATTTTGTCGCGTGCGGAAAATTTCGCATGATTTCAAGAATCGGGCCCCTGGTGATTACATATGTCACGCGCTTTGAATGTCTGAAATGGTCTAATCATACAAATCTTCCTACGGGTCTTCACGATAATATAGTTTTTGCATTTTGTAAGCAACAAGGCAACAATGTAAGGATAATATTAGCAAAATTAGAAACAAAGAATTTTATTAATAACAATTAAAAAATTATTTGTCATGGGTGATATAATTTTTACGTTAATTAATTCATGCAAATTGTCTTACGTGTCTTCAAGATAATATAGTTATTGCAATTTGTAAGCAAAAATTTAGGGATAATATAAAGAAGATTAGAAACAAAGACTATCTTTAATAACAATTTTAAAAATTATTTAAGTCAGGGGTGATAGTTTTTTACGTTTATTAATTCATACAAATGATTCAACGGATCTTCAGCAGAATATAGTTATTGCATTTTGTTAGTAACAATACAGGGATAATATTAGCAAAATTAGATACGAAGACTATCTTTCATAACTCATTAGTGACAGAATTATTACACTACCGTAAATTTAATATTATTATTATTATTATATTATTGTGATATACACTTTTGCTGCATCTACATATTGTGATTATGACGCTACAATAATGCGTATATTATATATTTAATATAATTCGTTACAACACACTTGGTCTTGGTAGCGTAACCATACGTTCATCGTGAGGCGGCTTCAAAATTACTTGAATCGCGCGCCGGAGTACACGAGTGCGGCGCAAAAAAATGGAATAAAATTTAATTCGTAAATGGATGGCGCTTGTGTTCGAATAAAATTTAATTCGTAAATGAGTGGCACTCGTTTTCGAAGGAGCGCGCGCGTCGGCGTACACGAGCGCGGCGCGAAAAACTAAATTAAAATTTAATACCATTTCGTACAAGGGTTTTTTATACTTTTGTATTAATCTCTTACTTTGTTTCAGATATGCAACTTTCTTTAATGGGTGGATTAGGTTTGAATCTTTTTTCTTTTTCTTGGTTGATTTTATCTTTTATTTTGTTAATTTCCAATTCGCGTTTTTTAACGAATGTTTGGATACGATTCTCTTTGTTTTCTAGTTTTCCGAATAGTACTTCAGGGGGGGGGGTAATTTTTAAGGTATTTTAACTATTGTTATACGCATAAATTTCTTTATCCAGTATTTTTTGTACTTTTAATTTTGAATTTGTTTAGAATAATATTCTTAAGTGTTCAATCAAGGTGGAATGAAATCTTTCTATTAAATTTGATATTGAATTGTTTACACAGGTAAAATGTAGTATTATTTAATTATTGTGACAATATGTTTTTGGTGTTATAATATCAAATTCTTTTCCTGCGTCACATATTAATTTTGAAGGGATTTTATATGATTTAAAGAAGAGATCTAGTTTTTTGGTGATTTCTTGTTCTGTCTTTGTTTGTAACAGATATATTTGTGCGAATTTTGAGAATTGATCTAGGATTGTTAAGTAAGAGTTTTTGTCTAAAGTAAGTAAATCGGTGTTTATTATTTCGAAAGGTCTGTTAGGTGTTTCTGTAAATATGTCGTTTAGTTTTATCGGTTTCCTATCGTATTTACAAGTTTTGCAGAAATCGCAATTATTGATAAAATTTACTATAGTATCTATCATTTTAGGCCAGTAATATTTAACTTTTAATTTTTGATATGTTTCATTGATACCTCGGTGGTTCATTTTTCCGAAATGATAGAGGAATACAAGTTCGTCTTGTTCTTCTTTACTTTCTATGTCTTGGACTAAATGATTTACCTTGATTAGATTCATAGAGTTATGTTCAAAATTTTGTTGTATAATTTTATTAATTTCTTTTTCTAGTGTTTCATTTTTAAAGATGCAGAAATATCTAATTTTTGGCACTACATAATTTCTAAGGAATTCTAGAATTTCTTGTTGCAAATTCTCTTTATTAAAAGTTACCTCTAATCTTCTTTCTTTATTTTGATTTTATTTTCGTTATGTACTTCGAATATATATATTGGTTATTTGCGTTATTTAATCTGTTTTCTAAAATTTTGATTCCTCCGATAGGATTTTCATTATCTGAATGTCGAGTTCCGTTTGTACTACTGTTTTCATTTAATAAAACGTCTAGGTCATTATTGGTGTTTAGTAATATGGTTTCCTATTCATATATTTTGATATGTGAGTTATATTTCGAGGGTCCGAAATATTGTTTTTAAAAAGGGTTTTAATTGCGAGTTTATTATATGCCAAAAACTAGCATTTGTTACACATAAAATTTATTAATATTTATTTAATGAATTATTACATTTATTCTATTCTAATGTTTATTGTATGAATTCTAAACTTTGACTGCCTTGGAACTACACTAAAGTCTATAAGCTAAAAACGGGAAACTCAGGTGTCGGGTTCGACGCCTGGGAACTGCAATTCAGCGATTTGGACAGCGGTAACTCCTCCCTCGCTAAAATTGGGCTTCATCGGGTAACTTCAGCGCCGATCTAGGGGGTGAGTTGGCAGTTGAAGTTCAATATCTTCGGCCTTGGGTTGTTTTCTTCTTGTGATGATCGTTTTTTGGAGGTAGGCTGCAGCAGTGATGATGGCACCGGTGATGATTATTACGTACAGTGCCCACACTGGGTAGTTGATGTTATTGGTATCGATTTGGTCGTCGTTGTACTCTGTATCTTCGAACTTGTTTAATGGTTTAAGTTCGGAGATAGAATTTAGTTCGATCGCCATCTTGGGAATTTTTGTATTGTTATAGTTTATTTCGAAGTTGTCAATTATAAGTGGTTTGCCAGATGTGCCGTGTTTAAAATTTAAATCATGATTTTGGACTGGCAGTTTGCATTCATCTTCTTTAATTAAGTGTATGCCTTGTAGGTTGCTTATACTGTCGCCTTGGTTGCATTTGGCTTGTACATTTTCAGGATTTGGAAATATCGCTAGATAATGATTGATTTTTTTTAAAGTATTCGATGTGGTTTCTCCTCATGTTTAATTTGACAAAATGGCAATTTTCTTCTTTGTTTTGTAATATGAAGTTCTTTTCGCAGGAATTTTCGCTGATTTCTTTAATTTTGTTGGGACATTGGTAAATGTTTCCCTTATTACGGACACACAGATCATATGAAGATCGTAAGTCACCATTTTTAGACTTCAGAATGTACTCGTGGTTAGGGATTATGGTTACAAATTCGTTATTTTGTTTGGTGGGTGTTGGAATAAGATGAATAAGCTCGAATGAGGTTTCATAATTTATAGGGATATCAATAAAGTATATAATTTTGTTTTCTTGCAATTTACATTTAATTGAGAGTCATTTTTCAATTTCTGACATGTTTTCAGAATTGATTTCGAATGGTAGTTCATTGTTATAGAATTTTGAAATTTTATTTAATTCTTGGTAAAGGTCATGATATTTGATCAGACTGAACCTAGCAGCCGATTCGCAGCAGCCGATTCGATTTACAGCAAGTGTTGCGTAGCACTGGCAGTGAATGTACTAGGGACATCAAAAGTGTTGTCGATTTATGAAAAACAAGAAAATAATAAAATATTCGTATTTTTTTGTCTGTACCGTATATATTATAAAAAAATAAATTCATATACCAATAATTGATATAAAATAATACATTTATTTTAAGTTTGGGTAAACAACACAATTGTACTGATTTATTTATATAAGTTTTAAAAACAGGTTATGAATGTTTTGATAAATGACATTTTGGTGACCTGGGTTCGATCTCGCAATTTTTATATTATTTTAAGGATAATAAAAATCCTGACAAAACCATACTGTGTAGGGTGAACAGTAGATACACCCTGAACATCATAAAGTACAAATGAAAAATTTATTCAGGGGATTAGGGGTAGATCTCTTGATTTAAATATCGAGAAATCATTATTTCCAAGTTTCTCGCAATTTTTATATTATTTTCAGGATAATAAAAATCCTGACAAAACCATACTTTGTAGGGTGAACAGTAGATACACCCTGAACATTATAAAGTACAAATGAAAAATTTATTCAGGGGATTAGAGGTAGATCTCTTGATTTAAATATCAGGAAATCATTATTTCCAAGTTTCTCGCTAAATTTTATATAATTTTCAGGATAATAAAAATCCTGACAAAACCATACTTTGTAGGGTGAACAGTAGATACACCCTGAACATCATAAAGTACAAATGAAAAATTTATTCAGGGGATTAGGGGTAGATCTCTTGATTTAAATATCGAGAAATCATTATTTCCAAGTTTCTCGCAATTTTTATATTATTTTCAGGATAATAAAAATCCTGACAAAACCATACTTTGTAGGGTGAACAGTAGATACACCCTGAACATCATAAAGTACAAATGAAAAATTTATTCAGGGGATTAGGGGTAGATCTCTTGATTTAAATATCGAGAAATCATTATTTCCAAGTTTCTCGCAATTTTTATATTATTTTCAGGATAATAAAAATCCTGACAAAACCATACTTTGTAGGGTGAACAGTAGATACACCCTGAACATCATAAAGTACAAATGAAAAATTTATTCAGGGGATTAGGGGTAGATCTCTTGATTTAAATATCGAGAAATCATTATTTCCAAATTTCTCGCAATTTTTATATTATTTTCAGGATAATAAAAATTCTGACAAAACCATACTTTGTAGGGTGAACAGTAGATACACCCTGAACAATATAAAGTACAAATGAAAATTTTATTCAGGGGATTAGGGGTAGATCTCTTGATTTAAATATCGAGAAATCATTATTTCCAAGTTTCTCGCAATTTTTATATTATTTTCAGGATAATAAAAATCCTGACAAAACCATACTTTGTAGGGTGAACAGTAGATACACCCTGAACATCATAAAGTACAAATGAAAAATTTATTCAGGGGATTAGGGGTAGATCTCTTGATTTAAATATCGAGAAATCATTATTTCCAAGTTTCTCGCAATTTTTATATTATTTTCAGGATAATAAAAATCCTGACAAAACCATACTTTGTAGGGTGAACAGTAGATACACCCTGAACATCATAAAGTACAAATGAAAAATTTATTCAGGGGATTAGGGGTAGATCTCTTGATTTAAATATCGAGAAATCATTATTTCCAAGTTTCTCGCAATTTTTATATTATTTTCAGGATAATAAAAATCCTGACAAAACCATACTTTGTAGGGTGAACAGTAGATACACCCTGAACATCATAAAGTACAAATGAATAATTTATTCAGGGGATTAGGGGTAGATCTCTTGATTTAAATATCGAGAAATCATTATTTCCAAGTTTCTCGCAATTTTTATATTATTTTCAGGATAATAAAAATCCTGACAAAACCATACTTTGTAGGGTGAACAGTAGATACACCCTGAACATCATAAAGTACAAATGAAAAATTTATTCAGGGGATTAGGGGTAGATCTCTTGATTTAAATATCGAGAAATCATTATTTCCAAGTTTCTCGCAATTTTTATATTATTTTCAGGATAATAAAAATCCTGACAAAACCATACTTTGTAGGGTGAACAGTAGATACACCCTGAACATCATAAAGTACAAATGAAAAATTTATTCAGGGGATTAGGGGTAGATCTCTTGATTTAAATATCGAGAAATCATTATTTCCAAATTTCTCGCAATTTTTATATTATTTTCAGGATAATAAAAATTCTGACAAAACCATACTTTGTAGGGTGAACAGTAGATACACCCTGAACATTATAAAGTACAAATGAAAAATTTATTCAGGGGATTAGGGGTAGATCTCTTGATTTAAATATCAGGATATCACTATTTTCCAAGTTTCTCGCAAATTTTATATTATTTTCAGGATATTAAAAATCCTGACAAAACCAAACTTTGTAGGGTGAACAGTAGATACACCCTGAACATCATAAAGTACAAATGAATAATTTATTCAGGGGATTAGGGGTAGATCTCTTGATTTAAATATCAGGAAATCATTATGTCCAAGTTTCTTGCAAATTTTATATTATTTTCAGGATAATAAAAATCCTGACAAAACCATACTTTGTAGGGTGAACAGCAGATACACCCTGAATATTATAAAGTACAAATGAAAAATTTATTCAGGGGATTAGGGGTAGATCTCTTGATTTAAATATCAGGAAATCATTATTTCCAAGTTTCTCGCAATTTTTATATTATTTTCAGGATAATAAAAATCCTGACAAAACCATACTTTGTAGGGTGAACAGTAGATACACCCTGAACATTATAAAGTACAAATGAAAATTTTATTCAGGGGATTAGGGGTAGATCTCTTGATTTAAATATCGAGAAATCATTATTTCCAAGTTTCTCGCAATTTTTATATTATTTTCAGGATAATAAAAATCCTGACAAAACCATACTTTGTAGGGTGAACAGTAGATACACCTTGAACATTATTCAGTCATGATTTTTATTATCCAGAAAATAATATAAAATTTGCGAGAAACTTGGAAAATAGTGATTTCCTGATATTTAAATCAAGAGATCTACTACTAATCCCCTGAATAATTTTTTCATTTGTACTTTATAATGTTCAGGGTATATCTACTGTTCACCCTGCAAAGTATGGTTTTGTCAGGATTTTTATTATCCTGAAAATAATATAAAAATTGCGAGAAACTTGGAAATAATGATTTCTCGATATTTAAATCAAGAGATCTATCCCTAATCCCCTGAATAAATTTTTCATTTGTACTTTATGATGTTCAGGGTGTATCTACTGTTCACCCTACAATGTATGGTTTTGTCAGGATTTTTATTATCCTGAAAATAATATAAAATTTGCGAGAAACTTGGAAAATATTGATTTCCTGATATTTAAATCAAGAGATCTACCCCTAATCCCCTGAATAAATTTTTCATTTGTACTTTATGATGTTCAGGGTGTATCTACTGTTCACCCTACAAAGTATGGTTTTGTCAGGATTTTTATTATCCTGAAAATAATATAAAAATTGCGAGAAACTTGGAAATAATGATTTCTCGATATTTAAATCAAGAGATCTACCCCTAATCCCCTGAATAAATTATTCATTTGTACTTTATGATGTTCAGGGTGTACCTACTGTTCACCCTACAAAGTATGGTTTTGTCAGGATTTTTATTATCCTGAAAATAATATAAAAATTGCGAGAAACTTGGAAATAATGATTTCTCGATATTTAAATCAAGAGATCTACCCCTAATCCCCTGAATAAATTTTTCATTTGTACTTTATGATGTTCAGGGTGTATCTACTGTTCACCCTACAAAGTATGGTTTTGTCAGGATTTTTATTATCCTGAAAATAATATAAAAATTGCGAGAAACTTGGAAATAATGATTTCTCGATATTTAAATCAAGAGATCTACCCCTAATCCCCTGAATAAATTATTCATTTGTACTTTATGATGTTCAGGGTGTATCTACTGTTCACCCTACAAAGTATGGTTTTGTCAGGATTTTTATTATCCTGAAAATAATATAAAAATTGCGAGAAACTTGGAAATAATGATTTCTCGATATTTAAATCAAGAGATCTACCCCTAATCCCCTGAATAAATTTTTCATTTGTACTTTATGATGTTCAGGGTGTATCTACTGTTCACCCTACAAAGTATGGTTTTGTCAGGATTTTTATTATCCTGAAAATAATATAAAAATTGCGAGAAACTTGGAAATAATGATTTCTCGATATTTAAATCAAGAGATCTACCCCTAATCCCCTGAATAAATTATTCATTTGTACTTTATGATGTTCAGGGTGTATCTACTGTTCACCCTACAAAGTATGGTTTTGTCAGGATTTTTATTATCCTGAAAATAATATAAAAATTTCGAGAAACTTGGAAATAATGATTTCTCGATATTTAAATCAAGAGATCTACCCCTAATCCCCTGAATAAATTTTTCATTTGTACTTTATGATGTTCAGGGTGTATCTACTGTTCACCCTACAAAGTATGGTTTTGTCAGGATTTTTATTATCCTGAAAATAATATAAAAATTGCGAGAAACTTGGAAATAATGATTTCTCGATATTTAAATCAAGAGATCTACCCCTAATCCCCTGAATAAATTTTTCATTTGTACTTTATGATGTTCAGGGTGTATCTACTGTTCACCCTACAAAGTATGGTTTTGTCAGGATTTTTATTATCCTGAAAATAATATAAAAATTGCGAGAAACTTGGAAATAATGATTTCTCGATATTTAAATCAAGAGATCTACCCCTAATCCCCTGAATAAAATTTTCATTTGTACTTTATAATGTTCAGGGTGTATCTACTGTTCACCCTACAAAGTATGATTTTGTCAGGATTTTTATTATCCTTAAAATAATATAAAAATTGCGAGAAACTTGGAAAATAGTGATTTCCTTATATTTAAATCAAGAGATCTACCCCTAATCCCCTGAATAAATTTTTCATTTGTACTTTATAATGTTCAGTGTGTATCTACTGTTCACCCTACAAAGTATGGTTTTGTCAGGATTTTTATTGTCCTGAAAATAAGATAAAATTTGCAAGAAACTTGAAAATAATGATTTCCTGATATTTAAATCAAGAGATCTACCCCTAATCCCCTGAATAAATTTTTCATTTGGACTTTATGATGTTCAGGGTGTATCTACTGTTCACCCTACAAAGTATGGATTTGTCAGGATTTTTACTATCCTGAAAATAATATAAAAATTGCGAGAAACTTGGAAAATAGCGATTTCCTGATATTTAAATCAAGAGATCTACCCCTAATCCCCTGAATAAATTTTTCATTTGTACTTTATGATGTTCAGGGTGTATCTACTGTTCACCCTACAAAGTATGGTTTTGTCAGGATTTTTATTATCCTGAAAATAATATAAAAATTGCGAGAAACTTGGAAATAATGATTTCTCGATATTTAAATCAAGAGATCTACCCCTAATCCCCTGAATAAATTTTTCATTTGTACTTTATGATGTTCAGGGTGTATCTACTGTTCACCCTACAAAGTATGGTTTTGTCAGGATTTTTATTATCCTGAAAATAATATAAAAATTGCGAGAAACTTGGAAATAATGATTTCTCGATATTTAAATCAAGAGATCTACCCCTAATCCCCTGAATAAAATTTTCATTTGTACTTTATAATGTTCAGGGTGTATCTACTGTTCACCCTACAAAGTATGATTTTGTCAGGATTTTTATTATCCTTAAAATAATATAAAAATTGCGAGAAACTTGGAAAATAGTGATTTCCTTATATTTAAATCAAGAGATCTACCCCTAATCCCCTGAATAAATTTTTCATTTGTACTTTATAATGTTCAGGGTGTATCTACTGTTCACCCTACAAAGTATGGTTTTGTCAGGATTTCTATTGTCCTGAAAATAAGATAAAATTTGCAAGAAACTTGAAAATAATGATTTCCTGATATTTAAATCAAGAGATCTACCCCTAATCCCCTGAATAAATTTTTCATTTGGACTTTATAATGTTCAGGGTGTATCTACTGTTCACCCTACAAAGCATGGATTTGTCAGGATTTTTACTATCCTGAAAATAATATAAAAATTGCGAGAAACTTGGAAAATAGCGATTTCCTGATATTTAAATCAAGAGATCTACCCCTAATCCCCTGAATAAATTTTTCATTTGTACTTTATAATGTTCAGGGTGTATCTACTGTTCACCCTACAAAGTATGATTTTGTCAGGATTTTTATTATCCTTAAAATAATATAAAAATTGCGAGAAACTTGGAAATAATGATTTCTCGATATTTAAATCAAGAGATCTACCCCTAATCCCCTGTATAAATTTTTCATTTGTACTTTATAATGTTCAGGGTGTATCTACTGTTCACCCTACAAAGTATGGTTTTGTCAGGATTTTTACTATCCTGAAAATAATATAAAAATTGCGAGAAACTTGGAAAATAGCGATTTCCTGATATTTAAATCAAGAGATCTACCCCTAATCCCCTGAATAAATTTTTCATTTGTACTTTATAATGTTCAGTGTGTATCTACTGTTCACCCTACAAAGTATGGTTTTGTCAGGATTTTTATTGTCCTGAAAATAATATAAAATTTGCAAGAAACTTGAAAATAATGATTTCCTGAAATTTAAATCAAGAGATCTACCCCTAATCCCCGGAATAAATTTTTCATTTGGACTTTATAATGTTCAGGGTGTATCTACTGTTCACCCTACAAAGTATGGTTTTGTCAGGATTTTTACTATCCTGAAAATAATATAAAAATTGCGAGAAACTTGGAAATAATGATTTCTCGATATTTAAATCAAGAGATCTACCTCTAATCCCCTGAATAAATTTTTCATTTGTACTTTATGATGTTCAGGGTGTATCTACTGTTCACCCTACAAAGTATGGTTTTGTCAGGATTTTTATTATCCTGAAAATAATATAAAAATTGCGAGAAACTTGGAAATAATGATTTCTCGATATTTAAATCAAGAGATCTACCCCTAATCCCCTGAATAAATTTTTCATTTGTACTTTATGATGTTCAGGGTGTATCTACTGTTCACCCTACAAAGTATGGTTTTGTCAGGATTTTTATTATCCTTAAAATAATATAAAAATTGCGAGATCGAACCCAGGTCACTAAAATGTCATTTATCAGTGCAAAACATTCATAACCTGTTTTTAAAACTTATATAAATAAATCAGTACAATTGTGTTGTCTACCCAAACTCAAAATAAATGTATTATTTTATATCAATTATTGGTATATGAATTTATTTTTTATAATATATACGGTACAGACAAAAAAATACGAATATTTTATTATTTTCTTGTTTTTCATAAATCGACAACACTTTTGATGTCCCTAGTACATTCACTGCCAGTGCTACGCAAAACTTGCTGTAAATCGAATCGGCTGCTGCGAATCGGCTGCTAGGTTCAGTCTGATTGTTATTTGATAATGCTAGGATGCTTTGTGTGGAGTTTGCAAAACGTTAAAGAGTTTTCTATATCTTGAAGAGTGTTAAATGTCATGGTGTATAAAATGTTTAGCTGATTGTAAATATCTTTAATAAATAGTTTATCATGATCTTTGATTCCTCCGATGACAATGTGCATGAGCTGTTCAATTTTTGACTTTCTTTTAAATGTTTTAAAAAATTTGTGTATCGGTTGTCATATTCTGCATCGAAGTTGCCTGTTATTGATTTTATAACAGATCCTAAACCGTTTAATATTCCTCGCTTTGTTCTAGGGTGCGGAGATAAGTGGCTCATTTTCTCGTTAATATTATTTTTCAGGTACTCTATGATTTTAATGTTGTTATCAAAGTCTGCAGCGATAGTGTTATCTGCGCTGATAGTGCGTTTAAGATTTGTGTACTGTATATTTAAACTTTCGTATTGTGTCCGTAATGGGTTTAAATCGTAAAATTGTACGAATGTGTGTTTCGTTTTTTGTAACTTTGCATGTCCAAGGTTAATTGTCAGTAGTCCTGGGTTTAGGGTAATGTCTTGGATATTTATTCCAAGTGTATGCGTGAAGAAGAGGGACCTGGAATAGCCGGATATTTATTAATTAATTTTCTAGGTAAGTTTGAAAGGTGAATTTTGGATTTTTTTGTCATTATTTTCCGTGTCAATTTCTGCAGTTTTTAAGTTTTTGTTAACCTTTTAAATTTTTTCCTTTTGAATTTAGGGTTTTTCGTTTTATTTACTTTTTGTTAATTATGAACGTAGACTGTTTCGGGTATGTCAAGAAGTTCTTCGCGATTTTCGTTTAATTTGGTAATGGTTTTGGTTTTATCTGTCTGTAATTTGTTATTAATATTTTTATAAACTAATTTTGTTTTTTTTTGTGTTTCTGAATGTAATCTTGTATTATTTTTTTCTCAAGTTCTATATCAAGTGGGGAGTTTGTATCTAAATGTCCGTTAATAATTTGGACTGGTTTTAAATTTGTCATGCTATGATTCGTATTGTTATAAACCAGGTTTGCATAATTTACTTTATCTTTTATTAGCTCATTTTTGAAATTTTCTTGTAAATTGAATAAACGAATGTGCTCTATCGAAGTTGAATGAAAGCGTTCGACTAACCCGTTGGAATTTGGGTTTTGTGAGCAAATGAAATGAATTTTGATTTTATGCAGGCTTAATAATTCTTTTATGAAATTGTTTTTGAATTCGAGCCCATTATCTGCTACTATTAATTTGGGTGGGTATACCGTGGTGTGAGAAAAATCTAGTCAATTTATTAGCAATTTCTATAGCATTTGTTGATGTAACTTTATAAGCTTGAGCATATTTAGAAAAAGCGTCAATTACAGTTAGGAATTTGGTGTTTTCTGGAGAGAGTGTGTCAATGTGGATGATGTCCAATGGTTTACTGGGAGTAGAAGTAATATTTAGTTTTGGTTTGATAGGGTTTCTTTCATATTTAGCAGCTAAGCAAATTTCACATTGGTTTATAAAGTCTGTGATGGTCTTTAGATGGTTTTTTAATTTGAGTGTGAACTTCGAGTGAATTGTTTGATCAGTTTCGGGATCATGCTGTTCGTCTTCGTCAGGTTCTACAATTAAGGATTGTTTGTCATTGTAGGGGTTGGAATAAGTATCATTAAAGTTTTCGATGAGACCGAAAAGACTTTGTTATTCTGGGTCTAAAGTGTTTATGTTTAATTCAATGCGTGATAATGCGTCTGCGTCTGTTGTCAAGTTAAAGGGTTTCTTATAGTCGGGGTATTGAAGGATGGGTTCGTTTATTAGAACATTTTTGCAGGTATTAAAGGAATTAATGTATTCGGGGTCATTGTATTTAATAGTGGCATCTTTTTTCAAACATTTCGTGAAGGGTTTAGTAAGATTTGCAAAGTCTTTAATAAATTTCCTGTAATAGCCTAACAGTCCTAGAAATGCTTTGATTTCTGTGGCTGTTTTTGGGATAGGGTAATTTTTGATAGCATGTTTCTTGTCCGGATTGGGTTTGACACCATCTGGAGTTACTACATGGCCTAAATATGAGACTTCTGTGCGTAAAATTTCGCACTTGTCCGGTTGAATTTTGAGATTAGCTTTTCGTAAACGATTAAAAACTGATTTTAAATTTTGAATGTGCTCTTGGAGAGATGTACTAAAAATTATTACATCGTCGAGATATACGAGACAAATTTCGTTGGTTAAATTTCGAAGAACGTTGTCCATCACCCTTTGAAACGTGGCTTGTGCGGTCTTTAATCCAAAGGGCTCTCTTAAATATTCGAAATGACCATTTTCTGTGCTGAAGGCAGTTTTTTGTATGTCGGATTCACTCATTTCAATCTGGTGAAATCCTGACGCTAAATCCAAAGTTGAAAAATATTGGCATCTACCAAGTTTATCTAAAAGTGTATTGATGTTAGGTATTGGATATTTATCATCGATTGTCTTCTCGTTTATATTCCGGTAGTCAATTACAAGTCTCCATTTCCTTTTTCCGGATGCATCTAATTTTTTTGGTACAATCCAGACGGTGGATGACCAAGGGGAATGAGTGGGACGGATAATGCATTCTGTGAATTTGGGATTCCACTTTTTTCCTGCGTACCTCAGGTATCTATATGTTTTCGCATATATAGGAATTTCATCTTTTGTACGAATGGAATGTTTTATTTCGTTCGTAAAGGTTAGTGGCTTATCGTCCGTATGAAAGATATCTGAGTACTCGCTTAGCAATTTTCTTATTTCACGTTTCTCTTCGCTATTCATGTGGTCAATTCTAATGTTATTCATGTCTAATTTAAATTATGTTTCATTTTGAATAAAACTTATATTATTAATTTCAACATTATTTATTTCCTGGACTTGTACGCAATCTACACAATTTATAATTTCATCGTTTTCGCCTAGGTTTATAATCCGGTATATAATTTCATTATTTTCGATTTTTGCTAGACCTGGAATGATTAAATTATTTATTTTGGTTTCCGGTATAAATGCTTCGCCGTTTTCTATATTATTTAAAATTATTTTGGTAAATTTTTTAGATTTTGGAGGTATTTTAATATGATTGAATTTTGGAAGTATTCTGTGATAGTGGATCTTTATTTCTTGAGGAGGGGTGATTATTTTGTCATGAGTTAGGTCAATGTTTGCATTTAAAATTTTCAAGTTGTCTAGTCCTAATAAGATGTCGAAATTTTTATTAAAATTAAATAGATGGTATTTTAATAAAGTGTTAGGGTAATTAAATAATTTGGAGGCAGGTATTACGATGCTAAAATTCTCTAATGATGTTCCGTGCGCGGTTGTAATTTTGAAAGGATCATTTTTGATTTTTTCTTTGAAATATTTTTGTGCAATATGTGGGTTTATAAAGGAACGTGTGCTTCCTGTGTCTATTAAAGCTTTCAAATTTAATTCTGGGAAGATAATAAATGGTAATTCACTATGGTTGTGTATTACGTTCATTAATTCGACGTTTGTTCCGAGGCTGTTATCGGAAAAAACACATTCGTATCGTTAGAATTTGGTTCAGTTACATAGTATTCAGGATTAGGTGTCAGTTACTAATAATTGGGATTTTGTTCTTCAATGTTGTCAATTTTAGTGTATTCGTCAATTTCAATATTAAATAATTCTTCCGCTATAAAATTCGGTCTGTTCTGCGTGTTATAAAATTGTTGCGGACGTACTGGCTCGTTCCTGGCCTGGGTGTCGTTGACTGTCTAGTACTGACACTTACAGGCGTAGGCTTGGGGGATTTATAATTGGGATTTGGTTTGAAAACATTTTGGGATTGGTTATTAAATGTTTTATTTCCTTGATTTGAGGGAAATGGGTTTGGTGTGTAAGGTTTCCTTATTTGATGAATCGGAAATTGATTAGGATATTGAATGGTGGTAGGTTTAAAAATTGGGTTGGCAGGTGGATTTGATCTGTACATCAATTGTGGATATTGTAGTTGTCTATTTTGCGTATTGTGAATTATTTGTTTCTGTTTGTGTTGAGTATGGGTGATATTTTTGTGATATTGTGGACGACTGTACGTTTCTAACTGGAAATCGTTTGTTAGCATGTTTAACGCGGTGTTCATATCTTTGGGATTCTTTGTTCTCATAAGAGTTCCTAAAGGATCTTTTAGTCCTCGGAGGAGAATTCTTAAAGCATAATTTTGACAATATTCTGCTAGATAAGGCTAAGCAAGTGCTAAACTCTGATTACTGATGTAAGAAATTTGGAGGTTCAATATGTCCTGAATTTTATATAAAATTCGAATGCCGTTTCGTTGCCTTGTCGTAATTCGGTTAATTCGATGCTTAGCGTGTATAAATCTCGTTTATTTGAGTAGGCGTTTAACAATGCTTGTTTAACGTCTGCCCATTTACTTATTGTGCTACTGGCGATGTTTACTGCGGCATCACCTTTTATTTTAGCTAAAATGCTCGACATGAGGTACTCATTTTGAAAATCTGCTTCGTCAACCAAATTATAAAACTTGTTAACTAATTTTTCGCAAATTTCAAGAAAGCGGGATAATAATTTGCTATCACCATAGAAATCTGGGATCATGTCAAGATAATGATTTTCAAGACGTGCAGGTTGTAATACTAAGCCTGCTGCTACTTCTTGTGGCATTTTTGCATTGTTTTTTGTTATTCTACGTTTACTTTTATAAGGTTTGGGAGTTACTAGTGTGGACTCGGAGCCAGAGGAAGTTTCTGGGTTTGAATGTGTATCCGATCCTGTATCTGAGTCAGAATGGTATTGATAGTTGTGTGACATGTGTGTACTCACAATAATAGAAGCAATTTGTCCATTGAATGCGTTGATTCCCGGTCAGGTCTGTGTTCAGCAGCGCCTTGTTCTTTCGTCGTCGATATTCTTTCGCAGATGAAGGAACTGGGTGGTCTTGCACTTGAACGTAGTCGCTTCTTCTCCCTGGGGTTATGGTTCTTCTCGGTGGATCGTTGATACGAACACGAGTTTCACGCGATGTGAAAATTCGCCCGAAAAATCCTTTTAGACTGCGCCAGTTATATTTCGAGGATCCGAAATATTGTTTTTAAAAAGGGCTTTTATTGTGAGTTTATTATATGGCAAAAACTATCATATGTTACACACAAAATTTATTAATATTTATTTAAGAATTATTACATTTATTCTATTCTAATGTTTATTGTATGAATTCTAAACTCTGACTGTCTTGTAACTGCACTAAAGTCTATAAGCTGGAAACGGGAAACTCAGGTGTCGGGTTCGACGCCTGGGAACTGCAATTCAGCGATTTGGACAGCGGTAACTTGTATATTGGAGTTTTCCAAGGTTTTATTTAAATAATTTAGTAATTCTTCTTTTTTTAATTTATCTAATCCGCATGGTAATAAGGGTATGTTAATTTCGTATATGTCGTTCATGATCAAATAATCTCGTAATTCTTTTAATGATTTTTGGAATAGTTTTTTAATAAATTCTTCTAAGTATTGTTTTTTGAAAATAAATCAATAATAGTTGTATTATTGTTGGGTTTTGTATTATAATTTTGTCATTACTGTGTTTTTCACAATATTGTATACTTTCAAATTTATTGCCTATTTGTTGTGCTAAACCTTTTCCGAATTTCAAATCTTTACTGATACAATGTGCAAATATATTTGTTTCGGTTACGTTTCCTTTGTGATACGTTATTCTGTGAGGTTCTCATATCCGTGATATATAATCAGCTATTTTATTTGTTTTGCCTTGTATATATTCAATTTTGAAGTTATATTCTCCAAGTTCTATCTTCCACCGCATTAGTTTTTGATTAGTGTTTTTCATGTTAAAAAGCCAAATGAGTGGTCTATGATCGGTGCGTATGATAAATTTTCTTCCGAATAGATAATTATGAAAGTTTGAAATCGCCCAAACTATTGCTTTTAATTCTCTCTCAACCGTGGTATAGTTTATATCCGCGGAATTAAAAGTTTTGCTTCCGTAGCAAAGGGGTTTTTCTTCTCCGTTTTGTTTTTGAGATAACACAGCACCCATTGCGTAATCTGAGGCGTCTGTAGTTAATATAAATGTTTCATTAAAATCTGGGAATGCAAGGATTGGGGGGTTTGTCATTAGTTCTTTTGCCTTTGTAAAATGTCTTGATATTCTTTGTTCGTAACGTCAATTATGTTGCCTTTTTGTAAACACTTAGTAAATGGTTTTGTTGATTTTGAGAAGTTCGGAATGAATCTTCTGTACCAACTCAATTTTCCTAGAAATGGTTTTAATTCTTTTGGAGTTTTTGGAATAGTTATTGACTGTATGGCATCTATCTTTTTAAGGTTTGGTTTTAAACCTTCATTAGAATTTATGAAACCTAAATATTCTACTTCTTCTTTAAAGAATTCGCTCTTATCTATTTGAATTTTTAAATTTGCTTCTCTAATTTTTTGAAAAACTCGTGTTATGTTTTTTTGTATATTCTTGTACGGTATTGCCAAAAATGATTATATCGTCTAAATAAACTAAACAAATTTCATTTAATAATTCGCCTAATGCCGTTTTTATCATTCTCTGAAATGTAGCAGGTGCATTCACTAGTACGAAAGGCATTCGTACATATTCGTAATGTCCGGAGGCTGTTAAAAAAGCCGTTTTTTCTATATCTTTTTCCTCCATTTGGATTTGATGAAATCTACTATGTAAATCTAAAGTAGTGAAGTATTTGGGTTTACCAATTTTGTCGAGTAACGTGTCTATATTGGGTATAAGAATTCTTTCGTTGTTGAGTTACGTTTTCTAAAATCTATAACTAGTCTAGTCTTTCGTTTTCCTAAAGCGTCCATTTTCTTGGGAACTATCCATATAGGAGAGGTATAAGGGGAAAATGATTTTCGAATTACATTTTCTTGTAACATTTTACGTATATGTTCTTCAATGTCGGTTTCATAGATTTGAGGTAATTTGTAATTTTTTGTGTGTATTGGTATATTGTCAGTCAATTCAATTTTGTGTTTCAATATATTTGTATGTGAGAGTTTTTCGCCTTCTTTTGGAAAAAGATCAAAATTTTGGTTTAATAGAATTTTTAGTTTATTCTTAACACTGTATTCCATATGGTCATCTCTGATTTGTAACATATTTTGTTTTTCTTCGAGTTTATTATTAAATTTGTATGTTTTATTTAGCATGCGTAGATTTTCGTTTTTGAAATCTATTTTTACGTCTAGGGTTTTTAATATAATAATACCAAAGAGTACGTTGCATGTCATGTGAAAGTCATGAACAAAAAATTCAAATGTGTATTCTCCTAATTTTAATTTTGTTGCATTATTTATTGTAACTTTTCCTTTTGCTTTTTTAAAAGTTATGGGTTTATGAGTAATTTTAGTTTTTAATTCTTTTGCTAATTTATTATTAATAAAATTTATATCTGAACCTCCGTCTATTCAAATATCAAATGATTTAAGTGTGATAGTGGGGATGTGTCCTGTGTCTGACGTCATTACGTGTTTGAATCTATGTCGTGTAGTTCTAGAAATTTTTTATTTTCTTCGTTATTTTCTTCATATGTGATTGACTCTGTTCCGGAATCATTTTCTTCTTCTATTTCGTTGTTATAATTTTATCTAGTCTGTATTGACATTGGTTGTGTCATGGTTTGTCTAGTTTGTGTAGACATAGGTAGGTTTAAATATCCTTTTCGTATTTTGAAAGTTTTGTAAGTTTTGTCTGGCTATCATATTTCTACCAGCATTGTAAGGTTGTTGTGGTTGTTGAGGATTGTTAGGTTTTATATGTATAGGTTTGCTAGGAAATTGTTGACCTGGAAATTTCTTAGGTGGAATTTACAATTTGTTTCATGGGTGATTGATGGAATAAAAAGTTAAATTCATTATTTATGTGATTCACAATCATCTAAAGTTTCAGGGTTTGCGTTTATAAATGCTCCTTTATTGTAGTAAGGTAGAGTTAATAAAATAATGTATAGGGGTGTTCGATATTAGAAATTTGATATCGATTTTCGATCTTTTGCTAAAATCGATTTGTCGCGATTGATCGATTTGATCGATCAATAGCAAAAAATCGATTTTTTTAAATATGAAATCGAAATACTATGTCAAAAAATCGATTTTAATAAATGATCAAAAATCGATTTTAATATAGAATCAAAACTTCGGTTTTAATAATAGATAAAAAATCGATTTTAATAACAAAATCGTAAGATCGATTTTAATTAATATAAAAATTTTACTACCCATACGCACATCAACTTATGAAAAAATTCACAAATGGCACCTAACGAGCGTAAAACGCCAAATGCTGATGAAATCATGAGATTTTTTTATCTATCTTGGAATAAATATATTTTAAAAAACCTTTTTTTTCAGAATCTAGAAGATCGATATCTTTTAAAAAGATCGATTTTCCGGAATTTTTTAATTGATCGATCTTTTTGGGAATAAATCGATTTTCAATTAATCGATTTTTTCAATAAATCGATTTTTTCGATTGATCGATCTTTTCAAAATAAAAGATCAATCCGATTTTTACAAAAAAAGATCGATGAAGATCGATCAATCCATCTTTTTCGCAGCCCTAATAATGTATAATAATTTTTTATTAGAAATTTGGTTTTTTCTTAATTAGTTTCTTGAGTTTCCATTTTTCCTTTGTAGGCATGGAATAATTGTTGTATATCTTTTAAAAATTTATAATTATTATTTTGTGCTTTAAGAGTGATAATTTTGTAAAATAATGTTTCTGGTTTAAGTCTATCTTCAAAATGCGGAAAGCGAAGTTCTTTTGTATATTATTTAACGTGTCTGTTGTTTCTAATATCGTTTTCAGGTCTTCACATTCTTTGATGTAAGCGTGTAAAGTTTTAATATCATTTAGAGTGATAGTAGTCATGTTTGTATTTAGTTTTGTAGTGAATTATTTATTTGTTCTATTAATATATTATCACTTTCGATAACTGTGTGTTCTTCGTCAGACTGCTCTGTAGAAGACATACAGTATATTATCTTATCGTATAGTCCCGATTTGACTGAACAGTAATTTTATGTATAGTCATTAGCTTTGAATTAGTGAGCTCGATATCTATATTTTTAATTTATTGTTAGGCTTAAAAGTACTTACAACAATAGTAATGCTAAGATGACGTTCATAGCGACGGAGTATTCTTGTTTCTCTTGGTTGTCGTTCTCTTGAAGTACGGTTTCCTGGTACAGTTTTCTTGCTGTTAGCGATGTATTACTTTTCCAAGTGATGAGAGTCGTCATCATGGATTTGAACAGCAAGACTTCTCTTCGTTCAGCCTAGTGTGGACTTGTAGATATGCGAATCGTAGTCTGTTGGAGTTGGGTCGTATTAGTAGACCTCTGATGGGGTAATGTTGAAGCCGTAAGTTGTTTGGATGCCTTTTTACGAGAAATAAAATTCTCTTGACTAAAAGGTATGAAAATTTTTGATTTTCACGTTAAAGAACTTTAGGCATTCTACCGACTGCGCCAATTATATTATTTATACTACATAATGCTTTTTTAAAAAATTATAACTTTTATTCGCAGAGAACTTGTTTACAGAGATTCGGCAAGCAGCATGCCTGTCTTAACAAAGAATCATCCAGAATTATCTTAAGTCTATGCTTATATACTACTTTCGACAGGTAACCTATAAGGGTTATTCTTAGAAGTATAACATTGTCTCACACACTGATAAGCCGATTGGGTATATAATTTATATATATATATATATATATATATATATATATATATATATATATATATATATATATATATATGGATTTCATATGAGTGACGAGCTGCTATAATAAAAATCCCCTTATTTCCAAATTATTTCAATTATATCATTTTATCTCTTTATTAATATTCATTATTAAGCATCTACTTTCACTATTTTTTACTAATTTCTCTTAATTTGATTGAGCTGTAATCCCCTATTGATGAATATTGTAGATACACCATATGAATCGTTTATAAGTTTTGAATTGTATTAAAAATTAATTTGTCAGAAATTGAGTTTGACGTTTCTTGTTTCTTTTTTTTTAAATAAACAGTTTCCACAATCTTTCCAGGCAACACTTCCCGGCCTCGGTACTCTGTGGCGTATTAAGTTAGTTTGGCGCCACAAGCCTGAGCGACGTTTTTTTAGCCCGTCGCTAACCAAAAACAATTGTGCACTCTCGGCTCGTAAGATTTTTGCGCTCCCTGTCAAATTTTGCGGCACAAGCCCGGGCTACGTGGGCTTGTATGATAATACGCCACTGCCGATACTGTAATGTTCCATTTCCCAGACTCAAATTAGCAATTGTAAAGTAGTACACAGTGGACAGTGTGAAATAATTTTTTTTTAAAAAAAGAATCCTGGTCAGAAATATATGAAAAATTTCCGGAAATCGAACTATGGGAATCTCCCGGCAATTGGTAAAAATAGCGGCATTTTTAGTGTTTGGCCATTTTCTCGAAAACAATTGCCCGTATAAAAATTTTACAAGAATGTAAAATTAAAGCTCAACATTTTTTATAGAAAAAAGTATTCTTACACTTTTTACATAGAATGAATTATGAATGAGTTAGGTTCAAAACTATTTAACCAAAATAACAATTTATGAAAGATATGTAAATTACTCAAAAATATACAATATTACGTATTTAATACTTGGTCTTACTGTTCATGACATTTTGAATTCATCGTGGCATCGAAAGACTAAGTACTAAACACGTAATATTGCAAAATTTATGAGTAATTTTTATTTAGCTACCACCCTAATAACGCCAAATAGAAACCAATTGAAGAATTATTTTTTTTGTTATCAGATAAATGTCAGAGATATTACTGAACGCTTTTCCTGAGAAGTACATATAATATTTCTTAACATAGGCGCCGAATACGTGGGTGCTTCGGGGCTTGAGCCCCACACGGAAAAATCTGAGGGGGCTTTGCCCCCACACAGAAAATTTGAAGAGTTTCTGCCCCCACACACAAATTATTTTTAGTACACTCATTCTGAAATATTTTTAATACATCCATTACTTATACAACGTAACAATGTATACCTATTCTATTATTTATTTTATAAAATTTCCAACTTGTCATATTGTATTAACTATAGTACTGTGTAAGTAACGCGTGCGGACTAGCAAATAGTATTGCCATCAGTGTTGCCAGATTTAAAAAGCAGTATTGTCGGAAATTAATAATAAAATTATCAGATTTTAGTGAAAATTACGGTAGATTTGTAATCACGTGTAAAATAAATTATATATATATATATATATATATATATATATATATATATATATATATATATATAAATAATATAAATTATGTTCTTTTATTTATGTCTTATGTTAAGTTTCGCCGTAAATTTAAAAAAGTCAAGATTTTTTAAAAATTAGGTGGATATTTTAGGTCATATGATAAATTCGCACCTTATGTACAATTTTTTTTTTATTTATGTACCAATTTTAAGAAACAAAGTTTTTATTTGGTAAATTTTCTGTAGCCCCTTTTTAGCCCCCATACGAAAATTCAAACGTCGGCGCCTATATGTGTTAATGTATTAATAGTTAAATATTTAAAAGTATAGTTAGATTATATATACCCTTCAGAAATGCTGTCAATCCTGACAATGAATTGGAAAAATCTCGAGAAAATAGAAGAGTAGGACAAAACTTATTCATAGAATGAATTTAAAGTCATAAAAAAACTGATGTGGCCAGCACATTACCTTCCGTCAGTTATATAAGGCATTTACGAAAATTTTATCGGTGAACTGTTCCCGGTAAACAGTGTGACGAAGTGATTCTTTTTCCCAGTATAAATACTGGGCTAAACCGTTTGTAAAACGCAAAGCTGCAGTTGTCATGTGAAAAACCAAGTTCTGTGTTGAATCTTTCATTCAGCTCCTGAAGTTGCCGCGAATGATCTGAGCGATCCAGTCGCACATATATCATGTAAAATCTGTAAAATATAATATTTGTACTATTGTTAAACACGAACGAAGTGCTAACCTGTGTTTTAGTTGTTCAGGGTACATGGAACCAATTGTTGTAATAGTAAAAACTGCAAAGATAACCTCGTTAGCAAAGTACAATGAAAAGTTTTGTATAACGTACCTAAATGTAACTAAAGCTATGGGCAGTCGACCCACACGGTTGATACAATGTTTCCTGATGTTGTAACTGTTTTTGTAAACACTTGCTTATAACAATGTAACAATAATACTTTTGTTTTGTACTATGACTTGTAGAGATGGAATTTGACAATTGCAGATGTGAATGTCATCGCGCCTAACAGCACCAGCGACTTGATGTATTATTTTAAATTGTAATTTATGGAATGTAAATTGTATTGTTATGTGTATATTGTAATTTAAGAGAAACTTTGACCATCTATTATTTTCACACCTTTTATTAGATTAAATTTTATTGTAAAATGATAGTGGCGACCTCAAATTTCCACAAAAACACCCCTACTATTTAAATTTATCGGTTTCCACTTCCACCAGATTACAATATAAAATTCCGCGCATCACACAGAGAAGTCAGTCTCCCAGAGAGAGTTCAGTTGCTGGCTCCGCTTGGTCTAAGAGTACTTTCCCCGAGCTGACTTCTTTCCAAGATTCCTCGACTTAGAGATATTCCGCCGAAAGATAGAAAAGTTTTGGTGAGTGTAGTCGTCCGAGTACGACACATAGGGTCATCAGCCGTCCGTCCTAAATTCATTGTAAAGTATATTTGCGAATTTAACTACTCTCTGCGGACAGAAGAAGAGATAAGCCGACGTAAACAAAAACCAAGTAAGAAAGGGAGGGACTATCTTACGGATATCCCGACTCTCATTCGCTGGTATGGTCGGCTGTCCGCAGAGCAGGAGCTCTTCCGTATTTACAACAATATGCTGCCGGAATACCGCCAGTATATCCGCCGGCGGGTTGTAACCAACGTACGTGACCTTGTCAGAGAGACGGACGAGTATGAGAGGTTACAAAAATAAATGAAGTCGGCCACTCAAGCTACACGGCTCCATGTAGTCACCGCTCCACCCACTGCCGCCAAACGCACGCCGCCGCCGCTACCGCCGCCGTCGTTAAAAACCGATACTGCAGTGCTGTGCTGTAGATGTGGTCAACACGGACATTTCCACTGCGCCTGCTTAAACGAACCCAAGTTGTTCTGCTGGCGCTGCAACAAACAAGGAACGACAAACCGTGACTGCAGCCAGAAAACACAGCCGTCGGGAAACGGCCAGTGAGTTGGATCGATAAGGGGCCGAGACAACTCACCACCGAACAGCCCCAAACACAGAAAACATGCGCGCCAAATTCAGCTCCCCTCCCCGGCATGCAGGATAAGAATGGCGGCGATAACCGTCTTTTCATGCAAGTACAGATCAAGGGGCGGGAATTCCAAGCACTGGCAGACACTAACGCCATGCATTCTTATATTAATACTCAAACCGCGAAGGGGCTGACCGATCGGCATACTCAGGTACGGCCCGCACACCACTAGCACGTACAATTGGCCAACGGCACGACCACGTACACCCAAGGCGCATTGACACTTGGCTGTCTCATAGGCGGCATATGGAGGCAGGTGAAGTTCCAATGTCTACCCAATTTGGCCAACTCAATCATCCTCGACATGGACGCATTGGCGGCCTTCGGGGCAACGATCTGTACTGCATCACGAAGTATCACACTGCGAGCACCTTCTATCAAGGTGGCCAAGGTAAGTGCGGTACAACCGCATGCTGGAGAGGGCAGGCTTAAGCACTTCCTGGCGGAGGAGCTTCCAAAATTCCAGACTTTAAGGGGCGTAACTCCTAACATTAAACACCACATTAGGTTGAAGGACGTCACGCCCATTAAACAATGATACCTATTACGAAATCCAAAGACGCAGCCGGTCATTAATGAGGAGGTGGAGAAGATGTTGAAGAATAACATCATAGAGAGGTCGCAAAGTCCGTGGAGCTCGCCAGCAGTCATCGTACGCAAAAAGGACGGGCAGCCAAGATTTTGCATTGACTGACATTGAAAAGGATGCGTACCCACTGCTCTTTATTACCGCCATCTTGGACAAGCTGCGGCCGGCCAGTTATTTCTCCACTATAGACCTTAAAAATGGCTATTGGCAGGTTGCACTCACGAAGGAAAGTAAACCACTGACCGTTTTTACCGTGCCGAGGAAAGACCTTTTTCAATTTAAAGTCATGTCCTTCGGCCTCTACGTCGCCCCCGCCACATTCCAGAGGCTACTGGACACCATCATAGGTTCTGAGCTGGAACCGAATGCAATCGCCTACCTGGACGACATCCTGGTGGCCAGCGCCACAGTCGAGGACCACATACGCCATTTACGAGAAGTTTTCCGACGATTGAGGGCAGCCAATCTTCGCATTAATCCGGAGAAATGTCAGTTTGGTTTTCGGTCCATCAAGTATCTGGGGCATGTCGTCACGGAGGCGGGTATCCAAACCGACCCGGAAAAGGTCAAGGCGAATACCAAGATGCCCCCACCAACAAATGTCCGCAAGCTGCAAAAACTCCTAGGCACGGCATCGTGGTACCGCCGTTTTATCTGCCAATTCTCCACCACGCTCACTTAAAACCCATGCTGGTCCAGTTCTGTACGAATCCGAGTACGACACATAGGCTCATCAGCCGTCCGTCCTAAATTAATTGTAAAATATATTTGCGAATTTAACAAATTATAGTTAATTGTTTTTATTTCTGTCACGTCCGGGTCGCTTCACGGCCAGTCGTCGTCGTGGCCACAACATATAGATGGTCATAGGGGTTAGGTTTTCTATTTTCTATTTTTATATTTGTCTATTTTTACATTTTCTAATTTGTATCTTGTACATAATTTTTAATTAAACATTAAACAGTCTATAATATCCACGTGTGTCTGTGCGAGCACCCTAACCTCACTCCACTGCAACAACCCGCGGCAAGCTACCCTCTCTTTCAGGTAACCGAACGGTGCCCGAGTTTAAACTCCGCTGGTAAGAAAGAGAAAGCCTTGTTATGTCGGCTCCCGACACTCCTCTAGCAGGGTCGACGTCACAACAGCTGTTTATCAGGTTATAGCTACCGGAATCGATATTTTAAGAACGCAAGTGGTAAGCAGAATAGATCCATAACCTATGAAATTTTTTTGCAAATTTGAAACAGGTTAGAAACTTGACGTAGTTAACAAACTGAGCAGAATCCTATTTTGAACACATTTCCACTTTTAACGCGCACGTTTCGCTTTGCATCACTACATTTTATTGAGATTATATTTTTCATGGATCCGGTAGATGGATCTGGTGGATATAGTACAATTTTAGAACACGGTAACTTTTTACCAATCATGTTTTCGAACACAGGCGGTAGATGCGGTATCTACCGGTAGGATTTTCGTAAATGCCTATTTATTTTCTATAAAATCTATACAGAATGTTCCTTGCAAAAGATTCTAAATTTCTTGTATGTACATTACCTTTCGACAGATGCAGAAAGTTTCGAGCAAAAAGATCCTATATTTCGAGTAAAATTATAACACAAATATACTACGGCTATGTCAATTGCACTTGACACTGGCATCTTTCAATCAGAATTTTCTTAATATAGTAGCTGTTGCTAGCATAGCTGGTTAATTTATGAAATTTATTTCTTTATAATTTTATAAGTCTATATCCATTTAAAATTAAGTATAAAATGCAGTCAAATCGTATAGAGAACACAATGCTCTTTAATATTTATAACATTAAATGTAAAAAAATGATATTTAACATCGTTTTTTCAAGAAAACCTGTTAAAAATCTTCAAATGAGGGTACTTCCGGTAGACCAAACCAAAATCTAATCAGCTCTTCATATGGATGCAACGAAGGAGAATACAAATAGTTATATATAAAATTTTGTTACACACACACACACACACACACACACACACACACACACACACACACACACACACTCATACATACACACATACACACACTCACATACAGACATCATCGTAAAAATAGTAAAATCGTATTCTATGGACCTTAAAACGTGCTTATTCACTAAAAACTCACTACCAAATTTTGACTAAAGGTGACGGAAGGTAATCAAATAAAGAATAGGTATAGGTAAATAGAATTTTTGGTAATGTAAGTATACAAGAAATATTAAATACAATACTTATGTAACCCGAAATGGAAGTGACAGGAGGTATTGTGCTGGCCACAACCACAACAGATTTTTATCTTCCGTCACCTTTAGGTAAAGAAGATCTTTGATCAAAAAATCGATGATGAGTTTTTAATCAATAAGCACGTTTTAGGGTCCCTAGAATACGATTTTACTCTTTTTCCGATATCTGTATGTGTGTGTATATGTGTAGGTGTGTGTGTAACAAAAATTTCGTCTGCGATAACTTTAATACTACAATTTCAGAAATTATAATTCTTGCGTATTCTTCTTCGTTACATCCATATGAAGAATTGATTAGATTTTAGTTATAATTGGTCAACCGGAAGTACCCTGATTTGAAGATGTTAACAGTTTTTCTTGAAAAACTTTGTTATATATAATTTTTTTACATTTAATGTTATTATAAATATTAAACTATATTTTATTCTCTATATGATTTGACTGCATTTTAACGGAGGGTGCGTAGTGTGTAGTGAAAAGCACCCTCGTTGACGTACTGAATTAAATCTCAGACAGCCCCAGTAAAAATATAAATAAAGTTATACTTACCTGTGTCACTACGCTGGCCTGTGCTGATACTCAAAAGGAGTTGACGGTGTTGATGCACAATTAATTTAAGTATTTTTTGAAAATAAATAAATTATAATTGAAATTCCGAAAAAAATATTCCATAAAATATTGAATAGTAAAATTAAGTTGACACAAATTATAATACAAAATAATTAGAAGAACTGCACGATCGCGCTGAGAGTGCCTCTCGATTCTGGATACGTACACTTCCTAGGCTAGTTTATTTGACCACGTAAACACGTTTACTGGTAATATTCCGCTTTTCTCCAATATTCGACAAAATATTGAGCGGAAGATCGCTAGCCGCATGTGAGCAGTTTGCAACAGTTACGGCGTTCGTTCGAAGGAAATACTGAATTAGAAAAATTTATAGTTCACGCACGTGACTGTTACTTTGCCTCCCTCTTTAAACTCGACTATAATAAAAGAATTAAAATTGAGTATCGCGAAGTCAATTGAACTACCCCTGAACTACAACTAAATTAACTTACAACTACTAATATGATCGGGCTATGCTACGGGCTGTCGTAGAACGTCTGTATCGGCTGGCGGACCACTGGCGTACGGGGGTGGTTGGGACGCAACCTGCTGCTAGCCTGGGTACAATGATACCGATAAACCGATGTTCGGTAGGGACGTGGCAAGGGACTCCGTAGCCGTAGAGTTCATGGCCCTGGATTCCCGTTGATGTATCAGGTTCACAAGGTATCGGGTTGTCATAGCGTCCCACAGGCTGGCCAGGAAAAACCATCTGCGTTGCGGTTGGTTGTTGGCTGCTCTCCTCAAATTGAAAAAAATCAAAACCACGGAGACGACGTACCTTAAGACATGGTTTTGCATGTATAGCAGCATGAATACTGAGAACAAATTCATCTTGGAAAACATCCGATAGATGGAAGTCCTGTCCGTTGGTCTCTGCTCCTATCACTCGTCGCGTCATGATGTTTGTCAAGGCACGTTGTTCGTTTGGGAAGAGCAGCGTTTGCTGTAATGCATCTATGTCCTGATTTACATTGATATAATGCGACAAAATATCCTTTAACGTTCGATGACTACGTTCTAGGATCGCGTTAGTCTGTGGTCTGAAATCTGTCGTGTGTAATCGTTCGCTGTTCAATATGTTACAAATTTATTTCATTAACTTTGAAACGAAATTTGTACCAAGCTCAATAAGTAACTGTCTGGGCGTACCATGTCGTAAAATTATGCCTTTTACAAATATTTTGGCTGTTTGATCTTTTATAGGAAATGCCTCAAGATAACGTGTAGCTGCATTTTGTACTGTTAAGATGTATTTATTTCCTAAATCAATCGTTAATAGCGGGCCAACTACATCCATCGCAATGCGTTTAAATGGGTGACTGAGAGGTTTAAATTTTTTCAAAGGCGCGGGCTTTATATGAGGAGACATTTTCTTTTGTGCGCACGTTACACATTTCTTTTACATCGGAACGGAGTTTTGGCCAAAAGAAGCGAATATAGTCTTTCAAATGTTTTCTCCGTCCCGCAGTGGCCTGAAAGGGGTGAATCGTGGCAAGCCTTGATAATAAATTTTCTAAATATAGCGGGCACTGCCAGTCGGTCTTCGTAACGTTCATCGTCCGATTTACGGTACACTAAACCATTATCTTCTAAATAAAAATTACAGTTGGGTTTGCGATTAGTTTTATCTGGGTACGTCATAATTTGCGTGTCATACCTCTGCTCAGATTTCATGACGTCACGATCCCATATCACCGACTCGCATCGTTTGTGATGAAACATGATACGTACAGGCTTGATACGAGAGAGGACGTCTGCATTCAAATGTTTCTTACCGGGGCGATAATGAATTTCAAAATCATGCTCTGATAAGAGTAATGACCATCTAATCAAACTATTTGATGGTTCGGAAGTATTCATCGACCATTTAAGGGGCTGATGATCTGTATAAGCTACGAACTTCCGACCATACAAATAATCACGAAAATGTTTTATGCTCCATACCAGGCAAGACACTCTCTTTCGGCCGTGCTATAGTTACGTTTTGCCGCAGCGAGTTGTCGACTCGCGTACGCTACGGGCATCTCATGACCATCATTCATACTTTCGACATAACAGCAACTATAACGTAAGCGGAAGCGTCGAGCATAAAATGAACGGTTTTTGAAAATTCGGGTATTTTAGAATAGGTAATTTTAACAACAAATCTCTCAAATTATTAAATGCTGTGTCGGCTGCGATCGACTAAAAAAATTTATTATTTTTCTTTGTCAAATTTGTTAACACGGTTGACTAAATTTTGCAAAATTTGGAATAAAAGGTCTATAAAATCCAATTAAACCTAAAAATAATTTGATTTTTGTGACGTCACGCGGTACAGGGAATTGTTCCACTACATTTATTTTATCTGGATCAGATTTCACACCATCTTTTCTCTCAATATGTCCGAGATATTTTATTTCACTCATCATAAATTTGCATTTATCGGGATATATAGTGAGATTTGCATCTCGAAGTGGATCAAATATGAGTTCTAATTTTCCCATATGTTCCTTTTAATTATCGGAGCTGAAACAAATAATATCGTCGCGACATACAAAACAGTGAGTAACATCCAGACAAAACAGTATTCATTAGTCGTTGCCATGTACTCGGGCTGTTGATTAGATCAAAGGGCATTCGATTACATTCAAAATGGCCCCAACGTACAGTAAAAGCAGTCTTTTTATATTTTGCGGGTCCATCTCTACTTGCTAGTGGCCTTTTGTTAAATCAAAAGTAGTAAAGCGGACGGCATTACCAAGTTGATCTAGAATGTTTTTTTAAATTTGGAATAGGAAAATAATCACGTTTTGCAATTTTGTTTAATTCTCGAAAATCAATATAAAACCTAAATGACCTTTTACCGTTACTTAATTTGTTTTCTACTGAGATTACTGGGCGTAGTAAGGACTAATCGATGGTTGAATAATGTTATTCTCGAGCATTTCACCCACGAGTTCTTTCATAATTTGGCGGCGACTAAAAGGTACGCGATAAGGAGCGCGCTCCACCTTGTGTGTATGCGATGTATCACGAGAGTGGTCTTAGTGGTACGTTCTTTGGTTTGAATACGTCAGCATATTTATTTTGAAAAATTTAATTTTGTCCCGTTCCAAATCTGATAAATGATCTAAAAATTAAATTTATGCTGACTAGTTGTATTCACAGCATTAATACTTTTACAGTTTTGTGCCTCAACTTCTAGATGCTCTTTCGCTTTTACAGCCAAACCGATTGGTGTTCGATTTGCTATAACTACATCTTCATTATTGATATTTAATATGTTAACAAAGGCCTTATGCTTTTTAACTTTTCGAAAAATTGTTCGTGCAACTAGAATACCGGGCATGTCAAGTCACGCGGCTCTACTACATATGTCATATCAGACATCCGCTGATCAAGTGCGAGTTCAATGACAGTGTTATGTCTCGCTGGAATTTTGACTGTGCCTCTAACATGTACAACCAAATTTTTATTTGTGTTAAGAGTGTCAGTAGACGCCGAATCATCACTACTTGTAATATGCGACTCTGTACTGCAGTCTTCGGGCGGTGCTCTCAAATTTAAATTTGGCGGTACAGGATCCGGGCAGGGTTGATTATCAACAATATTGCAATCCGCGTTACTAACAAATTGATCCTGGGTTCCAAATATATTATTTGAGCCTACTAATTTTTTATTCTTATCTTCTGCTTTGTCAGCAGAGATAATGTGTACATTCTCGCTTACATTATCACTGTTCCTAGAAAACTCTGACAAAGGTAAAACTTCGTTGTTAATTTTGAATCGATTTATTCCAAAATCGATGACTACTTTGTTCAGAACTAAAAAATCTATTTCGATCAGTCTGTCGATCAGCAAATGCAGATAATCGGGACATACAAAACGATATACTAAATTTCCAGAACCCGCTACTAATTCAACACAAGTAATTCCATTACTAGTCAATTGGTTCCCAGAAACGTCTACTAGTATATCATCTGAGGGTGAGATAGACAAATTTAGTTTCTCGACCTCGTTAATTTTGGACTTTTGTTTTATCTGTATCAACGACCCGTGTAACAATGAAGCGACGTTTATTTAAACTGCCTGACGTTGGGTGGCGGTCGAGACAGCCTTTGAGTTTAAAGGACACGCTTTGTCATTTGCGCGATGACCTACCTTAACGCAATTGTAACATAACACTTGCTTTTCTTTCGGACACTTCTTAGATATATGGTCTATACTACTACAATTAAAGCAACGACCCCTCATATTGTGGTATCGTTGGTCAGTGCGTAAAACTGCGTTTTTCTTTGGCGGTGACTTTTGAGAAGGACGCGACGGTGTAGATGTTGGTTTCGCGTGGTGTTGTGGAGCAGTGACCGCACGAACATCAGCCTTATGAACATCTGCTTTAGTATCTTTATATAAACGAGCTAAAACCTCCTCGCAGTGCAGCAAAATGTTTAATTCTACTAATTTCATTTGCCAATTTGGTATCATCATGGTTTCACGTTTAATGCGATTACGTAAACTTGTCATCAAAACGGTGCGATATATATATATATATATATATATATATATATATATATATATATATATATATATATATATATATATATATATATATATATATATATATATAAATGATAAATGAAAGTAATTACTATGTATAAAAAATCTGATGTAACCAGCACATTACCTTCCGTGAGTTCTAAGTATTTTGTACAAATTTCATACGGAAAGTTCGTTTCTAAATATTCTATTTCTTGTACATTACCTTCCGGCAGCTGCATGTATTTTATGAAAATTTCATACAGAAAATTTATGTCTTAAATTATTATTTTGTGACTGTTAAAATCTTCAATTGATGGTACTTCCGGTTGACCAATTGTAACCAAAATCTAATCAGCTCTTTATATGGATGTAACGAAGAAGTATACGAAAAAATTATAATTTTTGAAACTGTAGTATTAGAGTTATCGCAGACGAAAATTTTGTTACACACACACACACACACACACACACACACACACATCCACACACACACACACACATCCACACACACACACACACACACACACACACACACACATACACACACACACACACACACACACACACACACACACACACACACACACACACACACACACACACACACACACACACACACACACACACACATACAGACATCATCGTAAAAATACTAAATTCGTATTCTAGGGACCCTAAAACGTGCTTATTGTTTAAAAACTCATCATCGAATTTTTTGACCAAAGACAATACCTTCCTTACCTAAAGGTGACGGAAGGTAAAAAAACTATATTACATAAAAAAATTATAATATTCCGAAATTGTTACACTTAAATAAAATATCTGAAAATATTCTCCCAGAATTACATATTCATCCCAATTCTGTAACATATGTAGTTACGAACTCTTAGCAACATTGCTAAAGCAAATAACTAATAATAATAATAATAATAATAATAATAATAATAATAATCTAGAACACTGAATAAAAAAATCTGTTGTGGTCGGTACATTACCTTGCGTCAGTTCTATGTATTTTGTATAAATTTCATACAGATAGTTCCCTGAAAAGGTTTTATTTCTTTTACATTACCTTCTGGCAGTTGTATCTATTTTATATAAATTCCATACAGAAAATTTCTAGCAAAAGATCCTATATTTCCAGTAAAATTATAAGACAAACACACTATGTCAATTTCACTTGACACTGACATCTGTCAACCAGAATTTTCTCAGTATAGTAGCTGTTTCCATAACTATGGTTACTTTATGAAATTTAATTTCTTTACAATTTTTACCTCCCGTCATATCGTAGGTAGGGGAAGTAATGTTATCGGTCCAAAAATTCGATGGTGAGTTTTCTGTAAATAAGCACGAATTAGGGTCCCTACAACACGTTTTTACCATTTTTACCTCCCGTTATACCGTAGGTAAGGGAGGTAATATTATCGGTCCAAAAATTCGTTGGTGAGTTTTCAGTAAATAAGCACGAATTAAGGTCCCCACAACACGTTTTTACTAATTTTACAATGATGTCAGTGTGTGTGTGTGTGTGTGTGTGTGTGTGTGTGTGTGTGTGTGTGTGTGTGTGTGTGTGTGTATGTGTGTGTGTGTGTGTGTGTGTGTGTGTGTATGTGTGTGTGTGTGTGTGTGTGTGTGTGTGTGTGTGTGTGTGTGTGTGTGTGTGTGTGTGTGTGTGTGTGTGTGTGTGTGTGTGTGTGTGTGTGTGTGTGTGTGTGTGTGTGTGTGTGTGTGTGTGTGTGTGTGTGTGTGTGTGTGTGTGTGTGTGTGTGTGTGTGTGTGTGTGTGTGTGTGTGTGTGTGTGTGTGTGTGTGTGTGTGTGTGTGTGTGTGTGTGTGTGTGTGTGTGTGTGTGTGTGTGTGTGTGTGTGTGTGTGTGTGTGTGTGTGTGTGTGTGTGTGTGTGTGTGTGTGTGTGTGTGTGTGTGTGTGTGTGTGTGTGTGTGTGTGTGTGTGTGTGTGTGTGTGTGTGTGTGTGTGTGTGTGTGTGTGTGTGTGTGTGTGTGTGTGTGTGTGTGTGTGTGTGTGTGTGTGTGTGTGTGTGTGTGTGTGTGTGTGTGTGTGTGTGTGTGTGTGTGTGTGTGTGTGTGTGTGTGTGTGTGTGTGTGTGTGTGTGTGTGTGTGTGTGTGTGTGTGTGTGTGTGTGTGTGTGTGTGTGTGTGTGTGTGTGTGTGTGTGTGTGTGTGTGTGTGTGTGTGTGTGTGTGTGTGTGTGTGTGTGTGTGTGTGTGTGTGTGTGTGTGTGTGTGTGTGTGTGTGTGTGTGTGTGTGTGTGTGTGTGTGTGTGTGTGTGTGTGTGTGTGTGTGTGTGTGTGTGTGTGTGTGTGTGTGTGTGTGTGTGTGTGTGTGTGTGTGTGTGTGTGTGTGTGTGTGTGTGTGTGTGTGTGTGTGTGTGTGTGTGTGTGTGTGTGTGTGTGTGTGTGTGTGTGTGTGTGTGTGTGTGTGTGTGTGTGTGTGTGTGTGTGTGTGTGTGTGTGTGTGTGTGTGTGTGTGTGTGTGTGTGTGTGTGTGTGTGTGTGTGTGTGTGTGTGTGTGTGTGTGTGTGTGTGTGTGTGTGTGTGTGTGTGTGTGTGTGTGTGTGTGTGTGTGTGTGTGTGTGTGTGTGTGTGTGTGTGTGTGTGTGTGTGTGTGTGTGTGTGTGTGTGTGTGTGTGTGTGTGTGTGTGTGTGTGTGTGTGTGTGTGTGTGTGTGTGTGTGTGTGTGTGTGTGTGTGTGTGTGTGTGTGTGTGTGTGTGTGTGTGTGTGTGTGTGTGTGTGTGTGTGTGTGTGTGTGTGTGTGTGTGTGTGTGTGTGTGTGTGTGTGTGTGTGTGTGTGTGTGTGTGTGTGTGTGTGTGTGTGTGTGTGTGTGTGTGTGTGTGTGTGTGTGTGTGTGTGTGTGTGTGTGTGTGTGTGTGTGTGTGTGTGTGTGTGTGTGTGTGTGTGTGTGTGTGTGTGTGTGTGTGTGTGTGTGTGTGTGTGTGTGTGTGTGTGTGTGTGTGTGTGTGTGTGTGTGTGTGTGTGTGTGTGTGTGTGTGTGTGTGTGTGTGTGTGTGTGTGTGTGTGTGTGTGTGTGTGTGTGTGTGTGTGTGTGTGTGTGTGTGTGTGTGTGTGTGTGTGTGTGTGTGTGTGTGTGTGTGTGTGTGTGTGTGTGTGTGTGTGTGTGTGTGTGTGTGTGTGTGTGTGTGTGTGTGTGTGTGTGTGTGTGTGTGTGTGTGTGTGTGTGTGTGTGTGTGTGTGTGTGTGTGTGTGTGTGTGTGTGTGTGTGTGTGTGTGTGTGTGTGTGTGTGTGTGTGTGTGTGGATGTGTGTGTGACGATTTTTTCGTCCACGATAACTGTTACAACAAACTTCCGAAAAAATTTATTTTCCGTGTTTAAGCTTTCTACATTCATATAAAGAATTGATTAGATTTTGGGTAAAATTGGACAACCGGAAGTGATACTTTACTGAAGCCCATAACAGTTTTTAACGAAAAATTATATTAAAATACAATCCAAAACTTTTCATTTCTAGTATTTAAGACTTTTTTTTTAAATTTATTTATTTATGGTCCTTCAGCGTCTCAGGCTATTAAGACCGGTTTATTATGTACATAGTTATTACAATCTTATAAGTATGTGGTAATATAATTTTAGTATGTTACATTTGGTTATATTTTGTTTGTTACATGTATTTCGTTAATATAATTTATTATGTTTTCTTCTCTATCCGGTTTGTTGGCTAGGGCTTGTTTTAATGTGTTTGGTATTTTGTGGTTCTCTCTCGCTTGTGTATGTTGTGTGCATTCCAGTATAAGGTGTTTCACAGTCAGGGGTGTGTTGCAGCATACTGGTGTTTCTGTTTTTTTTAATATATGTTTGTGGGTGATTAGAGTGTGCCCAATTCTTAATCTTGTGAGTATTATTTGGTCTCTTCTTGATATGTTTGTTTGCCAGTTAGTTGTGTCATCTTTGATTTCTCGGAGTTTGTTATTTATTTCTTCTCTCCATTTTTCTTGCCATTTTCTTTTAATTTTCTGTTTTAGTGTGCTTTTTGCGTCCCAGGATGGTATTGGTATGTCAATTGGTGGAGTCTCGTTCGCCGCTTGTTTCGCTGCACGGTCTGCCTTTTCATTCCCCTGTAGGCTGACGTGGGAAGGAATCCATATGAAGATTACGTTTTTTCCACTGTGCTCTGCAGTGTGTAGTTTCTCATGTATTTCTTGGGTTATTTGGTCTTGTGGGTATGTTTGTTTTATTTTGGAAAGGGCGCTAATGGAATCGCAGCATATTGCAGTGTTTGTGTTCGGCTCTATGTTGGTATTTATGTGGTTTAATGCCGTCTTTATTGCAATTAGTTCTGCGGTATAGGAACTGGTGTTGTTTGGTAGAGGGGTTTTGATGGTTGTTTGCCCTTCGATTATGGCTGCTCCAGTCTTGTCTTCTATCTTGGAGCCGTCCGTGTATATGAAGTGGAAATTTTTGAGTTTGTTTTTAATTTGACAAAATTCTGTTTGGTACATTTCATGTGGGGTTTCTGATTTTTTGAGGTATAGGAGATCAAGGATGCAGAGCGGTATGTTTTTTTCCAGGGAGGGGTATTGCCGTAGCCTTTTGGGTATATTTTTGGAAGATTATAATTGATGTTTTGGAATGAGGAGTTTAAGTATTGTTGTGTGGCAATGTGATTTTTAATTGTTCCTGTATTCTTTTTAAATATTTGGTTGTAAGCGGGATTGTGTGTGTTTGTTGAGAGTTTTTGGATGTAGGATATGGACATTTTCAGAAGGTTTATTCTTTGCGAGCATTCTTTTTTTAAATTTTTTATGTGAGGTGTCCAGTTTAATTTATTATGGAGAACTATTCCAAGGAATTTAAATGAATTTACGTATTCTATTTCTGTGTTATTGATCATGATACTAGGCTTGTGTTGAATTTTTTGTTTTTTTGTAAAGTGCATACATTTTGTTTTTAGCTGTGAAAATTTGAATCCAGTTTGATTTGACCAAATTTCTAGGTTTTCTATTGTTTGTTGGAGTTTGTTTTTTATAGTATTTAAGTTTTTGTTTCTAGTGTAGACAACAAGGTCGTCGGCAAATAGAGAAATATTAACTTGGGTAGGTATTAGGGATGTAATTTGGTTTATGGCTAGTAGGAATAGTGTAACACTAAGGATTTCTCCTTGGGGGATTCCATTTTTTTGTTCCCTTGGTTCAGATAGGTATCCATTAGCTTTCACTCGGAATTTTCTATCGCTTAGAAAATTTTTGGTGTATAAAAGTATGTTTCCCTCTAGGCCATATTCTTTCATATTTTTTAGGATTTTATATTTCCATGTGCCGTCATATGCCTTTTCTATGTCGAAAAAGATTGCTATCATATCTTGTTTATTTGTAAATGTATATTCTATTTCTGTGGTTAGTGTAAGGATTTGGTCTTGGGTTGACCTACCATTTCTGAAACCACATTGTGCATTATTTATTATATTATTGGGTTCTAGGAACCATGTGAGTCGTCGATTAATAATTTTTTGGAGTACTTTGCTCAATGTATTCGAAAGGGATGTGGGTCTATAGTTAGACGGGTTTGATTTGTCTTTTCCCGGTTTTAGTATGGGTATGGTGAGGGCATCCTTCCATGCTGCTGGATAGACGTTTTGCATCCATATTTTATTATATATATCTAGGAGGTGGTTTGTTATGTTCGAAGGAAGATGCTTAATCATTTCATACGTAATTTGGTCTGGTCCTGGGCTGCTGCTGCATTTTAGATTTTCTATAGTATATATTAACTCGTTTTTTGTTATGGGACTATTTACATTTGAGTTATTATTTCGATCTGTTTTTATTTTATTTTGTTCTTCTAGGGTTTTATGCAGTAGAAAATTGTTATTGTAGACATTGTCACTCGAGTTGTATTCAAATGTTTCAGCAAGTGTTTCTGCTATTTCTCGTGGAGTTGAATAGGTTCTATTGTTGTTGATTAAAGTTGATGTTTGTTGGTAGGTTCTTGATCCCTTTATGTTTCTGATTTTATTCCATACTTCTTTTGGATTTGTAGCTTCATTTATTTTAGATATGTATTCTTGCCACGATTGTTTTTTGGCTGTTAGGATGGTTCTTCTTGCGATAGCTCTAGTACGTTTTAAGTTTAGTAGGTTTTCTGAGGTTTGATTTTTTCTGTACTGGTATAGGGCTGTTTTATTGTTTTTGGTGGCAAT
Organism: Harpalus rubripes; assembly: GCA_963082715.1. Lineage (NCBI taxonomy): Eukaryota > Metazoa > Arthropoda > Insecta > Coleoptera > Carabidae > Harpalus > Harpalus rubripes. The sequence goes on along the minus strand of OY720449.1, from coordinate 60,948,951 downwards.
TTTACAATCTTCGTTCCACCAGGGAACGTTCCTACTTTTGGTACTCGGGATTTTTTGTCCGAATGTTGTTAGTGCAGCATATCTTATTTTTTCTGTTAGGTCTTGGACTGCGCAGTCAATGTTTTCGATGTTTGTGAGATCTTTTGTTATAAGGATTTGTCTGAAAAGTGTCCAATTCGCTTTTTCCATGTTCCACTTATAATAGATTGGGTGGATTTCTTTCACTTCGGTTGAGATTAGTTCGACGTCTATTTTTATTGGGAAATGGCCAGTATTATAAGGGTAGGATAGAACTTGCCAGTTTAGGATGGGAGCAATTCTAGGATCACATAGTGTTAGGTCAATACTGGAGAATGTGCCAGTAGGGCAGAGGTGGGTGGGTGTTCCGTCGTTGAGGATTATTATGTTGTCATCTATGATTTCTTCGACTAATTTTCCGCGCCTGTTTGTTTTATTGGAACCCCACAGAGGGTTATGGCTATTAAAATCTCCTAGTATAATGAATGGTCGGGGTAATTGGTTTATTATATTTTCGAGGTCTTCTTTGGTGGTTCTATGATCTGGAGGGATATACTCGTATAAATTACAAATTGTTATTTTTTGTGGTATTAGGGTTGTTATGGCAACTACTTCTAGATCAGATTGTATGTTGATTTGTTTTGTGTGTTGGGTGTTTTTACTTATTATGGCTACTCCACCACTGGCATTTTCAGGATTTATTCTGTCCTTTCTATGGATTTCATAGTTTCTTAGGTTTGTATGTGGGTGGGGATGTAATCTGGTTTCCTGGATGCAAATATATGTTGCATTCGAGTCAGATATTAATTTTTTGATTTCAGGTAGGTGGGTGAAAAACCCGTTACAATTCCATTGAATAATTGTTATTTTATTGCTGTGGTTTGGTTGAAGGTGTTGAGTTAATTTCTTGTTCTGGGACGTTTTCTAAATCTATTAGTTCTTGTTGTTCGTCTTGAGAAGATATTTGTGATAGGTTGTCTGTAGATTCGCTTAAGCTGATTTCGCTTAAGCTGATTTCGCTTTCGTTGTCTGTATCGGTTAGTTTAAGTTTTTTGATAAGTTTGCATAATCTGTATTTTATTTTGTTGCCTTTTACTTTTGAGTGAATGTCGCTTAACATATTTATCACATTTTCAGTATCTCCTGTATACTTGTCAATAATGTTGTGTACTTGTTCGTGGTTTAGTCCATGGGTATTTTCAACTATATCTATAAACTGTTCGAAGTTAAGGATATATTTGTTTTTATTTTTTATTATTATTTCTTCTATTTTTGTTAGTATGTCAGTGGGGAGGCTTTGTGATGCATTAGTGGATGAAGTTCTCTTCTTCTTTTGTAGGGAGCTTACTTTTTTTCTTTGTGTATTTTTGTCTGTGTCTGGGCTGGACGGTGCTTGCCTTTTGGGCCTTTTTTGTGTTGAGTTCGTTGTTGGGGGTATTTTGTTTGTATTTGTTTTTTCTTTGATACGGAGAATTGGTATTGGTTGTTTGGTGAAGTCGTTATTATCCGTGGTAGGTGTATTTTGGTATGAATGAGATGTTTCTGTGTGGCTATTTATGTCTATATTTGTTTCTTGGTCTTTTTGGAATGTTGGGTTTTGTTTATCAATTTCATTTGGTGGTTGTGTGTGTTGAAGTATTTCTGTTGTGAGATTAATATTAGGCATAAGGGGGATTTGTTTGTCGTTTGGTTGTGTTGGTGTTTCACTGTTTGGGGTTTGAGTACTCGCAATTTGTGATGGTTGATTTTTGCATCTGGTGTCTGTGTCCGGTTAGGTTACATTTGTTACATTTTGGAAGTTCTGTTGCTAGGTAGATTCTATGATCTGTATTCTCGTGGTTGATAATTATTGATTCGGGGATTTTTTGTTTTTCGGTTTCTGGGACATAAACTTGTCTCCTAAAACTCAAAATGTGCGCATATTCTGGATCTTGGAGACCAGCTCGTAGGTTGTTAATTGGAGATATTGTTTTGACATTGAGAGAATGTAATACATTTAAAATGATTTCGTCGGGTATGGATGGGCATACATTTGTTATTATTACTCTTGTTGCTGGTATAACGTAGCGTCTTATTTCTGTGACGGTGTTTTGGACTATGATCCTGTTATGATTATTAATAAGTTCGTCTACTAACGATTTGCTCTTTAAATATATGCATATTCTTTGATTGGACAAACGTGAGATATGGGTGATGTTTTCTGGTTTGATTTTTTCACCTATTGCGATTACGTAATCTTTTATGGGAATTTCGGTTAGAGAGTTAAGGATAACTGCTTGTTCTTTTATAGGATAAGCATTTTGGTTGGTTGTATTTTTGGTTACATTAGAGTATGTTTGATTGTTATTGTTTTTACTGTTACCTGCTGGGTTAGACTGCGACATCTCTCGGAGCGAAGATATCCACGGCGCAAACCATTTGTTATTATAAATGGGCGGGTAGACTCTGCTCTTCTCCGGCAGGTTACGGGCTGTTTGCCACTCGTTCTTCTACTCTCATGTAGTAGATGGTTAGTAGCTACAGCTACCTGTCGATAGATGTCGTCCCAATGCCAGTGATAATTTGAAGTGTATTTTTAGGTTATAAGAAGTGTAGGGTTTAGTTTGGTGATAAGGGCTATGTTTAGGAGGGAGATATGAGCAGAGGAATGGTGATACGTATTATGGAGGTAGAAAGATTTAAGATTTTAGGGTGTACCTTTGTTTAATTGCACTGTTAGAAAAAAGCACTCTTTCACTGCCAAGCACGTGAATAGAACTGATTTAAGACTTTTATACCATGGGGAATAACATAGATTTTGGATATAATTACTAAACTGGAAATGATACTTTACTTGAAGCTCTAAACAGATTTTCGTCAAAAATAAATTGATACAATCCAAAACATTCAAATTTGGTATTAAGACTTTTTAGTAATGAGAACGACGTACTAGACGTTTTCTAAAATTGATAAACCGGAAGTACTACTTTACAGGAAGCTATAAACAGATTTTCTTGAAAAAATATATTAAAACATGATTCAAAACTTCTCAAACTTGGTATTTAAAACTCGATTATAATTTGAATTTGAAACAACATTATGTTTTGACTATACCTTACTGATAAACCGGAAGTGGTACTTGATTTGGAGCACTTACCAGATATCCGAGGAAAACCATAATATAATTAATATAATCCAAAATTTGGTATTACAGACTTTTATAATTATTGAAACAACAAATTAGATTATGTTTACAAACAATCAACCGGAAGTGATACTTTACTTAAAGCTCATTGCTATTTCAAACATGGAATTGACGGGAGGTCATGTGTTGGCCACATCAGATTTTTGAACTCTATATCCGTTTTATATTAAGTGTAAAATGCTGTAACAGCCACGTGTGTGAACTCTAAATTTTTGTAATTCAGTATTTCTTTCGAACGACATGCGGCTAGCGATCTTCCGCTCAATATTTTGTCGAATATTGGAGAAAAGCGGAATATTACCAGTAAAAGTGTTTACGTGGTCAATTGAACTAGCGTAGGAAGTGTTCGTATCCAGAATCGAGAGGCATTCTCAGCCCGATCGTGAAGACGAACAGTCGTGTAGTTCTTCCAATTATTTTGTATTATAATTTGTGTCAACTTAATTTTACAACTCAATTTTTTATGAAATATTATTTCTGAATATCAATTTGAATTTATTTATTTTTAAAAAATACTTAAATTAATACCCTTTCCAATATCAGCACAGGCCAGCGTAGTGACACAGGTAAGTATAACTTTATTTATATTTTTACTGTGGCTGCCTGATCTTTAATTCTGTACGTCAACGAGGGTGCTTTTCACTACACCCTATGCACCCTCCGTTACAATTGGCGCAGTCGGTAGGATCTAGTAAAGGGTTAATTAGGGTTTACTAGATATAACGTGATCGACTGAATTAATTTAAGACTAAAACAAAAACTGTAAATATGGTTGACCTAACCAATACACCCTCAACGACAAGTACGACTACTGTACAAACCCTTCCTGCATCTACGTCGATTGTATTTACAACCATGACAACAACGGCAACGACACAGAATCCGACCGCTCCTTTAGCTACAAATGTCGCCATGCATCCTTATTATTATCCCTATTATACCGCGGAGCCTGGTCCATCACGTGTACCCCCATTGGACATTCATCTCGCACCGTTTTGATACCGACTTCCAAATTTACCGCTACCTAAGCAGTACATTTCACCATCCCAGAACGAGCAACCTGCACAAACTAGTTTACTTTCAGCGAAGCAAGCCTTTATCGACCCTACATCCATGTCCGCCCTTAAAAGCATTGATACCTATTCCGGTGGACTTGACCTAGAAGCCTTCCTTGACAGTGGTAGACTGTTACAGATGGACAGATAGTCAGGTAGTTACAGCGATAAAATTAAAATTAAAGGGTGAACCCCAAAATTGTTTTTATTCACTACCGGCACAAAAGACCACCCACCATGACAGAAATGCGCGAATGGCTTGTAAAACTTTCTGGAAAAAAGACCGATTTTTCAACAGCTGAAAAAGATTTTTTCAAAATATTTCGAAAAAAGAATGAGTCAATCCAAAAATTTGCTTTACGATTAAAAATTGCGGCAGCTAAACTTTTTTCGGCGTCAGATGACAGATGACAACGATATGACAAGTTTAAGTAATCGCATTAAACGTGAAACCATGACGATAAAGCAATTTTTGAGTATCTCGATACCAAATTGGCAAACGAAATTAGTAGAATTAAACATTTTGCTGCACTGCGAGGAGGTTTTAGCTCGTTTATATAAAGATACTAAAGCAGATGTTCATAAGGCTGATGTTCGTACGGTCACTGCTCCACAACACCACGCGAAACCAACATCTACACCGTCGCGTCCTTCTCGAAAGTCACCGCCAAAGAAAAACGCAGTTTTACGCACTGACCAACGATACCGCAATATGAGGGGTCGTTGCTTTAATTGTAGTAGTATAGACCATATATCTAAGAAGTGTCCGAAAGAAAAGCAAGTGTTATGTTACAATTGCGTTAAGGTAGGTCATCGCGCAAATGACAAAGCGTGTCCTTTAAACTCAAAGGCTGTCTCGACCGCCTCCCAACGTCAGGCAGTTTAAATAAACGTCGCTTCATTGTTACACGGGTCGTTGATACAGATAAAACAAAAGTCCAAAATTAACGAGGTCGAGAAACTAAATTTGTCTATCTCACCCTCAGATGATATACTAGTAGACGTTTCTGGGAACCAATTGACTAGTAATGGAATTACTTGTGTTGAATTAGTAGCGGGTTCTGGAAATTTAGTATATCGTTTTGTATGTCCCGATTATCTGCATTTGCTGACCGACGGACTGATCGAAATAGATTTTTTAGTTCTGAACAAAGTAGTAATCGATTTTGGAATAAATCGATTCAAAATTAACAACGAAGTTGTACCTTTGTCAGAGTTTTCTAGGAACAGTGATAATGTAAGCGAGAATATATTTTTTTTATACATAGCAACTACTTTCATTTATCATTATATATATATATATATATATATATATATATATATATATATATATATATATATATATATATATATACATATATATATATTTAAACCAGTGATTCTAAAGTTACAACACAAAGTTATATTTTTTAAATGGGATAGCATACATTTTTTACGCCCATTCGATAAAGAATTTTTTCTGAATTCAACAATGTAATCATTTTATATCCTAGGGTAACAAAAATATTAAGAAAAATTTGATTGAAATTTGAATTAATTTGATTTTTATAGTTATTTTTCAGAAGGCTATGTGTGAAAAACAATAAGTGCTATCTATTATTATTATTATTATTATTATTATTATTATTATTATTATTTAAATTAATTTGTTCAGGCAACAGCCCATACAAATGAGCTGGCAACAATTGTTCTCAAAACACCAAAGTAATATATATATATATATATATATATATATATATATATAAATATATCATCACGGCATATTACTCATTACTGGGTGTGCCAATCCGCTTTGTATGCAGATATCGGTAATGATGATGACATATTTGTACCGTGCGGGCGTTTACCAGGCGTCACCTCACGGGCACTCATTGCTGGCGTGGAGAGAGCACCACAGGGGTCAATTTTGTGCCATTTAAAATTGGAAATATTTGGCGTCGGTCGGGATCGAACCCGGTTCCCCAGATTGGCGACCAGACACTCAGGCACGCAGCCACGAGACCCCATATATATATATATATATATATATATATATATATATATATATATATATATATATATATATATATATAAATATATATATATACATACATAAATTTGTAATCTTAAATATCAAGCTAAGATAAATAAGAAGACTAAATAATCTAATATATTATTTATATTGTATTATACCTAATAAGGAAAGTTTACTTAAATAATGTAGTATATGAGTAGAAAATTACATACAATAAAAGATATACCAAAATATTGAAGTATATAGAAAATAAAGTACATACATTATAAGCTTTAACAAAATAATATTATACATACATAAAATATACCTGTAATAGGATATTTAAAATGATAGAATGGTTTATATGATTAAAAATATACATGACTTCCAATCTTACACCCTAATTTTCGTACAGTACAAGATATTACCTAAAGCGAAAGAGAAAACTGCGCTAAAAAGGAAGATCGGGCTAGCAGGTTCAAGTGGAAGTGAACTTTTAATTAAACTAGAATTATTCATTCATACAAAAGCTTCTTAGCTTTAATGCTGAAATTGTGAAATGGTATATATTGTTTATTTTCTTCATTGACATCGTGCCAAGAAGTTGATAGAAATCTGTTTCCTTTAAATTTTGAATGTTATATCTACCTAGAAAAGGAGTCATAAATGGGACATTGTACAAAGAAGTGAAAAATAGATTCATTTTTTTGTAAATTGCATATTGTACATAAATCACTCGCAAAAAGTTCGTATTTTATTCCTTTATAGTATATTCTTAAACCCCTTTTAGAGAAAAGTCTGATTTGGATTAATAGTCGTATTTTTGCGATAGGTATATTAAACTGAAGATAGTTTTCGATATCCGCATTGTGTTTAATTAGTTTGTAGTGCAGATTAAATTTAGATTGACTTAGAAGAACCATGTCGTTATCTTTTAGACTGTTTGCGAACGTTTCTAAAACATTATATAGCTCGGTTTTTGAAATACTCTGATTCTGCCAAATAATTTCAAAACCGTTAGAAATTTTCTTATCTGTGTTACCCAATTAATATCGGGTTTGTTTAATTCTGAGTTATCTATAGTTAGCAATCTATTATATAGAATTTTTTATAAATTTACCGCACACATCTTCAAAACTTTGCTCCATAATGATAAGATACGTTTCCATATCGCTAAATAAATATGAGTAACACCGGTTTCCAGTCTTATGTAAAAATTAGGCGTATTTTTGGGTATATGTAAGATAGATTTTAAGTAATAAAGTTTACTTTTTTCCATGGTTTCACATTGCAGGGGGCCCCAGACTTCAGCAGCATACAGAGCAGTTGCGTTCACAACTGTGTTTAGTAATGTAATTTTTTCAGACCATGAATCTGAGTTTCCTTTACAAAGAATATGCTTAACTTTTTGAGTTGCAATTGTTGCTTTTTTGTGAAATACTTAAGCTGCAAAATTAAATTTGCCTGACGATGAGAAAACTGTACGCAAGTAATTGAATTTAGAAACCGATTCTAATTGAACGCCATTATATAAAAAAGTAGAGTCAATTGTCCTGGGGCGTCCCTTGTGGAAAGCTAATATTTTAGTTTTGGCTGTATTAATTTCTAAAAAGTGCAATACTGATGCAATATATATATAGTTTACGTCTAATATCTGCAGGGGAGTTGCCAAATAAGACCAGATCGTCTGCATAAGCCAGTAGAAGGACGTCATTGTAACTGTCAATATCTAGACCTCTGACACCAGCATTTTTAAAATATGACCAGATATCGGTAATAAAAATAGAGAAGAGAAATGGAGAAAGAATTTCCCCCTGAAATACGCCCTGCGTAATTAAAATTAGGTTTGATAAATTATTACCTATTTAAATTTAAAGATTTGCATCCTTATATAAGTTCTGAAGGATTCTGATAAATTTTGTAGAAATACCGACGTCGTACAGTTTTTGCCATAACCGGTTATGGTTTACCGAGTCAAATGCACGGCGGAAATCAATAAAGAGGACATATTTATATTGTCCTGTTAATCGTAAATACAGGTGTGAAATCATTGAAAGAGAGAAAATATTGTCGACGGCGCTTCCACCTTTTCTTAAGCCTGCTTGGTTGTTGTTCAGTACGCTATTTTCCTCACACCATATGTGCAACCTTGAGTAGAGTACTTGAGTGAGAATTTTTGTGACAGAGTTTATAAGGGCTATACTTCTATAGTTTAAAGGGTCTGATCTGTCTCCCTTTTTGTAAATTAAAAAAGAGTTCATTGCAGTCTAAGATTTGGGAAGACATTCTTGGGACATTATTTCATTAAAGAGATTTAAAATATAGTGTAACCAGTTATCCGGTAAGTTTACGTAAAATTCGGCTGTGAGATCGTCATTTCCTGGGGCCTTATTACTTTTACACTTGTTTAAGCTATTAGTTAGTTCTTCAAAGGTGATTGGAGAGTCAAAGTTAGGATTGAAAGTGCCATAAAATGTTTTGGGAGAGTAAACAGTGTCAGAAAACATTTGGATGTAAATTTTTTCCCAATCTTCAAGAGGTATGTCGTTTATAGACCCACATCTTGGTTTTAAAGAGTTAATTTTTATCCAAAATTCTTTATTATTTTTTATATTACTTAGTTTGTATTAATTTTTTGCAGATTTTACTGCATTTTTCTATTGTTTTTTACTACTAAGAAAATTGTTCAAGTTTTCCTCCGAGTCTCTTATTAAGCCTTTTTAGATTTTGTTTATAATGGTATCTATAAATTTGAATTATTTATGATAGAAAAAAATAGAACATTATTTATAAATCAGAAAAAGAGGATCATGACAAATTGTCAGTAAAGTAAATAACTTAGGAAAGTTTTTGAAAAATCAACTGGCACCGCCGGGGCTCGAACCCGGGACTACCCACTTGCCGGGCGGGAGCTCTATCAACTGAGCTACGGGCCACCAACGATGTCAATTGATTTCTCTTGCACAACTGTGCTAGTACTGTACTTGAATATGGCGAACTATACTCGGAACAGTCTAGTATGACGTGCTCATGGCAAGTACTGGATAAATCAGGGAAAGAGGATCATGACAAATTGTCAGTAAAGTAAACAACTTAGGAAAGTTTTTGGAAAATCAACTGGTTGTTGACAAATATCTTTTTTACTTTAAGTTCAACTGTTTTTCATCCATAGCCTACTAAAAAATAAAAATGAAATTTAATTAAATTTCAATAAAATTTTTCTCAATATTTTTGTTATGTTAGTATATAAAATGAATACATGGTTACATTCTCTATCGAATGGGCGTAAAAAATATATGCTATCCTATTTTAAAAAATATAACTTTGTGTTGTAACTGGGCACCACTGGTTTAAATAAATATTTTATTCTGTATTCGGATGTCCCTCTTGGTCTTCTATAACACTGTCTTATAGTATTTTGTTATATCTTTAATAATACAGAAATCATTTTAGGTAGCTCGTTTAGCTGTTACACTTTATATATATATATATATATATATATATATATATATATATATATATATATATATATATATATATATATATATATATGTAAGAGAATGACGTAGGAACGCCGGAAATGATTATGAAATATTCTAGGATAATTAATATTGTTATGATCATATAGAAATTAATAGCTTCTAACTAATTAGAGCCTGATTGTGATGTAAGGACTGTAAAACCAGACGCGTTGCCGCAGCACTACTTCATTTTGAATAAATCAATTATTGAATTAGAGTAATTATATTTTATTGTATGTGCGTTTTGTGTTCTCTATCATATATATATATATATATATATATATATATATATATATATATATATATATATATATATATATATATATATATATATAACAGGGACCTGAACCGTAACCGAAAACCGCACCGATATTTGACTTTTTATGAAACCGTAACCGAAAACCGAAATCTATATGTTTTATGCAAACCAAAAACCGATAAGAAAAATAATTTAAATCTGTAATCGAACCAAAATAATATCGGTAGTAAAATTGTAAATTTAAAAATAGGTATTTTTTATTAACTCTCATCGTTTTCGTAGAAATAATTTGCGTTTGAATTAATAAATAAGTAGTTTTTTTATTAAAAAAAAAATCACATGACTTCCTTGTTCGCAAGACGAACATGGAGTATAGACCTAATTATAAAATTAAACGTATTTGACATTAACATTAATTTTTTTGTCTTAATCCATAGCAAGCTGTATTAGAAAAACCAACAAATATGTAATCTTTAAATTTTTACGTTCACTGAATCCAACCAACCAAGTGGCGATTACGTACAGAAACGGGAGAACAAGCTACCACATTAGGAGAAATAGATATGACCATCACTATTGGAAACATATCCTTTAAACATCGTACGCTAGTAGCTGACGTGGAAGATGAATGAATACGCGGTATGGACGTAATGAAAAAGCACGGTTTTAAACTTGACCTGAAGAAAGGAGTAATAATGGTCAATAAAGAAGTACTTGTTTTGAATCCACGAGAAGACAAGGCTGTGCGCGTACTAATGGCCGAAGATGTTACCCTTCCAGAACGAAGTAAATCTATTGTGCAATCACAATTAGATGGTAGTTTCTGTGAGGGGAATATTGTTATGCTTGAGGCCAAGAATGATGATGTAAAGACTGGTACTGCAGTTGTAGGAAATCACTGATCAAAGCCAGGTCAGGTAATACCAGTTCGAGTAATGAACGTAAATTGTTATCCAGTTGTTCTTGAGAGAGGAACAATTGTAGGAGAATGCTTGGCAGTATCCTCGATTATTCGAACTTTGCAGGCCAAAGGAAACATATCTCAGGAAGTTCCGAACACTTTAATTAACCAATTAGAAACATCCTTACAAGAACTGACCGCCGACCAAAGAACCAAGGCGAAGAAATGAATTGGAATATTTCAAGATGTGTTCCAATTTGACAAGTCTAACGGGAAACTAAGCCCATCCGCCAACCAGCAAGAACACTACCATTAGCGAAGCGTAAAGAAGCGGAAAGAATTATTGAGGACATGAAAAAGGAAGGAGTGATTGAAGCTTCAAGCAGCCCATGGGCTTCACCAGTGGTGTTAGTGAAGAAGATAGATGGCTCTACAAGATTTTGCGTCGATTACCGTCAACTTAACAACGTCGCCAAGAAGGATAGCTACCCGCTACCTCGAATAGACGATACACTAGACACTTTGGCTGGCTCGAAGATTTTTTCTACTCTGAACCTAAAAAGCGGACACTGGCAAGTATATTTGGATCCAAAAGATAAGGAAAAGACAGCCTTCGCCATTGGTACCGAATTGTGGCAATTTACTGTAATGCTATTTGGGCCCTGCAATGCCCCTGCAACGTTTGAACGACTCATGGAAACAGTATTGGCTGGACTATCATGGAAAACCTGTTTCGTCTATCTCGATGACATTATTGTGGTAGGTAAAACATTCGAGGGCCATGTGAAGAATTTGGAAGAGGTTTTCCAGAGATTGCGGAAGGTTAACCTGAAGCTCAGCCCCAAGAAGTGTCACCTGTTTCAAAGGGATGTTCATTACCTTGGACACGTGGTTTCGGATAAGGGTATTACAGTTGATCCGAAAAAGATAAAGGCTGTGAGAGATTGGCCAGCACCTAGAGACAAACACAAACTTAGAAGTTTTCTTGGTTTGTGTACCTATTATCGACGACATATACCTGGATTTGCCAACATAGCCAAGCCACTGACAAGGATTACTGAAGAAAGATTTATCTGGGAAATGGACTGTAAAGTTGCGTTCAAAAAACTGAAGTAAAGGTGCATTCACAAATGAAAATTAGGTTTATGGTTTTTGTTTAGGTTTAAGTAAGTCATTCATAAATGTAAGTTTAAATTACCTGAAAATTAGTTTTGATGTGTACAGACATCTATGTAAATGCTTCAAAAACAAGATTAAAATATCGGTAGAGCAGTACACAACAAGACACCTGTGCGCCGTGAAACTGTCATTCGCTTGACATTATTGGTTACATTTTAGCAATTAAGTTATGACAGTCTCCATGTTCTTCTCGCATTTTTTTAAAAAGACCAATCCGCCAAATTGATACTAAATAAAGATGGGTGTATATATCTATATCATTTCAGACTTGTTTTCATTGGTGAAGTTTGTGACGTCAAACTAAATTATAAACCTAAAGTTTGGACTTTGCAATGTTTAGCTTTATGATTTTAATTTAGACACTCTAAATTCTGAAGTGTGAATGCAGTCATTACATAATTTGCGGCCAAAGTCTTTAAATCTTAAGTATAAACCATAAATCTAAACCTCATTTTCATTTGTGAATGCACCTTAACCGAGCGTAAAACCGTACTGGGTGCAATGGGACTCCATGGTGATTGAGGATGGCCTGTTAAAGCGTGTGGTAGAAAATACTGATGGAACTGAGAAGAAAATTCACTTTTTTATCCCTAAGAGTAGAGTACCAGACGTGTTGAAAGAGATCCATGACGGATCTGGAGGCCATTTTGGAGTCATTAAAAAGCTAGAAAGATTGCGCCAGCGGTTTTACTGGGTTAACTTCACAGAAGATGTTAAAGATTGGTGCAAGAAATGTATGGTTTGCGCTGGATGCAACGGTCCGCATAAACGAAGAAAAGCTACAATGCGTCAATACAACGCTGGCAGTCCATTTGAGCGTATTGCGATTGATGTGGCTCGACCATTCCCAGAAAGTGACGAAGGAAATAAATACATCGTGGTTGTCATGGACTACTTCACCAAATAGATTAAAGCGTATCTATTACCCAACCAAAAAGCCACCACGGTCGCTGAATCTTTAGTTAAAGAATATTTATGTCGATTCGGAGTATCACGTGAACTCCACTCCGAACAGGGAAGAAATTTTGAGTCTGCCGTTTTCCAAAATGTCTGTAAGATATTAGGAATTAATAAATTTAGAACAACTACATTACATCCGCAGTCTGATGGCATGGTTGAACGAATGAATAGAACGATCAACCGATATATGTCGAAGGTAGTCTCCAACCACCAAAGAGACTGGGACCGGCATCTCCATCTGTTCCTGACGGCTTGTCGTTCATCCGTGCATGAAACAACAGGGCAAACTTCTGCAAATATCTTATTCGGGCGTGAGTTGCACTTACCATGCGACGTGGTGTTCGGTAGTAAACCTGGGGAAGATCTGGCCGGAGACGATTACGTTACGGACTTACGGGGTAAAATGGATGACATTCGTGAACAAGTCCGTACGAACATTCAAGCTGCCAGCGACCGAATGAAGGACCGGTATGACATCAAGGCCGAAAAGGGTGAATATCAACCTAGGGATTTAGTGTGGCTCTACAACCCACAAAGACGTCGCGATTTATCACCAAAGCTGCAAAAGAATTGAAAAGGCCCCTATGAGGTAGTCAAAAGTATAAACGACGTGGTATACAGAATTAAGAAACGACCTACTGGGAAGCCGACAGTAGTATATTTTAATCGGCTAGCCCCTTTCCCCGGAGACAACCACGAAGACCATAATGGAGTAACGGTTCGTCGGATCATAGCTCAAGAACCAACTTTTGAAGACTTCATGGAGAACTCTTCTTTTGGCCGCAAGGCGCAGTTCGGCGTGACGAAAGAAGAACACCGGTCACTGCGTATCAGAAGACTTAAAGATGTCTCGCGGCATAGCTTCAGTCTTTAAGACAAAATTTGGGCGACTACAAGAACTGGCCAACCAATGTCCAACTATTGAGAAAACGCTGTGAGTGAGGGATAGCAATGCAGACCATCAGCGGTACATCTATTACCTGGTTACAAAACCACGCTCGTACCAGAAGTCGTCGTATCGCAGCCTGTGGAACTCGCTATGCAATTTGAGGGATCATCTGCTAAAGAATAACATTTCGAAGCTAGCCGTACCGATGTTAGGCTGTGGTCTAGATGATTTAGATTGGAGGACTGTTAGGAACATGATAGAAATCCTCTTTTGTTTTACTGACGTTGAAATTCTCGATTGCAGAGAAGTCGAGCGGACCATCGAATACATTTCTTCAAAACTTTGAAATGCACCAAGGGTTATACATGTAGATTTCATCATTACGAACTGTTCCGGGACGAAAAAGTCTTAAGGAGAGGGCAGTGTAATGTGCAGCGCCCGTCGTCGCCGCCGCTGTCGCCGCATCGATGAGCGAGTGTCTATTTTTAGCGATGACCCAACAGCCACGGCGCGTTATGTGTTGTCAACAGGCCTGTCCGAACTTATTAGTTACTCGGGTGACGCATTCTATTGTACTTGATGTTTTTATGTATAATGATGTTCTAGTAATTTCTCGAATACAAACGCCGGAGTATATAAGCATTGTTAGCAAAGGCATCGGACAGTCTGACATAAATAAGCGTGGCGTATTAAATAGTTGGTGATATAAACAGATAGTCGCCAAGTGGTGAACATAAATAAATGAGTTATATATTGCTTAAATAAATAATCTTAGTGTTTAAGTGTTTTATGATATTCTTAGTCATAATTAGTGTTTAATATTTTTTTAAACAGTGTAAATTAAATTATATTATATTATAATTATTTTTAATATCTATTTATCGTTATATTAAACTTTTATTTTAATTAATAATAATTGTCTAATATTTGCATTTCACCCAAATAAATAAAAAAGTTACAGTATTGTGTTGCAGTATCCAATATTTTTTATTATTTACGTTATACACCTGTTATAACAGAGCTCTGTCGTTAGGAAGGTTTTTACGGGCTCCGCCCGTTAGAACATTTACAGGCTGTTGATACCATAGCAACACATATACAGTTCTATTTATTCGTCATTTCGCCATATGTTTTCAAAGACTATTTCGATCAAATAATTTAATGTATTGTGGTGTGTTTCAATAATTTTTCATGTTATTTACGATTCAGTATATCAGAAAACATTGTACTATGCTCAATCGTTACCCGAATTTTACGTGTTCGCACGGATAATAAGCTCGCTTCACTCACTCGATAGGTACCGTGCACGGCCGTAAATTTCTGAGTACGGTCTTGCACATAGAATTAGAGTGCCCTGGCAGAAAGTAGTGAATATTTTCTTCTGTCAATAATTGATCATAAATTTCAACCGAGATGTCAACGCGCATAAAATATTCACGTTTTTTTTCATGGCATTCTAATTTTATGTAAGAAAAATAACATATATTAATTTTTTCCATTCATGGCACTGTTATTATAGTCATATTTTAATCATAATATTACAAAATGTTATATGCATATTTCTCAAAAAAATCGTTGTGTGAGAATATGAAAATATATTACTGAATTCAAAATAAAATTCTGTATCTAATAAGTAAATAAATAAATGATCCCATTTACTATAACAAAGTTGGTTTCCACTGTTTGAAAACCACTGGTTGAAAAAATTAATTTTACGCTCATTAAAATAGTCTAGTACAATAGAAATTGTTTACTAATTTAACCGACCTCGCAGCTCTTATAGTTTTCGAATTAGCAATAGTGTACCAGTTAAAATGAACAGCATATAGGGTGTCCATCTATAAATAAACCAGCAAATATCTCGCTTATTATTACTATTAGCGATTTCAACTATATAACATAAATTATAGTTTGTAACAAAAGTATAATAATTTAATCATTCGCCATTCTATTTTTAATAATTCAACATACGATTGTTTTTATACAGTTGGGTAGCAAATTTCACGTACTTTTCAAATTTTGAAAAAATAAAGGTGTTCCACTTGACAATTAAAAGTTGCTATCAATTTCTCCAAAACAGAAAGGAATAATATTGACCTACTTCCGAAATTTTATAGAGGAGTTAACAAACTATAATTTATGTCATATAGTTGAAGTCGCTGAAAGTAATAATAAGCGAAATATTTGCTGGTTTATTTATAGACGGACAATTACTTGTTATTTTAAGGTTCAGATATCACTACATAGTAATCGAAGTATATCTGAATATTAAAAATTACAGTTTTTGTCAATATTATTTGACAACTGACAGCTGACAGGTGATAATTTTTCTCTTTTGTAAGTTGATGTACATTTTCACAGAATTTATTTCCCTACCTAAATCAAATATATTTTCTTACCTGAATCACCGTATTGGAACCCGCAGAATAATATGCGATATCAGCGGAATTTTAGGAAATTCAATTAATGGCGGCCAGTAGGACATGTCAAATATGTAAACGCCAAAAACCATCGTTTCGTTTAACAGGAAAAGTTCTCACGGTCTGATTTTATAATTTCATTTGAAAATATATGCAAAATAAGAGAATTAAAGAAAATGAACTTAATTTTACACCAAAAAGTGCTGTGTTAAAGGTTGTACGAGTACAACAAAAATTCAAGATATATTTCTATAATTTTTTACAAAGATGAAAAAGTTAATCGACTGATCGTACGCAAAAGATATTTAAATATATCGCAAAACTCTAATTATAAATAATAATTAAAATACAATTTCGCAGGTAATACTATTATTGACAGTACTATTAAATAAAATTTATAATTTCATTGATTTTACCTATATTTGTTTGTGCCCGCATAAGTCGAGGTACGTCATAAGTAGTAATTAATACTGAATATATGAATTGTTGCCCACTCAAGTA
Source organism: Harpalus rubripes (assembly GCA_963082715.1). Lineage (NCBI taxonomy): Eukaryota > Metazoa > Arthropoda > Insecta > Coleoptera > Carabidae > Harpalus > Harpalus rubripes. The sequence goes on along the minus strand of OY720449.1, from coordinate 60,932,071 downwards.
TTTTTCTTGATGAAGGATTCGACCAAACAAACTAAAAAAATCATGTAGAGTTGAACTGTTAACAATGTTTTAAGTCAGAAAAAACTGATTCAAAATGTAAATAAATGTGACATGTCTTATTGGCCGCCATGACAGATGCGCTTACAGCGCCGCCAGTGGATCGCTTTGTTCGCTTGTAAGAAGCGAGCGAAACGGTCAACCGCTATACTATACCTGAATCGTAAGTACTATTTATACTGTTTACGAATTAGAAACAACAAATATATTCTTTTGGGGTCATTTTCAACAGATTGGTAAATTTTAAAGTTGAAATAATGTTGAGTTTAAATTCTTCAAGACATAGATAAAACATAAAATACATATTGTTTATGGATAAACTATATAATGAATTTGTTGTATATTGATTTTTTATTATTTTCTATGAAAATGTAATAGTATATCTGAGGTGGGATATGTTTCATTACAGCCGAGGGCTTATGTATATTACCGAGAGGTGAAGCCTTGAGGTGAGATACAGGACGAGGCTGTGATGAAACTCCCACCGAGGTATGTATGCTGTTTTTGTCACAATCATCCTCTTTTTAAATCAATAATTTTCAAAATAAATTAATGAGTTATAACCTTTAATTTTATTAATATTTTTCACAGCTCTATTAAAATTTATTTATCCCATTTTATTATAGGGATCGGTGACAATGTTGCTAGGCAACCCTTACATAAATATTTCCAACCCGTGGGCTGGAAGTGAAATCTATTATTTCCCATCCAAGAGTTAGGAATGATGTATTTCCCATCCTCTAAAGGATTAGGAATCGACATATTACTATAATGATTATGAGTAAAAAGATTTATACTCCGACGCCACTCTGCGTGTGAATGACTTGTAGTTTTCAATGGGGTCATGAGTTTCCACAAATACAAATCTCCTCTATTATACTAATAATATAATTTGAATTAAATTAAATTAAGGCTTTAGTTTAAATAAATAGGCGATCGAAAATAAATTATTAATTCCAAATTTAGAGCAGAAAATGAAGACAAGTAATCTAATAAAATTCACTCTATTAACTATTTAATTTGTCTACATGATTAGTCAGATGTAATTTTAGATCTGCTAACAGTCTTAAGATTTTTAATTCCACCGTTTGTGGAGTAATCGATGATAACAATTTTTGCTTTCTAGCGAAAGTTTATTGTCTGACGTTTATTACGATTAAATTGAATTATATTTCTGACAGACTAATCGGAAATGTTTTTTTAACAATCATTAATTTGACATATTTCATTAAACATTTTGACATCGTCTTCATACATTGGACACTATTTACTTTTGAATTCTTGATACAATATCGTTAATAACAATAATTATTGTAAACCATAACGGATAAATAACTGCATTACACGCCACGAAATTATTTGAATTATAATAATAGTTGTAGTTAACATGTAATATAGAATAATTAATATTTTATATAATGGTTGAAATATAAATCTAATTTAAAGAAGGAAATGTGTTAGATATGTTTGTGTTTTGTGAAAATATTTCAAGAGAAGAAGCAAGACGGGAGGGGAACAAACCTTATTTGGCTGGGACTGGCGCGAGAGAC